>VZRX01001680.1:243034-352658 GCA_013398075.1 Notiomystis cincta
GGCTTCATAAAGTTGTTTAGTTTGGAAAAGATTTCTCAGACCATCAAGTTCAACTGTTAATCCAGCTCTGCCAAGTCCACCACTAAACCATGTCCTTAAGTGCCACATCTACACGTCTTTAAAATACCTCCAGGGATGGTGACTCAACCGTGTCCCTGGGCAGCTTGTTCCAATGCTTGACTATCTTTTCTGTGTAAAAAGTTTTCCTAATATCCAATCTAAATCTTCCTTGGCACAGCTTTAAATTGTTTTCTCTTGTAGATGAGATATTAGCCAATATTTCCAGAAGATTTAAATAATTCTCAAAGAAAATTAAAGAAAGAAAAATAACACAATAAAATCATGGACCAGTAAAACTATGACACTAACTATAGAATCTCAGAGTCTTTAAACAAGTGGTAGCCCTGGTAACCCTGCACAATCTACAGTGTCTCACAGGACTGCTAAGGAATACAATGTTAATAACAGAAATATATTTTGTTGTTGTTTTTATAATGAGAATAATTCTAACTGAGAGATACAGATTGATTTTTCTGTATTGGTCACTGTGAAGAACAATTTTCAAAATATTTTTACTTCTTGCATTTTTACTAAATCAAAACATGATTTCTGGATAAGCTGAAAGGAAGAATAATTTAACAATCTAAATATGTTTTGAATGAACTCAAGAATTGCATTGTAATTGCTGTTAAGTGTGTGTTACTAAATGGTTTAGACTGAATCTCATTTTGTATGAAGCTGTATTCAAACACCATGAACACAACAAGAAAAATTAAACAGCCCTCAAGTGCATATATGGCATGTGCAAATCCTTAGAGAAGGGGGGATTTATCTTTTATGGTCATACAGCAGCCCTAATTGCCTTATGTCTTGACTATGCCAACCACTCTGCCTCTCATCTGATTTTCCTCATGTTATTATGATGGAATGTGAACCAAGACTTCCTTGTTTTACTGCTTTTAAGTACTAGTCTCAGACACTAATATCTGCTTTTGTTGTTCTAGCCTTTAATTTAGTTTACTGTACAGGAAGTGGCCTATTTAATGTCCTCTCTCTTTTAGTTGACTAAACCTAGCTTGAAATTTCTAAAAGGAAACAGCTGCCCTTTGGTAAAACACAAAAATCACATTTCCCTACCCTTCCTGGGACTGAGAATGAGGAGGAGTTGCTAAACCAGAATTAGACATTTATTGTGCTAGCAGGTGGCTATGCCACAACTGTTTGTCCACACAAGGTCCAGATGTCATCTTTGTCTAAGATGAAAACAAATTTCATTCATGAAAGAAAAAATCTTGGAACAACTGACCCTACAAGTTGAAATTCTTAAAGGAAAAAAATACTAAAATTGAAGTGAAAGGTCATAAAATGTAGTCCAGATTTTGATTCTCCAGTAGTCTTCTCCCTGTTTTGCCCAGACTGCACAGTATAATTTCCAGAAAAATTTGTTCTCATCTTCCTTGAGAGCCAGGGTGCAAACCAGAAAACTGTGGCAGTGTAAAAGTGAGCTGACAGGCCCAGGATCTCCAATGCTTGTGGAGAGACCAGAGCATCCAGTAGTAACTACTGACCTCTCCATATTATTTCTTAACTCTGCTATTGGGAATGCCAACTGCAGTCAGATCAGTTATTCTTAGACATTTTATTGCTTATTTTACTCACTATTATCACCACTTTCCAATGCAGTCATCACAATAATGAGAAGTTCTTGCCAGTGGGGATTGAGATGAAGGTGATAGTTCCCTTTGGGCTCCAGGAACATGAGCCAATGCAGAAAGTGGTTTTGAGAGAACATGTTATGGGGAGCAAAAACCTTCCAGTGGTGCCCACCTGCGGTTTGTAACTACACTGGGTGGCACATAATCAAAATGGTCTTTCTTTGAGTCAAGCTGTGCATTCATTATGACTTCTTTTAAAGACAGGACTCATCATATTGCACCACAATTTATAACTCTGGTTCATTAAAATAGTTCTAATTCTTCTGTTTCCAGAATATCCTTCTGAGGCCTTTACAAAATGTGGCCATGTTTCTGTCAAACAAGATTTCCTGAAATAAAAGTTATCTGTTTTCTAGGAAATATGTTGGCCTCTTGCCTATTCATTCTCAGCAACAAAGCATGGCACTGTTAGTGTCCTGGCTATCTGAGACCTTCTCTCTCCCAGGAAGTGTTGCTCATCTGAGCTGAGTCAGTATTTTTGTGCCTAGGCACAATATCTGAGAGAAGTAACAATGTGCTTCTTTTTAACAAAATTGCATACCTACTCTACTTTCATCTTTAACCACATTTTGACAAATGCTAATAATATCCTCATACAGAAGATGACTTTCTTTTTATTTCTAACCTAATATCAGTGTCAGATTTCATACAACCAGAATTCAGGGAAGCAAGTTCTCTTTATCTATATCTGTATTTCTCAGTCAGCTGCTGATACTTCAGTAAGAATATTAAGAATATTTTCTAATGCAAATTCAGGATTATATGTTGAATGTTCATATCTGATTGTACTTTATTATTGGATTGGATGCTAATATTTGTTTTCCTTCTTGATCTGTTATTGAGAGTGTGATCTGCTGGGCTGTGAGCAGGAGGACACAATACCTCCTACCATTGCACAGCTTTCTCCAGCATTTCTGTCACTGGCCTGAGGAGTTGAAGAGATGCTGGGATGTAATGAAAAGGCAGGAGTTGCCTACACTTCTTTTTAACATGTAGACACAATGAGATATTGGTGAGGCAAATTGCCTTGGACCCTGCAGTAAGTCTCTTTTTTTTTGGATGAATAAATATCAGATTCTTTTCCATGACTGTATTTTTCTTTTAACAGGCTGGCAAAATTCTCTGAGACCTTTAGTTCTAGTCTTTTACTCTCCTACCAAAAAAATACAAACTTACCTTCTCAGCAGAGGTTGGTGGAAATGTATGACTCTTTTTTAACCTTTAAAGGGTTTGAGGGTTGTTTTTTGTTAATGTTGAAATTAAATCATCAGTGAAACTGCAACAAATAGGTATTTAGAGGAGCACCTGTAGCAAATTCATCCTGAGGAAGAGAAATTATAAATGTCAAATGTAGCAGGAGATACAGAAATTTTATAGAATATCATCAAGTCCCTCCTAACTGTTTGGCTACCGAGGTTTTGCATGTGTCTTTCACTACAGAATGACTTTTCTCAGAGTAGGTTTACCTTGGTATAGGTCCTTGTCCATAACCACAGTGCATTGAAAACCATCAAAACTTTGTGCTGGATTGCTAATAACTATACTTTTCCAAGGGTGACATTTCTGCTACTGGACTGCTGGACCTTTCTGTGTTGAATTATTAGTACAGATGAATATCTATCCACTAGTCATAGCACATCTATCTTGTCTGGATGCTTTGGACAGTTTAGAAACGTTGATAACTGGAAGCAATTTCTCACCAAAGACAAAGCAGAGTATTCAATAATTAAATCTTTCAAAAGAATAACAGAAATATATGGGGAGCATTCATAATGCTCAAATTCAGACTCCTTATTCTGTCACTTGAACTAGGCAAATGCCTACATCTCGTGTAGGAAACAAAATGAGGCAAAGCAAAGACTCAAGGCATAATTGTTTTAATTTCTTAATTCTTAGTTCACACCTGGTATGGTATAGACCTACTATTCCAGATGATAAAGGTGATATTTCTTTTAATGTTTATGTAGACTTCTGGGGCTCTCCAGAGTGTGACTCAGATGATTTAAAATAGAATCACTCTCAACTGAGATTTCATAAAATCATAGAATCATAGAATGGTTTTAGTTGGAAGGGACCTGACAGTTCCAACCCTCCTGCCACGGAGGATTGTTTCTTGGTGCTGAGAAAACTAACCAAGGGAGATATTGCAGTAAATAAGCAACTTTATGCTAGGAGGTTTCACCATTCACTGTGGATATACAACCTTGTGTGCAAATTAGGCAAGGTTTTGACAAGTAAAGCAGGATGTTTTGACTTGTTTTTTGGGTCTATTTACTTTTCTTCTTACTTTAAAATAATGGAAATGAAATTAGGGGATCTTACAATTCTATCTCTGAGATTCACTTTTTTAAAATCAAGTTAATCTATCATTTGTGACTTCATTGTAACTGTGGACTTGAAAAGCAATGTGGATAATCAGAGCAATGAACATGAAAACTGATTTTGTTTAAGTTCTTTTTATCTGGGAAAGTTCAATAGACAAATTTCGTGCTATGCAGAGCATATGTAAAAGATAGTTACGAGGATTTTAGGGATAGCTATATATTTTTGTGTGTTTATGTTAAAACAGAAGATAGTTCTTATAGGCACCTGAAGTAAACAGTCAAAAATTTAAAGTGAAATTGTAACTATAAAACAGTTAAACAGGGACAATTTCTCATCTTGCCTCCAAAGCAGAGTTTAAGTGTTTACTGAACACTTTATGAAAATGATATCAGAATGCAATGTTGACATTATATCCTAGAGGAGAAATTTAATTAACTGTGTTTACATTCAACAGTTTGGAGCCATTGAAACAAATATCAAGATGTCCCTCAGTTCAGTTGGTTGGGCATTTCAGCATGATAGTGTGTAAAATATGTAGGCAGCCTTAAAAGGAACTGAAGTTGACATTAAAGTTTTTATCCTACTACTTAAAGCTACTATGGAAAGTATTCTTCCTCTACATGTAAATAACCTGCATTGCATCCAGTGGTTCTCAAGGCTGGCCAAAGAATACATCTCTGCTAACACAATAGCCAAAACACAATTGTTTGTCTTCAGGGTGGGCAGAAAGTTGGGAGCAGCAGCTGGAGCATTAGAGGAACTGACAAGTAATGTTTTTATGACCTGCTTGAAACAATCTACTTCGACATTTCAGGAATTACCACAGCTTCTGGGAAAAGCCAAGCATGTAGTCTGATCCCAACAAGCCAGTACTCTGTGTTGAAGTTTAATTAAGCCACCTACTGAGAGAACTACCATAGGGGAAGCTCTTGGAGCACCAGATTTGCAAACCAGTGGAGAGCATCCAGGGAAGACAGCAGCTTCAACACCCAATCTATTTGCCCTAGTTCCTATGAATTACACGCCCTACTTCTTATGAATTATGCATATTGAAAGCTCAGTAAGGAATAATCTTCACAAATTTAGTCATTACAATGCTGAACTAGTCAGTTTATTGATCCATAAATAAAGTATATATTTTACTAACCCTGCTAGTTTAGTTTTGTAATTGAGTAGTATAGTTCGACTTTAATTAGTTTACAGATTGTCATTACCATGATCTATTTACTTTTTAAGCTTCTTCTGGTTTAGTTTTAATCCATCACTATCAGTGAATTTTCAGAAAGCCTCATGACGTGATGCACTAAGTCATTTGTGTCCTTAGATAGCATGATATAAGAATGAAAACAGGCACCATGCCAGAGAACAAAGATCATTAGATGTAATTAAAGAATTTGCATGTAATAGATGTTAGTTTGTATTACATTAGAAAACAAGCAACTCTTAATTATAACTTATTTTCAAACAATTCAGTTATATTTTCACAGAATTTTTCTTTAAATTTTTGATACAATACATAATGAAGAAATTATGAATGATTTTTAAATAAACACTGTGACGATGTCAGTGAGACAATTCCTGTAAGTTAAAATTCCCAGGGCTGGGGCCAGATATAAAAAGTTTATGTGAGTTTTTTTTAAGTGTAAGTACAGCTTGGTACTCATCAGAGTTTGCTAAGATTAGTTTGTAGACCATAAAAGGAAGTGATACGTGCCTACACTCCTCTTTCTTCTTGCCTCTGTCTTTCTTCTCACTTGTTGCTGGGTTTAGATCAGTCCATGTTCTACCTGGTACATGGAAACATTTTTTTTTAATTTTGAATGGCAATCCATTTGAGACACCTCTTTAAAAATGTCTTCCCTAACACATTTCTGCTTGATTGCTTCATCTAATTTGTCCTATACACCACTTTAAGAGGTACAGTGGGTACCTGTTTGTTATAGATGGTGCCTTATTTTACCTTGCAAGGAATTATTTTCTTAGGGAAAGCATGATAACTTGCAAATACTCGGATTATTGTCAAATGCCAGCATTTTAGGTTTGTTTGTAGTAATCAGCCATTTTCTAAACGTGAGGGAAAGATAGGATTTCTTTATTGATCCCAGGCTTAATATTATCCTAACAAAAATCCTGAGGATGTCAGAGGATGTTATTTTCCTATTTGGGCTACATAAATACTTAGAATTCATCTTTCACTAACATATGCAGCTCACCCTGGGGAAGCCCTACCTGCCAGGAAGGTTGGAATTTTTAAAAATTTAAATGTTATATAAAGTTATGAAAAAGAGAATGCTTTCCATAGATGAATTATTTTGCTTGCCAGTCAAAGGTCTTTGAAAATTTAAAAATTTAGTTATTTGAGCAGAATATGTGAAGAGGGGTAATGAGGTCCTTCCATGTACTGGAAAAATAGTGGCAGGATTATTTGAAGTATGAAGAAATTCAATGGCCTGGGAGCTGTTTTCTGTAACAGCTTCACTTGTTTGAAGATTGCAATGATATTTATCTGGTTTTCAGTTTAAAAATTAAACTCGACCTCCACTAAAATCACAGGGAAAAAAATATACTGACTTAATTGAAGACTAGAATGACAACTTACTTGTATTCTTTAATTCTTCCAAATCATAAATTCAAATAAAATTTATTTAAACAATTTCCTGCAACCCAGAAGTGATGACATTTATTAAAAAAAAGAGAAAAAATTGCAGCAAGCACAGTAGAATTAAAAATCTTGAAAATTACTCTTGATTTGAAGACATGATATAGAAATACTTGTTCTTCACAGTAAAATTTTAAACATATTTACTAAAGGAAAGACATGAAATAACTGCATAAATGATATATACCTACATGCAAATGGTAGATTTAAAAATTACATTATTTTACTTGCTGTGAGTTAGAGATGTTAGCAGAGTATTAGAATGAGATATCAGTGTTACAACTATAAGTAATCATTTTTATTATTAAAGGATTTTTTACTTTCAAAATTCCATAGCTTTATTTAAAAATAAAAAAATGTATACAAGATGTTCACATTGTAAGCATATGTATATGTGATGAAATAGTTAAATAAATAACTAGAACTAATAAGATTAAGATCCTGAAGAATGGAGTATACAGGCAAAAGATCCCTAGATGAGTTTGGTCAGACACACACAGGTTCTTAAAAGAAGCTGCCTATAAGCTTAGAAGCTTGAGCAACTGACAGACAGAACAGGAAAAACAGCATAAGACATGGGATGCCTGGGCTCTAAGTCACGTTTAAACACCAGTAAAGGGAGCATTCCCAGGTGAGCCTTCAGCACCTGCAGGTTTTATCAGACGTGCCAGCTGCGTAGGGCCTGAGCACGGGGCCGGCTGCAGGATCAGAGCAGGGTGCAGGGAGCAGCTCTGACACAGCTGATGTCCAA
Organism: Notiomystis cincta; assembly: GCA_013398075.1. Lineage (NCBI taxonomy): Eukaryota > Metazoa > Chordata > Aves > Passeriformes > Notiomystidae > Notiomystis > Notiomystis cincta. The sequence goes on from VZRX01001680.1 coordinate 250,485, forward strand.
GGGGCATACGTTCTTCCTGGCCCTACACTGTGTTGTGGATTTTAGCTACAAAAATGAAACCAATAGGTGAGGAATGACTACAGCAGCTCCTCCATAGAGTGCAAAGTTCAGGCTGGCAATGTGAGAGTCCCAGGAGGAAGAGTTTATCTACACACAAATTATAGGAAGTGAAGCAGTGACCCAATTTTACTTGTTTTGATTTAGTGTATGGGTCCTTCTTTACAGGGTTTTGCTAGAACAAGATGAGTTTCAGTCACCTGACTAAGATCATCTCTTTGAGAACATTGATTGGATTAGTTACTTCAAGGTTTCTTACACATGACCCTGGTACACTTTAAGAAATACTCTTTATCCAGTTACAGATTTTACAACAACAATAGTTATCAGAAGGAATAGTCTCTTTAGAATTACAAATTTCTTCTGAAGGTGCAATAATTGTAATTTATGATCATGTTTAAAATTAAAATAACTACTTACACTTCTGTTGAATTAGAGGAGAAAGCATGCTTGGGCCTTTTGGTTTTGTTTTTGCCATGTACAAGATTAGGGCAGACTCTTAAGTTGGATTAGTGCCCTTGTGTAGTCTGCAAATAGGATATCTATAAATAACCTTAAGTCTTAGTTTAGTTTGTATTTTAATATGTTCCAGTATTGTGAGAACAAGACCAGAGTGAGAGTAAGAGGTGAGCATGAGGTAAACTTTTATATGATGCAAGAAGAATAACATGGGACTGTTTCTCATGAAACTAACTTCATTTCAAGGCCATTCCACAGTTTTTCTCAGGAAGAGGAGAATAGATTATATTAATTTTTATTCCAGTTGACCAGTAGCTTATTCTTGGAGCACACTCTGTCTGAATTTAGAAAATGGAAATAAATTCACATACCAAAGAAGGGGAGGTATAATAAGAATTATCAGGTATATTTTAGATTATTAATTTGTCATAACATCAAAAGAGCTTCAGCTGAAAGTACAGAACAGCGTGAAGGTTAAGGATAATGCACTGTTGGGGCTGTTTGGGGATGACAGCATGAACGTTTGTTTGCTTGTTCAATGAGTTAAGACCTTCAAAATGCTACAGAAATGAAGACATGCAAATGTTGAGAAAAAGCCTCTCCTCAGGAGATTGCCTGTGTTAAAAATGGTTATTGCTGATTGTCTGAGTTCCAGTGGAGAAAGGAGAAGTGTTATCACCAAAGCCTTTGACTTTCTTGATTTTATTCAAATAACTTGTTTTTAAAAATCAGAATTTGAAGTTTCTTGAAAAATATTTGTGTCATACAGGAAGAATTGCCTTGACATCCTGTTAGTCTGATTTTTGATTCCAGAGCTCTATTGCCACCTCAAAGAAGAACTAGAGAAGGGAAGCCCCGTGGAAATCTAACTATGCAATTGTTCACTGGGACCTGCAGAACTTCAGATATAGTTCGTCTGAACTGCTGTTGTGAAATATCTAAGTTTTCAGCTACTCCTGTATGCATTTTATTCTTATAAAATTTTCTGGTTAATACAATTTTAAATGAAAAGTTCAATACTTTCCAGCAGTATGAAAAAAAAAAAAAAAGAAAGAAAGAAATCCTTATTGTTAAGTCATAGATAATAAATAAATGTGCTTTAGCCAAAAATAAAATGCAGTTTTGTGTCAGATTTGTCCCTCATTCATTTTTTTAAACATGGATGACATTTATTGGCAGTCTCACAGAAAAAAACCCAACAAACAAACCAATCAGAAGGAAGAAAATTCCTTTGAATAGAAGCCAAACACGTTGTCCAAAAGGGTAGGGTGGAGAAAGTGAAATACAGGAAGAACTAAGTCTGAAAGTTACAGAGGTATCTCTTTATTGCCTTAGAACTGATTTAGAGAAACTGAAATCTCAGCTCTTGACATTGATTTATGTTTTAGTCCCAGACAAGTCACTAAATTTTTGTGCTTTGCTTCCTGATCAAAAATGCTGTTCGTGGCATTACAGACAGTCAGCGGGAATTTGGATGCTCTGGGTAAAGTTTTGTGCCTCTGATGTGTGCACAAGTGTGGGGCTTGGCACCCAGTGACCCTGCTGCCAGACAAACAACACACAAATTAATTCCTCAGTAGTAAAGGTGGCAAGAGTGCAGACTTCTTTATGTTGTATTTTTCTGAAGTCTATATGAGTGGTAACAAAAATAGACCTAAAAGTGACAATTCAGCCTTATCTCATGTGGGATTTTTCCAAGTTAGTGTCTGCAACAAAAATTTCTAGAGGGATTTAGCAACATCAGAAAAAATATTCTATTAATTTGAGAATACATGTGTGTAAGTACTGACTTGATCACAGCATTTTTAAAATGCAAAATATGAATGCAAAATATGAAAACTAAATACAATTAAATCAGGTAAAGACTAACATAAGATGTAGTAGTCAAAAAGAAATTTTACTTTATCATAAAATTATTTAGAGCTTTTTTTTTTCCTTGTCGCTGCTGTCCTTTAATTTTAAAAATGCAATTGAAGCAGAGAAGCTGTTTTTCAAATTATAGGGCGTGATTCCTAGAACTGGCATATTTCTGTTCATTTGTAGTGTTTAGAGATCACAAGAAGATAATAGATCTGCTTTAGTGATGTTAGACTTTTATGTACACTCTCTTCCTGGTCTGCTAAAAAGTTTTGCTTCTCACCCTGCTTTGGATACTTAAGTTCAGTGGACAGTGGTTTGTTGTTGTTGTTGTTGTTGTTGTTGCAGTTGTTGTTGTTGCAGTTACTCAAGGTTATTTCAAGTCTCATGTTGCAAGCAGTTTCACAAAGCTTCAAGGTCTGAATAAATAGGTCACTTAAATTCAGGGTCAGTATTTGTTCATTTGTACACTCCTGAGTGACTAAATGGTGAGCTCATAGTCAGTAATTTTAAAAGGAAAAAAATCATTTCTGTTACCTGTCTCTTGCTTAGTGAGCTAGCAAACAGGATTGAGTAAAAATAGGACAGATAATTGTCTGTAGTACAGATATCAAAGCTTTTTGTGACTAGGAATAGGTCACTTGTACTCTGTCATATCTCAGTCTCTGTTGTGCCACGTTAGAGCAGCCATGGAGTTATTGCCCCACTGGTAAAGTCAAACAGGCACAGGGAACCCTCCGGACCCTACCAAATCACACACAGCTTCCTTCTTGGAGCAGCAGATCACAAATGAAAAACTGGTGTGTGTGTGTGTGTGTGTGTGTGTGTGTGTGTGTGTGTATCCAAAATCAAACACAATGCAGCAAATCAGAAATACTATGTAGATGAAACATCTATAAAGATACAAATAGAATTTTATGGACTGAAAGAGTCTCTCTATTGCCTCCACGCCCACAAGAAAGGTGAAGAGAAAGAAAGATGAAGTAATGACAACATTTGTGGATTCTTTTCATTTGTAAGAAACTGAGCAGGCTTATAAGTGTCTGCAAAGTAGAAAGGATGCCTAGTATTTTAGATAATGTGGGCTATCTTCTTGCACTTATTTCTTTTCAGATATTCACTTAGTGCCTGATTCTGTCTCACTTGCAGTACAGTGAGCAGCATTTTAGGGAAAATTTATTGAGGATAGGCATTGGCAATTTATTTTGAGATGAACACTGCACTGTGGACACAGCCTGTGCTAAAGGCCCAGTACAACTAATGAGACTCAGGGGCATGAAGTATTGTTCTCCCTTCAGAAAATGGGACATCTCTATTATGTGAGGGACAGCTGCCTTTCAGCTGTGCAACAGCTCATCACATGGATTTCTGTACGTAGGTAATGCAGGGAGGTGTCAGCTCTTCCTCCCTCAGCGAACAGGAGGGGCACCTTATTACCAGGATGAGGGAAGGATTGTAGCCTTGAGCCCATTCTCCTCTTGTTTTTCAGAAGGGGTCTCTGAAGCAGGGATTGTGGACCATGTCTGTCCAATTAACTCTCTTCCACCATCATCTTCCACAGAATATTTTGTGTTTTCTTCTACCTCCCATATCTGTCACTGTGTGGATCATACCACACATTTCCCAAGACATTTCCCTTGTCTGCCTTTAGGAACTTATCTTGCTAAGTTTATTTTACCACCTTATTGAATATTCAGCAAACACAGGTCACTTTTGAAAAGGAAAACAAGATGTTGCTCAAATCCAGCTGTTAATGTTGACAAATATTAACAGAAAAAAATACATCATCTTTTCAGGCATCTTCCCTGACATCTGACAAGATTCAATAGGATAAGGTTTTGTGGTATTTTGTAAGCATGTGTAGTCTGTATAGCTCAATAGGGTTATAACAAGTATGGTACACAGAGCTGATTGCAAAATATTACAATTTCACTATTTATTATCCATGGCTCATGCTTCATCATTTTGAAGCCCAGAACAATAACCTTGACTTCCTAAATGCAACATTAAATAGTGCAGTAAGCTATACTGTAACAAATACTAGAGATGTTTCCATTCCCACTGACTGTGAGACCTCACATTTATTGTGGTCACTGATACATTCCTTCTGTTCTTCCCATGAGAGAATGCATTGGATGTTTTGAGCTCTATATTTACTACACCATTTCTATGATTAGAATAAAATAAAATGGATTTTTTTCCATCCAATGAATTATTTTTTTTTATTTTTACTTTCTGTCACAATAAAAATGAAAAATGAAGAAGTAGTAAATTAAAACTATTATGTGACTTTAGTAATTTTCTTCATTTTCTCTTGATCTTTTCTGCAATATGAGATATTTTATCCTCCAGTAAATTTTCAAGCAATTATTTTGGATACTAAATGAGGAATAAAAAATTATTGTGATTTTTTGTTCATTTGTTTTGTTTTTGTTTGGAGAAATGAATGATGAATAAAAAAATGAAGACTAGTTCCTGGAAACTGCAGGGGAAATCCATGTATACAAATCGTAGACAGCAATGGCAGTTCAAGGGTATCTTATAGGCCTATTTTTGAAAAGGTTCAAAAGTTAGTCAAGAGACCCACACCTTTGAATATATTGATATCTTTGAGTATACATATGGTACCTATTAAACAGATCTTTCTAATGCCAATTTTCTTTGTAGTAGTCCCAATATGATGTTAGACACACTAAAAAAGAATAAATTCATTGTAATCTGAGTTTATAATGATTATTCATCTTTTACAATCTTCTTTTTTTCTAAAACAAAATTCTGAGTCTTTGACTTGTAGTTTCAGAATATGACCACAAGTACAGTTCAGATTCTTCCAGAACTAAATTCTCAGGTACATTTTAAATAAAAGATGATTGTGAGTGAGTTGGTTTGCCCTGGCCTGGTTTTTGGTAGCAGGGGGCCACATGGATGGCTCCTGCTGGAAGCTTCCACCATGTCCAGCAGAGCCAATGGCTGATGGCTCTGGAGATGGACATGCTGCTGGCCAGGACTGGGCCAATGGGAGAGGCTGGTAATGCCTCTGTGATGGCAGATTTAAGAAGGAAATCAAAACAAAGTTGGGGGTTTTCACTTCTGGTCAGAGAGGAGGAGGTGAGAACATGTGAGGGAAAACAACATGGAGACACCAAGGTCAGTGGAGAAGGAGGGGCAGGAGCTGCTCCAGGTGCCAGAGCCGAGATTCCTCTGCAGGCCCTGGTGCAGCCCATGGTGAAGCAGCTGTGCCCCTGCAGACCATGGGGATCCACAGGGAGTGCAGAGATCCACCCACAGCCCCTGGGGATCCACAGGGAGTGCAGAGATCCACCCACAGCCCATGGGGATCCACAGGGATTGCAGAGATCCACCCATATCCCTGGAGGAGGTGCCCATGCCGGAGCTGTGGATGCCTGGGGAGGCTGTGATCCAGTGGGAGACCCAGAGGAGAGAGAGGTCCCTGCTCCCAGGCTGGAGCAGCCTGTCCTTGGAGGATGCACCCCGTGGAAGGAGAGCCCCACGCCCCATGCAGCAGTTTTGGGAGGGCTGTGTGCCCCTGGGGGAGCTCACATTTCAGCAGTTTTGGGAGGGCTGTGTGCCCCTGGGGGAGCTCACAGAGCTGCAGGTGTGGTTTGGCTGCAGCTCCTGAGCGTGGCCCCCCGCTGGAGAAGTTCCCACAGAAGTGTCTCCTGTGGGAGGGACCCCACGGCCTCACAGGGGATGGACTCCTCTCCCTGAGCAGCGGAAGAAAATCTCGATGATGAACTGACCAAACCCTCCTGCCCCGTCTGCCTGTGCTGTCAGTGGGAAGGAGGGAGGGGCTGGGGGGCAGAAGGTGTTCTAAGGGCTTATTTTACTTCTCATTATCCTCCTCTGATTGTGTTAGTATTAAATTCACTTTTGCAACTTAAGTTGCACCTGTTTTGCTCTTGAAGTGTTTCTTCCGGTCTTTATCTCATTCATGAGGTGTTCATTCTTTTTTCCCTCTCCTCTGTCCAGCTGTGAGACTCTCGTAGGTGCCTGACATTAGGCCAGTGTCAAACCACAACAGTCAGCTTTGTCATAATCTTTTGGGATGACTGCCTTTCAGATCTTCAAGAAATCCATAAATCAAAGCTGAATGAATAGCTTGTCACTGTAGAAATAATCTGTATCAAGAAAGTATAGTAGAATAATGATCTAAAAAAATATTAGTTTTAATTCATGCATGAAAGTGACCTGATGGCTCCTAAAAGATGAGCTATGATTAGACTAATTTTCTTTCAAGTAGATTAAAACTGAGACCTTATAAATGTCTAGATAATAAATTCATGCTAAAATTATTAACCTGATTAATTGCTCAAATGGGATGGATTATTCCAATTAAGTGTTCAAATATGTTACAAGAAAAAAATAATATCACACTTCATAAAAACAATATTCCTTTACTGAGTTTTTAAAAACATTCTAGTGTTCATAAAAGCATAGTAATTATATTTTTAGCTTTCAATTTATATATGCAGATAGGCTACACCCTGTTTCATTTATATGGTCATGTCTGAAACTAGCAAACAGTGAGATTATGGACTTTCCTAGTCAAGATCTGAGACTGATACTTCTTGCTATTAAAGGAAAAATCGTATATTTTCATCTTCTCCACTTTTTTATAATTTATGTTTCACTCTTCAAGGAATTCAGTGTTTTGAAACTGAAAAGACAGTTGTTGATATGAGATTGCTGTTCGAGGAAAGAGTAGCTTTACACTTTAGGCAGCTAGTGGTGCTCCACGTACCCATCCTACCAAGACCAATTGCTAAAAAGGCTTTAATTAGTCATGGTATGATAGGTGCTCACTCCCTGGTTCTTCCTCATGACAAGGTCAGCATTGATGGGTGAATTTCCTTTATGTTATTAATTATATACTGGGAACCTAATAAACACAAGATGAACTGTATTTACAATACCATCTGGGAAAATATTATTATGACTGTATTGGTAAAAAGGTTATGATAGGCTGATTAAATTAATGATGGAAATTCCCTGAAAAACAACTTCCAAGAAAGCTCATGTTATTTCAGAGGCAGTCAATTGCCTGAATATATGATTATACTTCTTGTCTATAATTTACAAAATCCTTCTACTGAAACTGCTGGAATTAAATGCTGAAAAATGAGGCAAGGCTGAGAGAACTTGATTTGTTCAGCCTTGTGAAGAAAAGGCTTAGGGGAGATCTTATCATCATGTTCCAGTATTTAAAGGTTGTCTACAAAGATGGAGTCTCCTCTTTTACAAGAAGTCACATAATAAAGAACAGGGGTAAAGGAGTACAAATTTTTCTGGGGTGATTTATTTAGGCACAACAGGAAATTTTTTCACAATGAGAGCAATCAGCAATTGGATCAATCTCCCCAGAGAAGTAGTGGATTCCCCAACACAGGACAGTTTCAAAATTCATCTGGACAAGGTGCTGGACCACCTTCTTGGCTTTTGCCAGGAATGGTTGGACCAGATGATACTTGAGGTCTCTTCCAACCTGTTATTCTTTGATTCTACAATTGGAAGTCAGTGTGGAAAAAAAATGTAGACTCTAGTTACAATTGAAGTACTGAGATACTGGTTACTTTTTTCCATTCTACTATCTTGGTAGCTAGTCTACGTGCAAATTGGTCATGCTAGTAATGTTCTTGCTCTTGCAGTTTGTATGCTTGGATTTATTTTTTTTATATTTATTGAAATCCAGCATTGCCAGATTATGAAACAGATCTGAAAATCACAGAAGGTTTCTTTTTTATTTTCTCTGACACAGCCCCTTAATAAAGTTCCTGATTGCATTTATTTCATTCAAAGTAGGTAGAGCTCCTTTCCTAAGGCAGGATACTGCTTTCATCATGATGGGTTTATGAACAAGGTGCTATTCAACACAATGATATCACTGTCTAGCTTATGTGTGCTGTCCATTTGCAATTCTTAAACTGTATAGAAAATCTGTTTCAATCTGTTGTAAGTCTAAATTACAAGAGTTAAAAATCATGCAAAATCAAGGGTAAAAAGAGAACATTTTATGGCTCTGGTTCCGTCATTAAGAATTTTATACTGGAAAATGGAGTAAGTCTTACATGAGTGGGTCTATTTTGAATATAAACAAGTTGTTCTCCGTGTTGGAAAAGTTGGAAAACTGCTCTTCTGCTCTTGTTTTCCTCTCAATGTTTTTATTCAAATAAATTGTGATGAGTTTAATGCCAGAATCATAAGAGAAAGAAACAGAATTTCAGACATGTAACTATCTAGAGCAGTCATGGCACTCATTTTTGTGAATTATTCAAGCTACTGATAGTGTACCACAATGCCTGTTGCTACTGAACTGGAAACAAAACCAATTGTGTACAATATGTATATTAATATGTACAGTGTGAAGAGAAAGCAGATGGCAGGGATGCATAAAACTTTAATGTTCTCCAATCTGTTTACTTATTTTAATCAGCTATTATAATCATCACCCACTGTGTGCTTTGTTTACATGGGGAAGTGCTGGTGTGATCAAGCAGAAGAAAATCCCGAGAAATATGCCAGATCCAAAATCTGGTAATTAGAATCAGAAAGCTACTGTGTGCTACAAAGGATTAGGACAGACCAGAAGACACCATGAAGAGCTAGCATTCACTCAGGGCTGCATTCACTCACAACACAACTGAGGTGAAATCTGCCAGCACAGATTTAGCAGGTGACACATATGGGGAGATGCTATATTAGCACTGGCCTGTGTGGCTCACATTTCTACACCCCTTGAAGTGCTAACACAAGCTTCTTTTCTAGATGCAGCATGTCTTTATATCAGTTCTTATTTCCTTCATAAAGCACTTAGATGTTTCTAGCAAAAACTGCAAGATGTAATCTTCAATATGATTTCAATGCTTAAAATGTGACTTGGATGGAGAAAGTGTTTTTTTTGAGAGTTCTTTTTGATGTACTCAAAATTGAATGGGCAATTAGTAAATCAGATGAAAGCATCTGTCTTCCAGTGCTGAAGGTAAAAGAACCATGCTAAAAATTAAGTCCTTCTGAGATTTAAAATATTCATTTTTGTACAAATCTTTAAAAGCCCAATATGGACTTTAGAAGTGGATTTGACAAATGTCTTATTCTGGACATGATCATGATGAATAGGGTAGAGGAAGTCTTCAAATAGATTATAGGATGTAACAAGTTTATATGATGGCATAATTATTTTAGATTTACATGCTCTGCTCTGATTCTCAGTTATTTGTTATGATGCAGTAAAGATTTTGTCTCAGGCTTGCTCTAGAAGATGTTGTCCAAAACCCAAAAAATATACTGGCTGTGGGAAAGACAATTACTGCTCACCCTATAATGTTTTCATGACAAATGCCATTTTGCATTCATTTTTTTAAAAAGGAGGGAGAATGATGGGGAAGAATTGTGCATATTTTAAAATGCATCTGTACAGAAATTGTTTTTTGTACTAAACATAATTTACAAACTGAGTCTATGACACTTAATAATAGAAATGTATAGGAAAAATTATTTCTGAGAGGAAGGAAGGAGTGTAAAGGAAAAAATTTGGTGTTAATCAAGGTGCTCAGAGTCCCACAAATTCACTTCCTTGTCCAACGTAAATAGAAGCTCCTTCTTTCTCTTCAGCAAGTGGAAGGAAATGTCCCTGCTAGGGAATTTGTCCCAGATTTTGTCCCAGATTCTTGAGTTAGGGAGATCATAGTCCATAATTAAAAGTGAAGTAGCTAATAAATTATGAAGGAAATAATCTTGCTATAGGAACAATCACCTGAGAAGTGACTGCTGATCTGCAATCCACTGTGCTGTGGGCTGCACAATTATCTGATGGGAATGAGGATATGCATCCGGGGAAGGACCAATGACAAAACTAATCTTCGAAAGTCATTCTGGGAGGGATATTCCAATTTTCCTCCTACACAGATTCTTTCAGGAATATTGTCTCTGTCATTATTTCATCCTCTGTAAAGTGGGTAAAATAACAATTACCTTTGAGAAGTATTTCTAGTTAGTAATAATGTCAACAAGCTGCCTGTCTGATATAGATATTTATTTAAGAAATTAATATTAATCCTTGAACTTGAACAAAGGACTAAAAGTCTGTGGAGTAACAAACAAGTCAGTGACTGTGGATGGATCCCTGCTCTTGGTGTGTAATTGTGGCCCAAGCTGAGGCACAGTTCTTCACAGCAGAAACTCCCAGCAGCAAAACAGGAATGAATAGAAGATATTGAATTAATTTCCTCTATCAGCCTGTATTCATTGTCCAGAGTGTGTTTATTCACCTAAAAGGCATCAAAGTGTTCCTCTTCCCTAAAATTGGAGAGTTTAGAAATGGAATCATGACAGTGGCTCACTAGGCTGTTTCTGTGATGTAACAGTCCTGTACTTCCTTTTATTTGACTTTGACTACCTTTTTTTTTTAATTGGATAAAAGATAGTATTTTATATTTTGTTTTATTTTTATACTGGATTCCATGGAGGAAAGAGATTAGCAGGTGTGAAGGTATCTTATCTTGAGGTGACTAATGCTGAAGAGCCAGGTTAAAATGTCTGTGGGAAAGCAGAAAAGTTTTTCAAACAGCATTTCAAGAAGTGGATTTATACTACCATTCAGATACAAATTTTATAAATAAGCTATTTCACTTTTCTGTAATTTCCATGTATCTATATGTTCTTTTATGTTTCAATTATAGCTCATCACATTGATACCTGCATTTATGGCAAATTATACTTGAAAAGCTTCTTGTTTATCATCATATTTAAAGCTCATTGTGGATTCAACAGTGTGTACCCAAAGTGGCAGGTCAGCTGAGGTAACTCTTGTGGCTCCTATCGTAGCAATTGTAGTTGAAGAATGAACCAAAAGAGTTGAAAGTCAAACACGAACCTGAGCAGCTCCTGCACGCCATGAGCTGCACACAAACAGATGGACTGAACCTTCTCAGAGAGACTTTAGCAAACTTGAGGGAGTAGCAGAAATACCAAGCCTGCCCAGTGTCAGCTGAATAATGGCGGGTTTGATACAGTCCACTACAAATCATGCATAAGGCTTACAAACCCCTCAGTCAAACAGAAAGAAAAAATCTTAATATTTGGGTTATACCATTTGACCTTTCCTGACAGTAAACAAACCAAATAAGCCTTGGGAAGTGACTGAAGAACACCAGTTTGTTTACATGAAGATTCCTTGGTAACAAAAATCTGTTCTATCCTTGCTTGACTTCTTACTTAAGTATCAGTCCGCATGTCTTTGCTTCTGTCAAGTTTATATGTTTAGAAATTTTTGAAAGGTTGAATCACAAAACATTTTTATTGCATACACTTAAATAAAAACCTAATGCTGACCTGCCATGACAATCAGGCACAGTTTAAAATCAGCTCAGAAGACAAAGTTATGTTTAGTTTGGGGAGTTTTTACATCTACTTTATATAAACTAACAGAGCTGTTAGGAGCAAATGGAAATGACATGGGAGAAAGAGGTTTTACCAGGCAAAGCAAATTTATTGGTTTTCCTTTCTATTTTAGTCAAAATAAATGCATTTAGCCATTTAAATACAAGTCTGTGGACATAGATGTAATTATATTAATCTCAGTTGCATTGAGGGTTTAACTTAAGACAGAAAGAAATATCTTCTGTTTTCTTTAATTATATTCTTTTAGTTTGACCTGGATCTCTGCCTTCATACCGACCACATGATAAAAAGTAAGGTATTTAAACTTTTTTAATACTATATCTTAGCACACAACTTTAGAAATAGAAATGTTAGAACTATGAGTTGATACATGTCCCCCATAGAGTACAACATTATTTCCAAAGAGAAAAAACCAAGACATAAAACAATGACATGGAAAGACTTATAAAGCATTCAAGAACTTGTTTTATAATGACAATCAGTACCATGTGTCATAGTCTGCTTGGAAAAGAAAGTCTTTTGAAACTGAAGCAAGTAGGATTTTGCACACACATTTCATAAGAAATCTCATCAGCACTGATATATACAAGTGAACTACATAATGCAAAATTAAAAGTGGGAAAAATAATTGCATAAACCAATATGTTTTTACAGCATTCAGCAGATATGTGATGGATTTATGTGGAGCTACAGCAGACACACTTTGATTCATTCAGCCCTGTTATGTCAATTTTATGGTACAGATGGAAGAGAGATCACAAATAAACTTATCCCCATACCCCAGCCTTCATTTTCTATTTTCCACTGAACTGAAGTTCTAATGTTACAAAGAACAAGAAAAGGAGAAGTGAGCTCAGCTTTTGTGGAAAATGAGACTAGAGGAAAAGATAGGGACTGGAACTTCACCAGATGGGTATTTCTTTGTATTTAATACCCTATTCATCTATCAACTTTTGTTTATACATAGTACACAAATATATAGAAACTCATGATCAACACATTAAAAACCCAGTGTTACATTGCTTTATTAAAACAGCAAGGTCATGCATCTGAAGGCAAGTAAATGCTGGAAGAGGGTTACCTGGGAAATATCAATTCAGCAGATTTTTGTGAAGACTTCTGATTTGTACAAATTATGATGTAATTTTAATTAAATGGTTTCTTTCTTTCAGGGGACCCCTGTTTCATTCACAGTACGGAGTGGATGATGCTTGCTTAATGAGCAGCTGCTCAATACTGGTTTTGTTTCATTGTTCAGCATGTGTGGTCCCATTTGTTATTTACTAGACACTAACAATCTAGGTCCCTTTTGAGGACTATTAATTTCCTCACAGACTTTTCTTTTCTGATTTCACTATCATGTATAAATACAACACATAAGCCTTCTCAGCACCCTGTGATACCCAGGATGATGTCATTCCCATCAGAGATGGAGATTTGATATGTAAAGGGATTCAAGTCCAGCACTTCTATTGCACAGCCAGCTTAAGACAACTGTGAATTCTTTATTTGTAGGGTAAAGCTTTGTGTGTTAGCTCTATCTATTCAAATATATCTCACACCAACTTTTACTGCAACCGAGGACACCAAATAGCTGAACTAAGTTTGGTTTAAGTGACTTGAAAATCATCGAACAAGATTTTTGACTATGATAGTAAATATATTTCTCTGGGACAGTATTCAGATACTATAAATATGGGACAACTTTCTTTTCCTAACAATCCCTAACAATCTGCCCTCTTCCTAGCAGCTGTAGGACCTTCATGGTGAACAGCTTCCATTGCTTCTCTGGTGACTGAAATACTGAGCTGTCCTGGACAGTTAACATAATGTATATTCACAGTGGGGAAGGTAAATTCAGATTTCATCAGCAATCTTCTGTGTTGGCATCTGTCTCCTCACTTTTATAACCTTTGTAATATTCCTTTACCATACCTTTCATATACGGCTAAAAAGACAGAAATCTCTTAAATCAGAACCCTCCTGACTCCTTATCAAAGTTGCTTCTATGCATTTCAGTAAATCTGTGTTGCTTTAGGATTAACAGATAATTAAGGCTTTTATCCATTTTCTGGTCTCTCTCTTAGTTGCTAGTTTAAACCTCCTTGCCTGGCTATCAGAGTGAGAGAAAGTAAACAATAACCCATAGTGGAGCTTGGTACTGAGATTTATGTAAGAACCATCAAGATCAGTGTTTCTATCCTGTTTGTTTATTGTACTTCCTTGCATCCCTACTGTGCTATGCTCACTGGGTCTCCAAATCTCTGCTGAGAGGTCTCTGCTGCCCCTGGAAGGCTGGTCAAAAAGCTGTGCCCATTCATGCTGTGCAGCTACTTGTAGCTACTGGTGCCTCATGCTACCTGCCAAAGTCTCTGGGCATTTCCTAGCAGATATTACATTTCCAGAATCCTCCCTGACTTGCAAGATATTTCTTCCTGTTACATTCCTCAACTTTCCTCTTTTAGGTCCTCTTTTATTTTCTGTGGCTGCTTCTCAGGAATCCTCCTTTTTGGCATTCAACACCTTCTCTGAGGAGTTCATTTTTCCCTCCTAAATAACATATACACTGAAGCACATTATATGGTCTTCTCCCTAACTGGTGAATTTATCTTATATCTTTTGTCAATATCAGAATTCAGGAGGTACTTCTCTTGTTTAGTCTAGGTGTTAGTGAAATTTACATCCAGCTGGTAGTAGTGGCATCTAGGAGGTAGCAGATTTCTGCTTTAGACTTCAGAAGTCCGGACAGTCAGGCATTCACCCCCATACAAAGATGTACTCAATTGTGTGCCACCTGTTGGTATTCAAAATTTAAGCTATTTTTGCCTAAAATACCAATTTATTCCTGTCTCCAGTTTCTGGTACTATCAAACTCCTTGTTTTCAGGTTTCATGTTCAAACAAGCTTACTTTCTGTTTCTTATTCTCCAAAGCCAAAGGAAAACTATGGGAAAAAGACAAACCTCAGTCTGGAAAATCTGGGGTCTGACTATGGGGAAGGTCTATCCTAAAATGAATTATTCTGATTACATGGCATATCTGAAACAAGTTCATTCTGAAAACTGTGAGAAACTTGCCCATTACTCAGTGACGCTGAAGTCAGAGACTCGATTTTCCTAAACCCTAAAAGCTTCCTGACACTTATGGACACTTATGATTTTAATTTGCCTTTTGCAAGTGATGTCAAATCACATTTCCATAATAAAACAAGTTCCTTTCCTTTGCTGTGGCCCTTATTCTTCCTCTTTACAGTAAAGATCATTTATTAGTTTGGGAGTTGTTGGATTAACCCTCTTTTCACCCACTGGCCAATATAAATGTTTTCCTTCATTTAATTTCATTAAGCATTTCAATCAAACCTTGTGGTGATGAGAATAATAATGGCAATTAAATTTCCCTTTGGTATATGACTTCAGCTCCAATTTAAATTCTAAGATGTCAGGCACAAACTTCATGCCGAAAAAATATGGATATCATCCATGCAGCAGCCTAGCACATTCTCATTATTATTTTAAAGCATAGGGTCGAGATTGTATGTGCTATTCTAGGGATGGAACATTTTGCCTAAAGAAGTAGAACTCAGTCACAGATTTTTAGAGATTTCTAGGAGAAGTAAGACTCAGCTAAGTCATTATTCCAGTTCAGTTCAGTTCAGTTCAGTTCTGTCACTCAATAATAGTGTCAGATATTTCTATTTTCTTTCTAAATTAGACCATGGCACCATTTTTGGAATGAGAGCAGCTCAGATGCATACTATTGAGCCTATGTATAATTATCAGAATGCATTTTGTACTGCATTCTCCAGTTATTCTAAAAAAGTTTGTTTAAATGTCCAACCATTATCTGCTGCAAATAAAAGAAATTATTCATTTTCTGGGGTTGGGAGGGATATTTGTGCCATGGACCCTGATGTATTGTGGTTCTGTTGCATTCTCAGAGTTTTTATAGGTGTGGGTAAGGACCTTATTTCATAACACAGTAAACACAAAAATGTTTCATTTACATCAGTCCAGTTTTAAAATACAAATTTGGACCAGATTACAAGGAAGTAAAAGAATATCATATTGACCACTAGCACGACAATATTGAATTCTGATATGCTAAAGCGTTGTCATGGTTTGACCCACAAAAGCCTCTCACTCATTCCTCTGCTGCAGCTGGACAGAGGAGATAAAATCTAACAAAAGGGTTCAGGAGTTGACATAAGGACTGAGAGAGAGATCACTCACTAAACATAATCAAGGGCACAACAGGCTCACCTCAGAAATAGAAAGCAAATTTAATGCTAACAAAATCAGAGCAGGATAATGAGAAGTAAAATAAGCCCTTCAGTATATCAGGGAACAGTAGCATGGGTTGAGCATGAATTGCACATCAATAACAGTCCAAAATCTTGCTACCTTTACTTACAATTTTGGATTAGTTATTTTTAGGTCTGTTTCCATAAAAAGATTGGAACTGCTTTGCTTTTGTGTAATCTAAGTCTGAATTAATCATTTTGTAGGCTCCTTCACCAGTTCTTAGCCCAGTTGCTGTTACAGACATGTCTTCTTTTCCCAAGGGTACATCCTTTTCTACAAAAGAATGGTTGGTAGGTTGTTTAGGGGGTTGTTTTGCTTCATTTTGAACCTGGTAGCTCCCTGTCAATTACTGAAATCCACAATTTGGAACCCTGACTCCTTACACATAATGTACTGTGAAGGACTTTATATTTAGAGGGGAAAAAAGGCCATAACACCTAGAGACAGAAGTGTGTCTTTTGTCCCACAGTCCACTGACTGAGATTCCTACCAAACCTGAGAGTAAATATCACATAAAGTTGTTACAGAGACCAATAGCAAAGAATGCAATGAGGTCAAAGATACAGTGGTATTGTCCCAGAAGACTTCATGGTTCAAGAACATTCTGAGACATATATCTGTATGTTTAGTAGGCCTTGACAGGTTGTTTTGGTTTTTTTTTTTTTTTTTTGACTTTGTACTGGATAAATTTTTTCTTGTTCATGGAAGGATTTAGAATTTGGTCGCAAAACAGTGTCTTAATAGGAAGGCTTAGGGTACTTAGCTTTTCTTTGCAGGGCTGTTTACGTATTTTACAATAATTTTCCATTTGATGAAGGAAAGTAAAAGCCTATGAGAGTGTGTATGCTTTTCACATAGGTGAAAACTCAGATAGACAATCACCCTCTTTTCAGCACTCTTTTGGTCTCCAGAATCTCTAACAATTTTCTTCACAGTAACTTGAGAGAAAGAACAGGAAATGCTTGCTCTAGGTATAACAGTGCTGTATTATGTTGCAATTATGAGATGCTTGGTTCAACCTGCCAGCCAATGGTCTTCTACTCTGTCTTTAATAGTGCAAATTATATTTATACAGATGTAAAACATAGATACACTCTAATCTCAGGTATCTATCAATTTGAATAAGATCAAGCAACCTTGCTAAATCTTACTATAAATTATTTTTCTTACCATATTTCCCAGGTCAAACCCAGGCCAGTTTCTCTCTTTTTCATAGTATGTCTCAGTTTTGTAGCCAGTCATTTAACAGTTTACAAGTTAGATCCAAACCAACAGTCCTGGCAGTTGTCAAAGTTAGGAACAAAGAAAGTGCCAGTAGCAACAAACTGAGCGATTTCAACTATTGTTTTTGAGTATTTTTAAAATAATTATAAAAAATTAGCAAGGTGAAATGGAGAGCACTCAGTCTGTACAAAATAAATTCAGTATTGATAATATAATACACTGTTGGTTTTCTTATATTTTCTGTCATACATTGAAATTAAGTGTTTTTAAAATGATGGTATAATTTTCTCTACTCCAAAAAAAGTGTGTTTCTTCTGATATACTGGAGATGTTGTTCCAAGCCCTTGAGCCTTTTGTTGCCTTCAAACCCAGTTACAAAGAAAATAAGCTTTCTAGGAAACGGAAGCATTGGTAAAGTGTTAATCTATTTTAAGCCTCAGGCTATTTGAAAAATCATAGATATACCACGTGTCTACAGAGCTAAGAATGAAACTAGAACAGTACTGAAAATCCCATTTTGTGCACTGCCAGCAAAAACAGTAAAAAAGACAAAAGTGCATATTAGTTATAAAGCAAAATAGCGTGTTGTTTTCTCACTTTCAGCCCAATCCTTTCACAAATGAAACATTCTTATTTTGGCAACAGGAAATTCTTCATCTTTTTATGACTAATAAGTATAGGAAAAACCCTGTGGTAATTAGAATTTGCAAATACAAATTTGACAGATACTTATGCATAGAAACATATGTGCACACATGTGTGAAGAAATGCTCAGGTGACATTTTGCTGTAAGAATTCTGGCAGCATTAAAGGTTCCTATTAATGTCAGCATAGTGCTGGTGGTCAGATATAGGAACAGATTGCCAGGGAGGCTGTGAACTCTTCTATGCAGATATTCAGATCCTGCCTGGACAAGACCATTACTGAACTCATCCAGCAGGTTTTGAGTGGGGAGTAGGAGTAGATCATCTCCAGGGGTAAATCACAGACTAAAACTTCTATGATGCTACTGTTCCATAAAATTATCACTTAAATGAGGTTGCTAATATTATTCAGGATTATTTAGAAAATAAATTTTCCTGAATCTTATTCTTACAGAAATGTTAGAAATGTCTGCTTAGAAAGATGTTTCATGTTTTCAGTCAAATGTCAAACCATAGTATTGCTGGGTGAAAGTGTAAATAGAATCCTTTATATTTTCCTTATTTTCACGTTCCATTTTCTTTACTACGTGATACCGTTCCTTTCTTGAGAGTCACATGACAACAGCGTCTCTTTGGAAAAGAACCTCTTTGCTAAAACTGGCCATAAGGAAAGATAAAATGAGAAGAGAGTCCTAAGGAAGTACTGGTAACTAATAATGCAAAAATGAAGTATTGTGGAGGATTTTTTTCCTCATCCCCCTAAGAAAAGATTGATTTGAGTTGAAAATATTTTTAATTAATACAAAATTCAGCTTCTTAGTTAATGCAACCCAAAAACCCTCAAACAGTTCACACCATTTTTCTCTTTTATTAGATTTTTTTGGTCAGTCAAATACTGGTGTCACCCACTATTCTTTAATGTAGCCTCTTATATTCCATCAAAAAGGAGAATATACTAAAGCATACATTTTTTCATAAAATTATAATATTACTAGTCTCTTGCCCCACAGCTCTATAAATGTCATTTTCTCCTTTCTTCTCCAGATCTCTTTCTGTCAGGGGAGTATTTTTCCTTTGGCTAATAATTAACAGTAAGATCTTTCATGTGTTTCTTCTTGGGTATGAGGTGCAACTCCACAGTTGCCTTCCAAGAGAAAACTAGCAGTCATGTAATTTAATATATTTTTCCCTAAGTTAAGAGATTTTCACAATGACTTCAATACATTTCTGATATTGATCTTAAAGAAATGCTGCCTTTGATGGCTTATCTCGTGGGACAGTATTAACCAAAGTTCCTCAGTTTTGGAGGTGGAAAGAACAAAGATGTGATCTAAAAATAACAAAGAAAAAGACCTCACCTAATTTTATAGCAGCCTTAATGTGTCACTTCAACCCATTTAGTCACTGTGATCCCTTTTTTCTCATGTTCAGGGAAAATTATGACATGGTTAATATAAGTTTTACTCAAGTAGTTCTCTGCAAGGTAGTATGTAGTGATAACCAAGTCCAAAGTGTTTTTAAACTTTCAAAATCAAATCAACATATTGTGTCACAGTAAATCAGAAAAATATATTCAAAATGTATCTTTGGTTCTTGGCCAAAGTTGGTGATTTGTGGGGAATAAGTATTTTCAAACTATTTCAGGGGTTTTGGACTTTGGAAACGCCAATTTTTGAATAAAAAATAGCATATCTTGAAAGGAAAAATTATAGTCAGACAATTTTCTAGAAATAGCAGTATTTAAGGAAAAAAAGGAATAATTATCAGGGAGTAGACCTATATATGAAGCATCAGACAAGAGCTAAACAAAGTAAGTAATCCTATTTTTTACCATGTCTGAAATCTGATTATTACTTTTTGACAAAGCCCAAACGTGGCAAACTGGAGATGGACAAGCTTGGCTCTGATTAATACTGCACTAAAACTTGTCAAATTATACATTATGTCTTGTCATGACACAGGAAGGGCAATGAGTGCAGAACCAGAATAAAAGAGCAGCTTCATGGCTGTTTTTTCTCCTTTTAAACTCTCCCAGCACTAAGCCCTGCTGCTATCAGAAGATGTGTCTGGGTACTTCAGGTCAGACTGGACGTACACAGGCTCCACCTCACTCTTGCACAACTCTCTAGGCTCTTCTATAACAGTAGCAAATCTCCCTGTGTCAAAGACATTTGGAAGTATTTTCATTGATTGCAACGATTTTAAGGTGTTAAATTGAAGAAATTTGATGTAAAAACTAATAAAAAACAACACTGCAAGAAATTACTGCTTCATTGACCATTAACAGAGATGTTTGGTTTGCCTTAAATTGTGAACTGAAGAGGATGGCAGATATCAAAAATGGGCTTCTAAAATAAATGTCCACACTAAGATTTTTCAGAGATCAAAAATACCCAAAAATTCTCTAAATACATATTGCTTAATCTGTATTCAGACTGTTCTTAGGCAAATCTCAGAAAAAAAAACATTTGTAAGAGTTACTGTGTTTCATCACCAAGCCCTACTGTTAATTTATAACATAGTTTTTTTTCACCAAGGAACAAGTACATGAACATGAAATATTTCATTTCACTCTCTGAAAGAAATGTGTAAAAGAAGTTAAAAATCTACAGATCAATATCATACTTATCTTATTCTCAGTCTCTGAAAAGACCTTTCTTACTGCCTAGAAATCAATTACATCTGAAACACAGTGGGTATCTTTGATTCTGTTGTTATATTGAAAAATGTTGTATTTTTTGTAAGTTGGAGGAACTTCAAAAGTTTGGGAGATTTAGGTCAGTTGAATACTTAAATAGGAATATTTTTCCCTGATTTTAATCAAAATGTTTTGATCTGTAAAACTAGGTTGAACTATAGCAAAAACTGCTTATGGGGGAATTCATGATGCTTCTATTTCTGTTTAACCGGAAAAGTTACAATAACAGGCACAGAGAGCAAGTGCAGAATTTCTGGCTTGATGGAAGAGAGGAGAATAGAAAACTATCATGCCTGTAAATACTTTTATTTCTTATTCTGTCTGTGTGTCTTTCCCATTAAAATTGCCTTCCTCTATATTCATGAGGTCTTCAACCAAAGCCAAGCATTCTCAAGGATAAAATCATTACCTTGGACCATATCCAGGAGATGATGTTGCTAATTGCCATGACAGATACCAAAGCAAATACTAACTTTTATCACAATTGTGTAAGAGAATTTCCTGCAAGAACAGAAGAGCTATAAAACCTTATTCTTATTTGGTTCTTGTAAAACATTAATCTTTTCTCCCACCTTGTGAAAAAGGCTAAATATCCAGAAGGTAACAAGATTCCTAAAGAAATGTGTCATTTTCTCTGCTGCAAAAATCTTAATCCTAGAAAACAATTTAAATGAGATTATTTATCAGGAGGCCTCTGATTACAGGGGAAAGATAAAGCAGCTGGCTGTGGAAAAACTGGGCTTTTTGCGAATCACGTTTTCATGTGATCACACGGATCAGAAGGTAGCTGATCTGGCTAAAATGCTGTAAGTGAGGATTGTAGTGATTTTCCAGAAATAATGGTAATAATATTATCTCCATTATATAGCACTATTCACTTCAATCTATTTCAGACAGTTTTACAGCTAAAAGTACACAGCACTACTGAAATGCGATTGCCAGCGAGGTGACAATCTCAGCCATTCAAAATGTTACACAACGGTGGAAACCCAGTGTTTCAGCTGAAGGACTTTTCAGAATTATGGAAAAAAAATTAAGAAAAAGACAGTATTAAAACAGACCAAATCAGACCCTGGGTTTAGAGATTGTTCTGAAAGAACTACTCATAATTAGTGCATTCCCCTCAAGCTAACAAATTAAGAAGGACTTGTCATGAGTCATGTGCTTAACTTTTGTAATCTGCGACTCTTGATATTTTCAATCCTAAACAATGCCATGAGAAATCACTAATGATTTCTCAGAGCAGAGCATTATAACCAATATTCTGCCAGTGAACCAGCTCTTTTATAGTTATTCTACATATTTATGTAGTTCTGAATTTAACAGCTGAAATGATCTCCAATCAGCTTGCATATTCAACTCCTGGCTGCTTTTCCCCTATCACACAGAAACATTATTTCTGTGAATAAAATTAAAGTTATTTTAAAATTAGGGAGATTTGTGGGACATCTGAGGAAGCCATGCAACAAACCAAGCAGCATGCAGCTTTGAATGTCTTCTTTGTCAATAAATTTTTTACCTTGTTGGCAGATAGATAATTACCTTAAGACAATGAGGCAGTGCACCTTGCCCTGGGAAAGTAATCTTAGGTTTGGTACAGTTGTTAATATAGTGCTAGAATCACAGAATCATAAAGCTAATTTGACTCTGTGATGTAGTTTTAATTGTGTCAGACTCAGCTCAATTTAAGCTGGCTCCACACATAAGGGACAGCTCTTCATGTTTCCAGAAATGCTGGAGCTCAAGCATAGATACCTCACTAGTGTGAAGACAGAGTTCAAAAAAATTATTTGCCCTTGAAGGATATTTGCCAGAAACCTTCTGAATGGACAAGGCTCTCTGGGGAAAACTTATTAGCACAGTGCTGCAGCACAGGAGGGTGTCCTGCTTGGAGCCTGGCAGGATTCTGTTGTAGTGATGTTTGTTCTAATTGTGCAAGGTGTGCTCTACTTCCCTAAGTAACAGAGAGCTGATTGTAATCTACTAAACAGGATTTATAATATTTCTGTCTCAAATCTTCAAGTCCCTTATGCTTTCAGATAAATAGAAAGTGCACCTTAGAGGGTTATTCTCTACTTCCTCCTCCAAGTTCAGTTGTTTTGTACTGAAAATAATTAAATACTTCAGAAAAATTCTAAACAATTATACATGAATGAATATTTCAGAATTACAGCAGCTCATATTGTGTTATCCTAAGTTAGCACTTTAAACTGCTTGATTTTACCCTACTGATATTGATTAAACTCACCATGTGCTCATATACTGAAAATAAGGGATTTTTTTTAAAGAACTCATCTAGCTTTAATTACAACCTGCTGTATATCACACAGAAAATACTGCTCCAAAGTACTGCTTTCAGTTCACATTTGATATATTCAAATTAATTAATGACTATAATTTTAAGTTACTAACAAAGAAACAAAGATAGCTAAATTGGATAGTTTAAATTACTGTATGTCCAGGTACTGGAGAATGAGATAATTATTGTCTTGCATGGCATATCCAGTCCTAATTTAGCAAATCATCTTACTTAACGTAGAGTATGTTTGTTGACTTTTGCTTAGTAGAATGAGAAATGAGATCCCTTCTTTTTTTTTCCTTTGTATAACTTGTTCTTTTTCAATTAAATTCTTCCAAGAATTTAAACATGAACTTTAAACCCATTTACTTCAGAGCTTTAATTTTGAAAGAGGTGATTAAGTAAAACTACATTCCGGAATTAGGGCCCATTCAGGCTAATCTTTCACTCAGAATCAGTGAGGAATTTTATTTCTTCTATTGATGGTGTATAACAAAAGGCAATGCAAAGACCAGCTAGATCTTTTTGGATACCTTAACTAGCAAAGCTAAGTTAGTCTGGTTATTAAATTATCTCCATGAGAACTGGTTTGGGATCTCTACCCAGCCAATCCTTTGTGAGATTGGTTTTGTGGTTCACTCTCTCATTAGGTGACTAAAAACTGTGACCTTCTTGTATTCTCCCAACGAAAGCCGAAACCAAAGCAAAGCTAAATTTCTTTCTGAGTTACATCTTGAAAATATGCAAAAATTTGAGGAAAGTAATTATTTTTTTGAGAATAATTCAATTGTATCCATTTCTTACCAGTAAATAACCAATCAAAAAGACCTGACATTCAGGAGGATAAAAATTAGAAACTTCCCTCTGCCCTCAAATAAACCTTAAACAAAACAAACCCCCAAAAATAAACCAACAGCAAACATATGAACAAAAGAAATCAATCCCCCCCCCCCCCCAAAAAAAAAAAAAAAAAAAAAAAAAAAAAAAAAAAAAAAACAACCCCCCCCCCCCAAAAAAAAAAAAAAAAAAAAAAAAACAAACAAACCAAACCAAAC
The DNA here is from genome assembly GCA_013398075.1 of Notiomystis cincta. Taxonomy (NCBI): domain Eukaryota; kingdom Metazoa; phylum Chordata; class Aves; order Passeriformes; family Notiomystidae; genus Notiomystis; species Notiomystis cincta. The sequence goes on from VZRX01001680.1 coordinate 274,495, forward strand.
CAAACCAAAACAAAACAAAACAAAACAAAAGGCACAAATTGAAGCAAATTACTTAAACTGTCTGGCAACTCCCTTTAGAGACCTACTTTTGGGAAATTAAATTAAACATGTCAAGCAAGGAATCTGGATCTTGCTCAAAGTCAATATAGAGAAAATCACTATAAAAAGTCAATAACACAGCCTTCTATATGATGACAAAGAATGGAGAAGAACTCAGATAAATGTCAAACCAAAAGAGGAGATTAAAAGGTAAAGTGAGATACATAAAAAAGTAAACAAATAGATTTATCAAAGAGAACCTCATGAATTAGGTACTTTAGGGAGAGATTGAACATGCTGATGTGTGTGAGGTTAAAACTCAAAATGTAATATGCACACAAAGCAGATTTTTCATTAAAAAGATAGCAGTAATAAAAGAGTGACTTTTAAGCTAGGGAAAGTCAAATAGGCCATATCATCTCACGATTAAAAGCAATAAACTCAGCACACGAATAAGAAGCCTTACTTTTTCTGTTTACTTAAAAACACTTCAATACTTCAGATATTCCATTCTTGGATGTCATTAACAGACAAAATAATCTCTATAAATGACATGCTGTTCTCAAGCTATATTTTCAATAAAGAAATAGCAACAAAAAAATAAATCTATGTTCCAGTAGCCAGAGACCTGTGGATATCCCCTTTGAATTTTATAGGATGTGTAAAAAGTCTCTTGGGAGGACCTTTAATTCTGTTATACTCTGTAACAAAGACCTGATCTTATGATGCTTTTACTTGGCCAATCATCTGCAAATCATAAATAAAAAAAAGAGAAAGACACTAGAATTCAAATTAAATTCCACATTCTCTTAGACACAGTTCAAAGTAGATTCACAAAGGCTGAAACACTTTGTAATACTCACATGATTTGCTCATGGTGTCAGATAAAAAATAAATAATTTTCTATGCTTTCACTACATTTAACCACATCTGTACTAGAACAGAAACTTCCTCTTTCAAGTCCTGTTCCATGTAGAACTCATGTTTCCTGCTCTCTTCCAGGTACTTGAACGGCTTATTTGTCTTTATTTACAGCTAAACCTAGATGCTTAAATAAATGATGTTGAATCTCTCTTGTTTGAATTGCAGAGAGGCATGTCCATCATCTCTTTTGCTGTTGACAGGGACCACAGAACATTTGGTAAAGAGGATAGAACCCCATGAATCCATCATAGGGATCTGACATGGAAGAATGCAGCAGAAAAAAAGCTTATAAAGTGATGGTGCCATGGTATTTTTATCTAACCTGAACGGTTGCTTGAAATAAATACATAAAGCAATCTGTGATTTTAGGAAAGTGTCTGGCTACATAGTAAATAATGCCTGATAGAAAGTGCCAGTTAAATCTGCCTTACTCAAAGAAATTATTTCACTAGAAAACACTTGGATTTGTTAACTTATTCAAGAATTAAAATTTCATGAACTCAAGATTTCAGTAAAAATAAAATACCAAAACATCGATGTATTAAATAAACAAACAACATATGAACTGCCAAGGAGAAATGCTATTCCTTAGCATGTGTTTTTATTTGTGGAGGAGCCAATCATTTTTAAGTGAAGTTTTCATCAAGTTATCCTTTTAATTTCAATTTCATCTAATAATTCCATCACATACAGCTTTAATAGGTCAGAGGTATCCACGTAAAATCAAAATATAATAGGAAGAGCAAAGTTCATATGAGAAACAAGGCAATTATTTGTTTAAAATGCTACATACTGCCATCAAAAGAGAAAGATCAATGTGTGAGAGGAATCTACATTTGAAGAAGAGAAACCTACATTTGAAAAAATCAGCACATCTCCTAGACTGTGTTAGGAAGAAATAGTGCCACAGACAGAAATTACCTCAGAGATTTCCTTTTCACCTTTAGATTTGTCCCACTTTAAGAACAAAGCACAAATGGTTTTGGTAGACATCACTGAAATCTTTATTTCACTTTCTTTTTTAACATAGGTTAACACAGAGCTTTCTGAATTAATTTCAGTTTGAATTAGATTGTGCATTGATCAAGTAAACCACCTTAAAACCATCAGTGAAACCATTAGAAGTCTGGGTAAGCTTTCCAAATGGCTAATTGTCCTTCTGAGTGTACACTTTGCTCTTAACCTGAACTTATCTACACTTCTCCTCCAGCCACTGGGCATAAAACTTCAGCAGCATGTCACACTGGGCAAATGCAAAGGGCACTCGGGCTCTCTTGACACTCTTCAATTTATATTTCCAAAAATATCATCTGACATACTACAATATTCCTTATGCTAGATATACCATGCATTTAGTACATATGTAGAACATTTCTTTGTGTGAAAACACATTAAATAAACAGTTGTTCAGTGACTCCTGTGTTTCTGTCATCTTTCACTGCACTGAGGATCAAGTGTCCTGTTGGAAACATCATATTTGTTTAACCTGGATGAGTGCCTAAATGTACTTTTTCTACATCTCATGGCAGTGAACAATGTCAGAAAATCAAATATTTTTCCTGTAAGCTGTAGGAGACTTCAGTTCTAAGGCCCATGTGAGCACTGCTATTTGCAGAATTCTGATGCTGCTTATGAGGATGAAGTGTTCTAGAGCAATGTGTAGGAGGACTGTGGTAGCACCTTGGCATGTTTGGCATCACATCTTCCAGCACACAGGCTTTGACTTTTTTCTGAAAGGAATCTGCTTTAGTATATTGTGGGACTCATAACTTTAGGAAATTGTATTCTTTTGAAGACCTCCTCATTATTCTGAGAAAGAAACATCATCTTTTGATTCCAATTTGTTGGGTTTTTTTTATTAAGTGAAAGTAATTACATGTAAAGCTGCTCTTAATGAACAAAACAAATTCAATTTCAAAACTATTTAATAAAATATTCCAGTGTAGACAATGATACTTATAATAGGGAAATCAGAGAAAATCTTAGAAATACTTTTCCTTAAGTGGGAGAATTTTCTTCTTATGTCTGTTTTATATTCTCTTTCATCCTTTTGAGTTTCTTGTATAATATTGCATTAAATGAAAAGAAGATATTTCAGGATCTTTCTTTCAAGGGGGTCTGTACTTCAGATTTGTGGGAAATTCATATTAAATGGCTACATTTTCTCTTCAGAATGTTTTTTCCCTGAAAATAAAATAAAATAATGTTCAATTTTTTAATATTTTTTAAATTTTGTTAGTAATTTAACAGGCTTTTCACTGTGATTGTTCTCCACCCAGCAGATTTCTTTCTGGCAGAACAAGGTTTATGCTTTTAGTAAATATTTACTAGACCTTCTCTGTTCTAATCTTCCATCATAGCCTTGAAAAATACACCTCTGTCCTCTTTATTTGATGAAGAAAATTTTAATGAAGTATTAGCTGCAACATTTTGATTCCACTGTGAATAATGACAATTGTTTTGAGATTGTCTCTGACTTTGAAGACTTTGAAGTGTGTGTATTTTGGCTCTTTTTTGCTTTGTTTTATTAGATAATATTCATTGGCACTTTTTTTATCTTGGCTTCTATCCAGAATGATCTGTCACTGCTGAGATTATCAAGAATGTTCTACAATACAAACTTAACATTTCTTCAGAAGTTCCAAGAGTGTCCTGTTTGGCCCAAGCCGGGTAAAAATCTGTAAACATTCTGGCTGCAAGGTCAAGTGAGCCACTCTGAAGAGTCCTCCCACCTGCAGTCCAAAGGCACAAAAAAACTTCCAGCAGGTGATGGGGAATACAAGATTGTCACAGAATCACCCCACGACAATGGTTTCATTAATTTTTCTGCATTTAAAAAGGATTATGTGATATAATTCTATTCCAGTGATAGTCTTTACTAGGACTTTTCCTCTAGCTGTTTTTTGCCTTTCAGTTTGTTCTGATGACTATACAGTCCATTCCTTCAGTGCATCATAGAAGATATATAATAATTTATCACTTTTTTTCTTTTCTGGATGACTTTCAACTTCTCTCACTTTCATAGCTGATATGTATACCTTAAAATAAAAAGAAAGTGTTAGGCACTGTAAATGAATCAAATGAATAAATAATATGATCTCCTCAGCAGTTCCAATTTCTATTTCCTTTTGCCAGCACTGTTTCTGAAAAGAGTGTAAAAAATGAAAATTTGGTTTTCCCCTCCTTTCCATGTAGTAATAAATGGGAAACTATATATACTTATTTGTTACAATCCAAGAGATATGGGACTAAAATATGCAGCTGTTCTGAGGAGACATTTCTAATTAATTAGAGTGCATGGCCAAGGGATTTTCCACCTGGGAAGCTGTAGAAGTAAACATACCCATGTAGTCAAACCCAGGTATTTCAGAAATGATTATGTTTCAGACAACTTTTGCCAAAGCATGTGTCTATTTCAGTCACAATATTGTCCAATTCACACATTTTGACTGACTGGCAGCTGAGGAACTGGAATGTTCAGGACCAGTCCATTTCTGATGCTTGCCTCAGGGACTCCACATCAGAAAATCTGACAGATTAGGCAACTTGCTAGGAGCACAGACCATTAATATCCTGAAAGTTACCAAATATATATCTCTCAATTCCTTTGTGGACATCTAGGAGCAAGATCATGCCTTGATATCTATTTCTCAACATTTATGTTTTCCAATGCATGAAATATCTTAGAATTAAAGCCTTCTTTAAATGTTTGAATTTCAAAAGGATGGAAAGTAAGTACTGAAAACCCTTTGAAAGTCTACCACTGGTATGTTACCAACACCTAGCCCTCTATAGCATCAAGTAGCATTTAGAAAGAATTAGCTAAATCAAGGTGCATTCATGAACAGCATTAGGTATATCAGATTTTCTCCACATATTGGGAGTAATTTTTAACCGTACTTAACTATTCAAATAACTTTAAAAAAAACTTTGATACATTTTTCATACAACAGCATGTAACAGTCTAATTCAAAGACCTTTGAAATCATTGATTAAAAGAGGGTAATTAAGAATCCTTAAAGTACTATAACTTTCAATTGCTAAAAATACAAATAACTGTGGCAAGTGTGTGACATTTTTGGTAAATGCATATGCATTAATGTCTTTTACTGTTTACTAATATTTTTTAGATCTTCTGGAGGTATTGTAGACCTAGTTGAAAAACATGAATAATAAGATGGAGATAACTTAAAATCACAAATTTTTTTAAAAAAATAATTTTGAAAAGAAATATGTAGACTAATGTAAGAGAAAAACATATTTTATAGATTTCATCCCCCTTTTTCTGTAAATTATTTGTTTAATTTTTTGGGGGGGTGTGGTATTTACTAGCTATTCACTTTTAATTTGTTCCTACCAGATTTTATCAGTTTTCACATTTGTGTTCACTTTGTCTAATTCACTATGCAAAGGTATATCCTAACCCAAATGAGGACGTAGAGAGTAAGACAAACTCCAATATGTATAGAACCACAAAAGAAGAAAACCAAAATCCCATGTCTATAACACAGGTTTTGGCTGCATAGCATACCTTCACTCTGTTCTCTGTATAGTTTTAAACTTTCTGAGGGCCTCACCAATACTTCAACCTGAGCTGAAATTTATGTACCTACAATGACAAAGCGAGGTCCACAACAGAAGGAAGTTTTTTTTGTATAGCACATGTTAGAAGTCAGCTCTGAAGCAGCTGTGCTTCCATGAACACACCTCTAATAGTGATTTCCTTATTTGAATTGCACTGTATACCAAGTAATTCACAGATGGAATTAAGGGATGGTTTTAAGGAATTATCTAACCTCTCTCCTACAAGAAACAGCTTACTGGCTGAGAAACTAGTAGCTGATCATATAAAAACTTTCTTGGTACTTTTAAAGAATGATCTGATTAGCAAGAATAGTAGAGGAATTCTTCACTACAATATGGGTATTGCCAGCTTTTAACAGTCAAAATTATCAATTATCCCTAAAGACAAAGAAAAAGGCTTGAAGTGATTTTTTTTTGTATTGTACTTCAAGCATATAGTACAGCAATCTCAGTTCAGGAGGAGGGATGCTCACAAAGGCTGTCTGTGGTCTCCTAGTCTCTCTGAGCTGGTTTGTGGATCAGAATAGCTCCTGCTGAAAATTGATTAACTCATGTCTCAGTCCAATCTTTTCAGTAGAAGGTCAGTGAGCCTGAGCTCCATATTCAAGCTACTCAGGCAAAAAATTATATTCCCTGATTTTGGCTTTGTAAGTTCCCCTCTGGCTAAACATGAGGCTCCTAAGATTGCTTTAGGTCAGATCTTTTCACTAAGAATTGTGGGGACTGCGGAAACCACGTGAGCCTCATATCCGCATTGTAAACCAAATGATAGGAGGACACAACAGAGGTTGCAAAATGGTAAGTGAATGCCTGCTACCCATGGAAGACAATAATGCAAGCTTGCTCAAGGTGTTGCCTTGCCATGTTAGCATGACAAACCAGTTGTAGAATGTTTCTGCTTGAACTACACGAAGGTATGATGCTACATTTTTCACACAATAGTCTGTATGCAGTACTTTGTAGCCCTTGCACTGTGCCCACACACTTGAATAAATCTTAATCTTTCACATCCTTTCACTGTAAGTGCTCTTGTCCTGATAATTCATGTGGAGATACATGGGGTGGAAAATACCTTTGAGAAACTCATATGATGGACAGTCTTTTGAATATTTGGATTTCACAGTGTTTAGAAGCAATATTCAGTTTATTTTATATAGATAGACATAGCAATTAATCGTTAATTGATCCTTTTATAAAAGAGATACAGTTTATCAGGTTTCTTTTAAAAATCTCCTCAGCAAGATGTTAAACCTCCAACAGTTAGCACTGAAATATGACAATTCTGCAATCCTGTCACAGAGGCCCTTTGACTTCACCAGAAAAAAAAAAATAGGTTAAATTTTCTGTATAAAATTTTCAGTCTTTTAATCAGAACGTACATCATATCTCTCTTCTTCTTTTGATATTCAACATTTGTACACTTATTTGTAACTCTGAGGTGTGTTTTGAACTGATACCATGACAGCTGTCTCTAGAAATGGAAAACATTTCTGGTAAATGAAAACCACTTAGAACCAAATGCATTCAATAGTAGACTATTGAATCAAGAAGCGTGTTTTCAGCATCTATCTAAGTTTCTCCACTTGTGAACTTTATCCAGCAGCTTGACAGACTTTGAGTTGTAGTCACTGTGTGATGAAGTTATGATTCCAAATACCTACACAAAATTAATGTAAGTAATTAGCCGAAACCTAACTAGAACTTTGGCAAGGGACAGTAAACAAGAGTGATCACGTTAGATGAGTCATTTCCGGCAGCAGCAGACAGCGTGTCTCTACTAATCAAAGATGAGGCAGAGAAGAAAGCCACATCAATCATTATGTAGGTTGCTATTATTCATAGTTTAAGATTACCAGGGATTTTATATCATGTGTATTGTTTACTTCTTTGCCTAATATCAAGTCAAAGTCTAATTTCACACTGTTTGTTGGAATACTAGATTTTTTTTCTCTTCTTTTTTCAGCATTTAGAGAGAAATACCAAGAGGATCTAATTCTCTTATGTTGGTGCAACTGATTTTGAACTGTCTTTCCCCAAAAAGTCATTACCAGAAAACCGTTACCTAAAACTTTAGTAAAAGCCATTCTCAAGCATTCCCTAGACCTCCAGAGAGTTCTATATTTTCAAGGAAAACTTAACTAAATTGACACTTTAATTTAAAAGATATAATTTATAAATTAGAAATAAATAAAGGATATGATTTTTGAAGAGGCAACCTTATTCCAGACCCTATGAAGTGCTGCAGTGGCTGGATCAAGTTTCTTAGAATATATTCCTGAAATGGTGTGTTTTAATTAGCCAGAAAAACTGCATTAATACACAACTTTGATAATCCTGTCATCATGAGTGATATTTTTCCTATAAATATGAATGCAGTGTGGTTAAAAAATCAGGTATTTTGAGGCACAAAGTAGATATTGAACCATGTGTGGAAGATAAATCATTGGTATCTACCATTTTCCACTGTATTTGTGGTAAAATATTCTAAGCTGGCCTAAGAGGAAGAAAAGAGAAAAGCTTTGGCAAAAGTACAGTTACTAAGCAGGCACCAATATTGATGATTTCCCTGGAAAAGGCCAGTGCCAGAAACTAGAGAAAGGTTATTCCAGTTTGTAGCCAGCTTCAGTATGTGATTCCTTTGGTCTGGTACACATTAAACCTAGGGCTCTGAAGACACCACACAAAGTAAAAGCAAAATGGTAGAGGATGTAGAGACATTCAAATTCAGTTCATTTCTGTGCAATGGAAGGTCAGCTTTGAACTGATTATGGGAGAATCAAAATATTCTCAGAGGAAGAATAAGAACAAGGATCCAAATTCTTCATTGAGGAAGGTTTTTATTCTTGAAATAAAAGCATTTGTCAGTATTAACCAGCTGATCAGAAGGAAAAGGGGAATTTTTTTGTCTCATGCTTCTTTCTACACTATGAGAAAAGAAGTCTGGGAGAACTGTAAGGCATCAAACCAACTAAAATGATCTGCAGATCACTCTTAAGAAGTTAAGTCCCTGAGGAAGGTAAACTGAAGGCCCTCACATCACATCTTAAGAAAACAGCATGTCTAAAAATTAGAATCCACTAGAAGGTATAAAACACATATTTTGGCTGGGTTCTTAATTTGCCTGTCTGGAAACTGTATGGATGTGTGTTATATGATGCTTTGTGATTTTAGCATGTATGTAGGTACGTTAAACAAAGTAATTACTACGTTTCTATTTCAAAGATACTTCTCTTGTAATTAGTTTTCTGGTATTTCAGATAATTCAAGAACTATTCAAAACTATTTCAAATAGTTTGATTTGATTTCGGGTGACACACGATAACATTTTATATCACATTTGTTATATCTTCAATCTAAAACTTCTTTCAGTCCATAATTTCCGGCTATCTTTCATATTAATAACTTCACTTACAAAGGAACCGAATTTAGTCTGTATGGAATTTTCCATTGGTGTGAGATTTTTACACATAGTTCCCTCCACTATGTGCAATCATGCCTTTAAGAGGTACTTGGAGCCAAGTTCATGTCCCAAAAATGTGCTAAATAGGGATAGCACAGAAGAAGGAAGGAATGCAACTCTCTCCTTTTTTATTCCTAGCACTAGGATACTGAAGTAATGGGTGTAGTGATACCATGACGGTGTATATTTCTGAAATAGTCAATATTTCTGACATAATTAAATTTTTTTATAAAAGGAACACTTTTGAGTGTTATTTTTCCTGGTTGATACTATTAAAGGTCATATCCTTCAAGGTAAGATTTCATTATAACTTTTAAAATTTGAGGGCATAGTTGAAATAAATTATTTAGGTCAAATCATAGTCAGTACAGTTTGCAGACTCAGAAACTGGTCCAAGAGTTTATTGTTAAAAAATTGTCTTCTGCACAGAATCACAGCCACTGCATCAACAGACAGAGAGACTAAGATTCTTTTAGAAAGAAATGTTCTCCCTAAGGGAAAACAAATGTAAATATTATGAAAAGGGGAAACTTTAAAGCTACTGGTTCTACTGTTTCCCACAGTAACAAAATCTCCTATGAGCTAGGCACAGAACAGACCAAAAGAAAGAGTTACTGAGTCAGAATCGTTTGAGACAGTGCCTGTTGTGAAGAACTAAGAAAACTCAGTTCCTATGTAAATTAATGACACAATGAGGGAAAAAAGTAGGCATGTTCTTACATTTTAAAGAATTAAAGAACTAACTACATAGAAATTGGAGACTACATAATCCTTGGAGTTTGCTGAAGTTGTTGGGATGTGTTCCAAGCACCTTGCAGACTTTGGAAGAGATACAGTCAGTGTAGAATTCTTGATAGTATATCAAAAGATACTCTCAGATTAGTACCAGTAATTGTAATAACAATAATTCAGGCGCGGGTTTTTCCTGTGAAGCCAAGAACAACATATGAAAAGGTGTCATATATTTCCTTGACTCTGGCCGGATCTGATCACAACAACTAAAGAAAAAAAAAATCAGTAAAGATTTGAGGGCGTGGGTTGTTAGAGCTGCCTAAGTTACAAATAGGATTCCTGGAACAGTTGCAATTGGATCCACTCACAGCTGTTCACCTTCCCATGAGAAGCTCTCACCTTTGTAAAAGAAACTTACTGAACATGTGGCAAGAGCTAAGAACTTGGTATTTTGAAGCCTAATATAGTAACTTGAACTTGTTTTGTTTTTCCTTATTATGCTAGGCTAAATACCTGCTATATGAGCAGAAGAATTTCCCCTGCAGGAGAGGCAGAGCTGGCACTAGATGGCAGGAACTTCTACGGCTCTTCCCAGGTTCACTGGCTCCATTACTCCAAAGCCAGCTGGGTTAGCTTCACATCTCACTGTGATTAACAACTGTGGTTTTCCCAACACCTGTCCTCTGATTCAAAAGCAGAGAGTTTCACTGAATAATAAGTTCATAAAAGCAGATGATTCCAAACCTGTATATCAGAATTCAAATGTTCAGACATGAAAATTGTCTTGGTTTTTTTTTTTTTTTTCTTCTGATAGAGGAAAGATTATCCACAAAAATTTTGATAAAGTTTAGCTGTTTAAACAACTTTCCTTCCCTCTGGGGTCAAGCACACTATTCTTTCATCTTCATATGGTTCACCAATCCTTATACTGATTTCTTTCTTACTAAGATCTAGAAAATTATTCTTAGTCAATAATTGCCAAATAACTGCAGTCAGAGGAGAGAAAGCTTATTGGCTGCTTCTTCAAAGCTAAAAATGCTGTACTTGATTTTTAAAATTAGACAAGCTGTTCAGTAACAGACGGATTTTCCATCCTTCTGTCTATTGACCTGCTGATCTAACGAGCAATCAATCAATTGATCTATCTTTAAACATATGGAGTAATACCTTGTCTATCCATGGATCTATAAGTCTGTTTCTGTCTTGTTCCACTAAAATGAAGTAATTTCTTCCTAAATGTGTTTCACATTAACATTGTTCTTTTCTTGATTTTATTGAAAGTAGTTCTGTGCCGTTTCATCAGTTGTGGAGTAATTTGTTATGATAGAGTCATAAGGGCAAAAAATCAGAAAAACATAAAGAATGTGGTACAACTGCAACATGAATTGAAAAGACATTCCTGTTCTGTAATATAATTCCAAACTGGCAGTTTATCAGAAACTTTCTCTAAAAAAAGAACCTCTCAGTTACCAAGCCTGGAATAAACTCTTACTCAAAACCAAAAGGTCTGACCCAGCTGTTGGCATTATTCATATGAAATATTTCACTGGCATAGTTAAAGAAATACTTTAATGTTTTGTTTCAAGTATTGTTGAATGCAAATACTGCAGGCCAAGCTCCTTCTTTCAAAATAAATGAGCAGTTGCAGAACAATAAAAGCAGTTGAGACATTTATGCTAAGACATGAAAAGCGGGATGCCAAGGCGGGTTTCTAAACCGCATTCCAAGCATTTTAAATGCCTTTTGATTGTTACCACAAATCCACCGATTGTTGTGAAAAGGGTATGTGTCATCAAGCCACAGGCAAGGCCTTGAATACATCTGGCTCAATGTTTGTAGCATTGATGTTAAAACACCGCTCAGTCACAGTTATGCAGCAACTATTCCCAGTCCCTCACCACCATCCTTTTGTAGCAGCATGTCTGACTCTCTGCTAATGGCATAAATTAATTCAAAAGATCAGGATGAATTCATGCATTCTTCTCTACATAAAACACGTTTATGATTTTAAAGCTACACCACACAGTGAAATTGCATTCTTTCATCAGACACTATTTGCTGTGATTTCTTAAGGTTCCAAATTCCCCTACAACTTTTCTGTCATGGAGGCATGTTGTCTTTTCACTAAGATGCTCCTTTATGTCACTCTAAGTACCATAATAAAAGCTCAAGTAGTTTAAACTGAAATGTTTCCTGTATAAATTTCTGTCACACTCTGAACCCATAATAGTGACAATAGTAGGGTTCCTGGGGAAGATTTCACAGGTAGGACTTCTTTAATTTATTTTACCTCAAATATATTTTCTTCTGCACCTCAAAACTTCTTTTGTGTTGGAAAGAAAAAATTTAGGGTTTTGATTAGGCAGAAGTCTGCACACATACAGTGACTTAGCAATTATCTTGCATTTGATCTTCAATGTACAAAAGCAGAGGACTTGATATTCCTGGGTTCAACAGCATCATTTCAGTTGATCTAGAAAGCCTATCAGTGTATGTGTTTAAAAACACGTATCACTAGTCCAGTGCATTGTGGCTTCAAGATTAGTATATCAAGACTGGTACGGCCAAAATTCTGTTCCGAATTTCCTGGATCAAAATATACAGGAAATCAGAGAAATCACACTTAATTGTTGTAGATCTAATCAAGAAGAAAAGTACTTGGGCTTGTTGAATTTTGTGAGATTCTTATGGGCCCACTTCTCAAAGTTGTGCAGGTTCCCCTGGATGGCATCCCTACCTTCTGTTGTGTCAATTGCACTGCTCAGCTCTGTGTTGTCAGCAAACTTTCTGAGAGAGTACTTGATCTCACTGCCTATCATTGATAAAGATATTAACGAGCACTAATTCCAGTAAAGATCTCTGAGTGACACCACTCTCTACTGGTCTCCCACTGGACAGACCACCATTGGCAAAAACTCTCTGTGTCCCTCCAGCCGATTCCTTACCCACCACATCCATATCCTCCCTTCAAATCCATGTTTCTCAGCATGGAGTGAAGGAAGTTGTGCAGGACTGTCAAAAGCCTTGCAGAAGTCCAGGTAGATGACGTTGTGCAGGCTTCTCCTGTCAACCATTTCAGTCACTTCATCATCATCACTTCAGAAGGCCACCTGATTGTTCAGAAGAGTGTTTCCATACAGAGATGGCATTTAATGCTTTAGAAATAAAATTAAATATCATAACATGCTTTTCCAATGTGGGTGCAAAAGATGGGGAAGCCAAACATCAACTGTAGGCATTGACCTTTTGATAACAATATTTCTGTAATGAAGATATTGCTTTTATCCTGTAGAAAAGCTTTCTCAACATTACATCAAAGAGACGAAATTAGACCTCAGGCAGTTGATTCCCTGTCCTCTCTACAGACATCACTTGGCTTTAGGAAGTAATAGAAGAAAATCTTTAATTTAAAGTAGTATTGGATGGACTTCAAATAATCTAGTGAGCCTTGATAGTTATCTGTTCCTCTTTGATGAGATGTCTGGAATAATTTCCTGCTTCTGCTGTGATCGAAAGTATTGAGACATTTTCCAGAGTAGTTTCATAACATCTCACTTCTGATGTTGCTTATAACAAGGAAGAAGAGTCTTTAAAAATCAGGGGAACTCCCTCATAAAATGTTCCAGGAATTTTCTGAACTTCCTGGAAGTTCAAAATTTGGCTCAGTCAGCATTAGCAAGGTCTTGAGTCATATCTTAATTTTTTTTCTTACATGTCAGATCTTGCCTTTGTTTTATTCACAAGTAATGAAAGAGCAAAGACTAGGAAAAAAAACAGCTGTCCCATCATTGTCTTAGAAGTTCAGCTTTAGTCTTCTTTCAGTAGCCTCACCTGACAAGACAGAACAAGGGTGTGTTATCCACAGTAGGGAAAAGGAGATGGAAGGGTATGGGGGAGAGACAATCTTTCTATCAGTTTAAGCCTATGCCTATGTTGTTTGGGGGAATTCTTTTCTTTTGAAAATATCTGTTTAATGACAAATATAGTTATTCTACAGAATGTGCCAGTGTGCAATTTTAATGGCCATGGAGCTTTCATTGTCTATATAACACTTGGTATAATTTTAAATTCTAAGCACTTCAGTGAGGCTGGAAACATAAGGTTATGACCATAAATCATGCTTGTGCTCTCAAAACACTGCTTTAACATTAGTATTATTTCTATTATCATTTATTGAATTCTCATATATTTAGGTTAATGGATGCTATCCAATGCATCCATTAAGGTTAGGATGTAACTTAGGACAAGTTTGCAAACTGGAACTACTATTGAATGCTTCAACCCATACAAGCAATAAACAAGTCAAGGAAAATGCAATGAGAACTAGAATCTGGTTTCTCACCCAGACAGTGTAAATGCTTTTTATATGACAGCAACAGAATGAAGTAAGTAAAATATTAACTCTAGAGAAAACAGAAAGAGTCTAAGGAACATACAAAGTTGAAAACTGCAGGTAAGGTAAATAAAGATATCAACACATATGGCTGGGACTAAATAATACAAACTGTTTTTCTGAATTAATAAGTTAATTATTTAATTGGAATTTTAGAACTCCTATTTTTTTTTCTCATTGACAAGTTCATGATCAATGAGGTTGTGTCACTGGAAAGGAGAGTAAGGTTAAAGAAAGAATCTTAGAGTAGAATAGACTAGAAAGAACAGGACAGAAGGGTCAAACACTAAATGTCTGTATCCAGTAATGGAATCCAAGAGGATAGTTTCTGCTGGAACTTCGGTATTTATTAAATATTCTTACTCATATGTTAGCAGTCAGATTCAAAAATGTAATTATTTCAGACATACAAAGGATGAAAGTGACCATCAGTATTTGATCGCCAAACAGATGTTTTGTTGGATAGAAAGTGATTTAGGATGTCTGTTTTTTTCCTAACCTGCAATATTAAACTGCTATTTCAAAACATAGCCAAGTATAATTATGGTATTTCAAAAGATTGTAAACTAAGATTGAGAAACACCAAAATTATATTTTTCTGGGCAATTTAAATTAATTTCTTTTGTGCGTATGCAGGTGTTGACAGCCTTTAATGATATCACAGTCATTATTTTGCAACCTCATTCAGTACTCAAAATGGCTGTGGAGGTGATTCAGGGTTGGCAATTGCACTGTCAAGGGATCTGCAACCTTGCTCATTGAAGAAGCTGCTTTGTTCATTGTTTACTAAATAAAGAAAAATATGAGTTGAAGATCTATAACTGTCTCAAATTAAGCGGGGAGATTCCTGGGGAATCCCGTTCTGCAATAAATCCAATGCTGTACAAGCCAGTAACCGACTATGGCTAATTTGATACTTTCCATTTTTCAAGTGTCCACCTTAATATCCTTATCACAGATTTGTAGAAATAGTGAGCATTAGCACCTCCCTCCTGATTTACATTGAACTGCATTTTGACATTTCAGAGTGCTTAACAGTGCTAATTTATTTGAAAAAATAAGCCCTGGACTGTTTAATGAGGGACCCTAAATTAATAAAATTATTTGACCCTTATTTAATCTTGTGATATGCAGACCAATGAATTTATGCACTAAAAATAAAATAATTTTCCTCCTTTTATTGAAGCATTTCCAAGATTATTCCTCAAAATGTGAAATATTCATATATCATAGTGATAAATATGATTGAAAACTCACGAGAAAATTAATATTCTGCCTTTGGTGCAATGTTTGAATAATGTGCATGAAGTAGGATATTTGGCCACCCAACAAACAATAAAACAAATTGTAAATGGTTTCTCATTTAGAAAAAAACTCCAATCTATCCTTGTGCTTATTAAGGCAGAATCCCCATGAGGGGAAAAGTTATATGATCATTTTAATGAAAACTGTTAAAAACAGAGCTTTAATGTACCAGGAAATGCATTAAGATTTCAATCTTAGCTCTCCACTTTTCTCGACATGTGAATGTTTCTCTTTTAATAGTATTTTCCCCTTTTAGGCCTTTTTATACATAATTTTGTATTTTAGTCAAAGAAATTTTCCCAGAACCACATTTATATGTAAATTCTGTGCTTGTTAAATGTTTTTTTCTCTTCCCAGTGTCAAAATTTTTATTGGCATAAATAGCTACATCAAGATGACTTGTCAATATGTTTTCCTGATTGTTCACTCCCAGATTATTGTAATCTGCTGTTTGAACATCCAAATCACTCACATTGCATAAGACTGCCAAGTCTTTAGAGAATTACGGCTTTTTGGTTTACACAAGCTGGGGGTAGCACAGGAGAAAGAATGAGATATGTGAGAGAGAAAAGGAGTATTAATTATTTAGCCCCTGCAGTTTGTCTGCACAGACAAAAAGTTGATATGCACGGCTACTGCCTTGATGCAACAAGGACATGACAGGCACTTACGAATCCATTGCTTCAGGCTGCTTGGTCAGCATCCATAGGGGTATATTCTCTCCAGTGCTTCTTTGCAACCTGAAGGTAATACAGTTTATTGAAAGCACATGGACTTAGTAATCCAAAAGTTAATATGGTTCAAAATGTCTGATGTCTTGCAGACAGTAAAGTACTTGTTGACCTTGTCTGGAGAGTTCCTTTCGAAAAGGTGTAGGAAACAAAGCCATGGACAGCCACTGTGTGAAGTCTGTTCAGCAAGACAACATGGGTTCCACGTGTGCAAGCATAAAAGGTAAGGGAAAAAATAAAGTCAGCACTTTGACATAATTAGTAAGCTGAAACAGCTGGAACTCAAAGGGCATTTAAACCTTCCTGCAAAAGGTCAGCGTCAGACTGAGAACTGGGTCGTGAAATATGCAGCTAAGCCAGCTACATATCCCTTAGCCAGATCATTCACTCTTTCTAAGCCCTTTAAGAGATATTTACAAGCTTAGCACAGAACAATATCAACTGATAGGGTTCCTACTGGTGAAGCAAATTCAACAAAAAACCTGCTTCACTTATTTTTAACAGTGATGAATTCTCATGGTAAAGCAGCTGTTTTTGAACCACAGGCCTGTCAGTTTAAGCCTCTCCTCATATGTGTCAGCCTGGTTCCTAGCAGTGTAGGGTATCAGCACAGCAGAATAGCAAGTAGGCATTTCTCAGGTGGCAGCAGGGTCAAGAGTCAGCACTGTGTGCATTTGTAATTCTAATGACCACTAAAGATCAGAGTGCTATGTGTGTTGCGTCAAATTTACCTCTGCAATTTACAGCAAGCTAATCAGGTAACAATTTTAAAGTTCAAACAGAGAAGGAAATGTTTCCAACAGATAACACCTTTTTTATAGCTATCTCATGGCAAAACAATACAAACTCAGGAATTCTTCCAGCTCAAAGGAATGTGAATGACTTCTGAAGATATCTCCAGCAATTATGATGGCTATCATAAAAGCATTAGAGTCATTGTGATAAGTTATATGTTAAGAAAAGTGACTACACCAGCAATTAAAATCCACTCATGACAAAACAAACCAAAGATTGAACTGTCATCCTCTGGAAATGAAGAAAGTTTTGACAAGTAGATTCCTATTTAAATTTTAACCTCTTTGCTTCTGTCTAATGGCAGTTGCATGATTTAAGACAGACCAGCACAGTGCAGTTAGCAGTTTATACTCAACAGACTCTTCAGACAACTCACTCTATTGCAGCCTGATGATTCCACCACAAACTCCTCCCTAGTGTTTTGTTTATTTCTCTGACAAAATCCCACTGTATTCCAACCTAGGCTGTAAGTACTATCTGAGCAGAATAGTGCACAGCATAATGTTTGTGGTGAGCTCTAGAATCACATTGTAGGTGCAACTTCAGTATGGAAAGGAATAAAGTATATTTTTACCCCAATTGTTGTCAAAACCTGCTGATTTTCAGTTCAAAACTTTATGTTCAGAGGGAATGCAAAACCATTCATTCAAGAAGCCAGGTTGGAATTCTGCTGCAGTTTGCATCACATATAAAAGCTGATGCAAGGTATGTGTGTGAAAAGTCATAAGTAGCAATAATTAGTTACATAACTTATGAAGAAAGACATTCTGCTTTATTTTCATAGCTTTCAAAAGAATTCCGTTCAGCATTATCTCAGCGCTATTTGAAAGCACTGATGTCAGGCTGAGCTATCTCCACACCATTAAAGTACCCTCTGATAGCCAGGGGGTTGCCAGAGGGCACTTGAGGCCATTAAAGGAAGCAAGTTTGGCTTTTGCATTCCAGACAATTTTCCAGAACTGTTAAAAATCTACTGAGGTTACTTTGACAATACCACTCAAACATTTCATAGCTCTCACTATCCAAACTGCACTGGCCTAGGATTTTTCAGCATATTGCAAAAGAGCAATCACACACACAGAAGTATTGTGGCATTAGTCATCATCAGTTATGTGAGGTGTGAAGCTATGAGTGTGTTTAAAAGCAAAATTAATATTATAATACCTCACAGTGGGAATACATCAGAAGGGAAAGTCTGAATGGCTTTTCTCCCCTAAGAATTCATATTATACTCTGTAAACAAGCTGTACATATGTAGACCTTTATTTCTGTTGTTTCCAGAGTGTCTTGGATCATGTTCTGCATTTCTATCCTGCTCGCAGTACTTCTGGCACACATAAGAAACGATTTGAAATTGTAAAAGGGCCTACTCCTGGAAGGAATCCCTGTACAATATTGACACTGTTCAGACTGTTCCACTGAAATTATGCAGCTGCACAGGTATGCAGCAGAGACAGATGCCTTAACATGAAAAAAGTAATTTTATATGTATTTGCTAACAGTGAATGAATAAATATTTCTTACAAAGAATATGAGTATGTGTGCCAAGACAAATTTTCTCACTCCTGTTTATCATTCTGAGGAAGTGTTTTGTTTAGATAAGACAACAAGTGATCATACTTTCATAGTCTAAAAAGGGTTATCAGATACTGAAGTAAAAATGAGTCCTGTAAAAGGCCTTGGTTAAAATATTTCCTACATGTCTCTCATGTGTACAGGTGTGAGGTAACATCAAGGCAAATTCTTCAATGTTAAATCACTCTCACAGAGAAAGTGTCCTTCCTCAGAGGTCCTCCAGAAAGCAGAAAGAGGAACACAAAATTTTCAATTTTTTTTCTGAAACTTTTTTGATCAGGGCAATTTTTGAAAATTTCAGCCTATACTCTATAAATTTTACCCTGGAAAAACACTTTCCCCACCTTTTTGCTCTGCATGTTGCTCTCATCCCTCACTGGTTTTCTTCTCTCTTTACAGTCCTTACTTTTCAAGGGCCAGCTTTAGAAGGTTTCCCCTGTCCAGGGTCTGTTGCAATGTCTCCACCTCCTTCTTTCCCGGTCAACTAAGCTGGCAAAGCCCAGGGAGGGACAAGCTTGGAAACACAAGCAGGAACAAGTACCTGCCAACAGAAGGTGGGGAAAGACAGGGAGAGAAATCATTTGGGAGTGCCTTAGGAAGATATCATTGCCCAATAATAATGCTTATCCCAATTATCTTTGTAATTATATGCTTGAGGTCAGCTCAAGTTAGTTGAGTGTGTGAATAAAACTTCTGCCACATTTTTAAAAATAGTATTTGCATCTTTGACTGAGGAAATTGTGGAACATGGAAGGAGTTGTATTGGTAGTTGGTTACAATTGAAAGTTAAGTTTGATTTACCTTTTCACAAAATTCAGCCTGAACTTAAAACTGACTCATGGAAGCAGAGCATCAGTATTTAATTTCTAATGTCTTGGTATTCACGACAACAAATGTGGCACCATATATTTTCTTGTAAATATTTAAATTTGCTGGTTCTTGCTGCACTGTTTAGTCAGACACATTATGCACTTGCATAAGCAAAATTACTTAAAGTTAACCTAAGTATAAATAATCAATAGGTTCCAATGTAGTAAATTTTAAAGAACATGTATCACCTGTTACTGATCATTAGTAGCCCAGTTATTTTCTGAAATAACCTGAAACCAATGCCATATACCAGTGTCGAAAATTTCTTAATCTGCTCCTAGAACATGGGTAGACACATTTTTTCAGTGATGAAAAGGTTTTGAAGTATTTTATTATTAACCAAACAGACATAGTCTAATTAAGGTTGGATGATGACCTTATTTCAAAGTATAGACTAGAATTTATATGTATTACATATTTTGCTTTATGCATTATCATTGTCAACGCAGCATATTCAAGTCTAAGAGACTTCTGGATTAATTTTATATAACCTTCCTTGCAAAGATTTTGAATTTTGGGTTATATCAGCAGCCCAGTATCAAATTTCACTAGTATGCAATTACATTTACATAATAAACAAACTATTAATATACACTGGACAGTGATCATAGTCTGTTCTTATCCTTGTCAAGTTATTTGTGGTTAATGAGACCTAAATTAATGAACAAATACAGCTCTCACCAGCATAATTCCGAGTAATCCCCTTGAGAATAAATTTGCATTATGACAGGCACTGAGGTGAAACTGTAGAAAATAAGGATGAACATTCATTCTGCAGAAATCATTTGCATACAACTGCACTGGGAAAACACAAGGGTTTTTTTCCTTATGACAGATCAGGTTTCTCAATAAGGACAAATATGACATATTAGCAAAATGAAACACATTTTCTGGAAAATTTACAATCTTGTCCAGCTTGACATTGGTAAATTAATGGCATAAATAGTACACTACATGTGGTAACTTAGCATGTAGTCTGCTATCTAATACTCAACTAACACATTCTGGTCAACTAATTCACAATTTTGCTGGCAAAGTCAATAAAATTATCTGACCTGTTGCTACATTATCAAACAGGATTCTTCATCATGAATTTTTTGAGCACTTCTGTATTTGTTTCTCCAGTTGTTGATCAGCCAAATGGAATTCAAGGATTTCTCTCACCTACTGAAAAGCTCCATATGAATCATCTATTAAAAGGGAGCTAGGATAAAGCCCCATGCCGTGATTACATGTAAGGAAAAAGAAAGATTCAGAAAAGCTCTGTACTTTTGCATACAGCTCATTGCTGTGAAAAGTAATGGTAATGGTCAGCCAAGTTTGGTCTCAGGAAATCTCTAACTTCTTTATACTATGCTTCAATAAGAATACTGCAATTATATGATCATTACTGGATATTAATATTGCAACAATTATATCTGCTAAAGACAACATGCTAAAAAGTTATGATATTGTTGATGGAAACAAGTGTCTAAGAGCATCATAGAACCCATGATTCATACATTTATGAGCTAGTAAATGCCTGACTTTTTTTCCTTGCTGACTTTTTTCCTTGAGGACAGAAGTTTGCATATGTGTGTGTGTACAGTTTAAAAATTGCTATTAATGTTGACTGTCTATTCCCTGCTAAACAGCTACATTTCCTTACCCCAGGCTCAGAGGAACCCCTTAAAACCTCAGGAAAGGATGTTCAGACACATTACTTTTATGTGACTACAATGTTTGAGACTGCAGGGAAGATGGGGTCTGTTTCCATTTTCTAAATGTCTGTGAAGTGTAAGCTGAGATGCCCAAAGGTTTGTGAGCCATTCATGTGTTGTTAATAATTTTGATGAAGGACAAATAACTCATGGTCTTCTGCAGTGGCAGCCATAGGCCAGAGAGGGTACCCTAGAGAATCTCAGGAGAAATAGATGACCCTCTCTGGATAATGATATCAAAAGTCATATTCAGTCAGTGGAGTTTAGTTGGTACAGTGGCATCCATAGAGCCATTTAAAGTACTCTTCAGTAAAAACAAATTTAGTGAACTGATGTTTAAATTAACTAAACTAAGTTTCAATAGTTGTATCAATTTCATAAAATTCTATTGCTTTTAAAGCAAGTCTAGACTATAATGACATTGTAAAGTCTATAAAGTACACATAAATATTTAAGTACCTTAATCTGTAAGCTGAATGCTGTATGACAGTCTCCAGAAGGGTTTGAGTGCCTTGTGCCCCTCTCATGTCTTATCTGGAAGCCCCAAGTAAACTTGCTGGATCTCCAGGGACATCTCCATAGAATCATTGCTGTCTCTGTGGGTGAATGAATCAGACCTAGATGTTTTAAGTTAGGTGAGGTACATCTCTTCCTGACCATCTAAAATTTATCAGAAATATTTACTTGGGGCTTATTCTCATACTTTGGTATTAATGAGGAGTCAGAAACATTTTAATACATTTTATACAATAAAATCAAGTAGTATGTAACCAATAGGAAAAAGACAGACTAAAACTCCCAGGATGTAAAAAATCCAACAAAACACTTAAACTGTAATTCTAATTTTGAATGCACCTTTTAGTGGCTAGTTTTCCTAATAGAAGTAACTGAGATTTGAATAAATCAATAATACGTGCTTAGCACCTAGCTTTGTTTTCTAACTAAAGGAGTTGTAAAGAGGCTACTGTTCCTTGTCATGTCCCTCAAGATAGTTTTTTGATGTAAAATGCAGAAGGAGAAAATGAATGCAGTTTCTATCTTAGAGCAAAACCTTATGGCTCCAGGATATGCTAGGGATGTATTTGATTTTTCTCAAATTCATAAATCATATTTATGTTGATTATGAATATCCAATTATTCCAAAACCACTTGAAAGCTCAGTTAGTTTCTTGTTAGTTGCTAAAAAGTACTTCACAAACAGTACTTCACCTTGCTCCAGTCCCCAACTAGCCCTGACAAGAACAGTGATGATCTGCTAACATGTAAACAGTAAACCCAAACCCAGAATACAGGTCTCTGCACCAAGCTCCACACAACATGACATAGAGGTATAAACTCAATTCTTTCTTTAGTGAGATATAAGCTGAAATTTAGGCACTTAGTTGCTTGAATCTCCTCAAGTGCTCTGCAGAAAGGGAATTCCTCCAGAAAGATTTTAAGAAAGGTCTTCACTGGGTGTGTAAGGATACCTAGGTGTGATAACCCCCAATACAGGTTCCAGCTTTACTTCCAGTAGTCCATATGAAATACAGTATATAATGCTTTATTTATTACTACTTGCAGTAAATTTTTCCCTAATGATCACTGCAAAGCGATGAATAACAGGTATGCATTTCCCTCCTCTGTGCCCCTTGCAGGTTTAAATGAGAAAGGTCTAAGAGCTACTGATTGTCTTGATGATCCAACACAAAAAAGATGGGAGAAAGATTTTTTAATAACTCTACTCCTTTAAACAGACAGATGAAGCTTTTGGAGATTTTGCTGTGAACACAGGCAATCAAGGACATCACGATCCACACTGAAACATAGAATAAAATGATACTAGAAAAGTCAGAGACATTTTTTAACTCAGTCTTCTAATGAAAGTGCTTGTAACATATGCATGTTTAGAGACATATTTCCAATGCAATCTGTTCTGTTTAGCACTCCTGTCTCCATGTGTGGACCGTAGATGGACTGGCATGAAACTAAGCATGATCTGCCCATAAACAATTTACTTTTGATATGTTATCATGATATATGGTGAAGATACACACATTTCTGGAAAATATCAATTGCCAGAACAAAGGTGCTTTTTACATGTCTCAGCTAGCTCTCTCCCTGTCAATCTGCAGCAAGGAGGAAAACAAGCATGATTTTGGTAGATGTGATGAAAGAAAGGGCAGCTAAACTCTTGGACTAGAACTTGTAAGAACAGGACACCTGGCTTTGACACAGGCAGGCTTCCTGGTAGATTTTGACCATGATGTCCATTAAGATTTAGGAGTTTATCGGCAGAATGCTGTAACATGTCTTGCACAGCAAAGTTGCAAGAAACAACATTGTGAGATTATTGAAGTCTGAAGAGACATATGGAAAGCAGTCTCGTCCCCTGTTTCCCTGCTACACACATTAACAAGATGGGATTTATACATTGTGTGTGCAGCAGCCAACCCTTGTGCTACCCAACATAAGGCTCAAATCATTAGTATGTTTTCAGTGTTCATATGCTTTCCTGATAACTGATGATACTTTTATATTCATAAATAAATGCATAATCCTTTAGCACTAGAGGAACTTAAAACTATTTCTGTGCTAGTAACTCTTATGGATAACTAATTAACTGTAGACTTTTATCCTGATGAAAAAGCACTGTTCTTGGTGATAATGTCTTACCTCACTTACCTTCAAAATTGTTGGGAATGGTCCCTGCTCTGTGCAAAATCTGCTGCTGTTCCTATGAATTATTGTGAATTAGCATGAAACACTAACAAGCAGGGTTCCTATAAACTTAGTGCCCTGGTCTTTAAGCTGTCTTCAAATTTGGTGGACTGCGAAAAAAATGACTGAGCTTAAAAAACAACTACTTGTGTCACAAGAAAGGAAAATGTGAAATAACCATACTTTCAGAAATTCCTCCAAAAGCATTTTGACACAAATTCCTTTCCCCTGCAAAGTCAAATCTCACATTTCTAGTGGATGGCTTGGGCTTTGCCCATTAGAGAGAAGAGTCATCTTGAAAATGTCAGGTATCTTGGGGGAAGTGCTCTTGATCAGAATAACTGGTAATAACTAATTCATGGCAGAGCCTGGTTTATGGACAGTGCTTTTAAACAATCATTTTATACATCTTATTGATTCCTCCACTTTACTTACAAACAAACTACTGCAATTTGCTTTTGCCTGTAAAATTTTGCTCATAAAATGTTTTCCTTCATCAAAATACATTTGGGAGCTGAGGGGAAGAAACCAAACATTGTTTTATTTATTTTTTCTTAAACAAGAAAAATCTCACAGAAGTTATTTTAATTTAATTCACCCCATTGCTTGCAAAATTTTTTGATAAGTAGAATCTTTTGACTAATTGCTTTTATTGACCACGGTTTTTAATTAACAGAGGATTTAAAGAGAATTTCTGAGTGCTCTCCCTTCAGAAAGGTAATTTTTTTCTTCCTGTCCTCTTTTTCTTTATCTCTGTCTCTCCCTCTGGTTGTGAATGCATACCACATCATTGCTGGTTGTATGCCAAACACAAATGCTTGGGGCTGTGGCTGCCTGATTCTTTGTTCCAGCATGACTTCTCTGGCTCTGTGCAGTTAGTGGGCTGCACTAACTCTTAGGCACAACTGTTTGCATTGAGCATTTGCATTACTCAGCATTTTCCAAGCTTTTCATTGAAAACAGTAAATATTAAACAATGCTCTTGGAATTTGTCCAATAAATTTCCAGTGAAGTACCTTGACTGCAGTTAACAGTATTGCTGTAATATATAGAACACAGAGTGTACAGTATGTGACATTTGAAATCCATTATTGTGTTTTTGAGGACAGCATATATTTATATATGTGTGTGTGTATGTATCTTCAACAAGCTAAAGGTAATATGCAGAGTTTTTGAACAGGATATGGTAGGTTATCATTTTCCAAGTTGTTTGCTTTTTTTTTACTCCTTTCCTATAAAAAAAATCAAAATTTTTCTCAATATTTTCATGATATACACATTTCAGACATTTCAGTCAACTCCAGTTTATAAATACCACTCAATAAAATTTTTATGAAGCCATGGACCTGGATGTCAAACACACATTTGGTACTTGATAGGAAAAAATCATGGACCAGACACAGCTTAGTAACTTCCTGGAAGACAAACTGAGAGCATAGTGCAATGTGAAACCTGACAGGAGTTGTGTTACCAGGTGCTTCCAGGAAAAAGATAAAGTATTACTCCACCAGTAACTAAATCTCCAGGACATTTCTCCACTTGCCATAAAAGACTCACCAGGCTGAGTGTTTTGCACACAAATATATTAACAATCTTTTCAGGACTACTAGATGTACTTAGTAAACTGATGTTGGAGATAGTATGTCAGTGCACCTCAAATGTCTGAAAACTTTGTCCTAAAAGCCAAAGATGTATTTTAGAGATTCATGGTAATTATAAATCTGTTCTAAAACTTGTAGACTATCACTTTTCTTCCAGAAAGAAGAGCATTACTACTTGTATCTGATGATATTCACCCTGTGTTCCAGCCAAAATTATAGTTTAGGGGATTAAGCAAATATTTCTTCAAAACATCTCACTATATAATAATATTTGCCAAGGCACATATACTCTGCAGAAATTCAGTCTCTTTCTTTAATAGTTATGATATACAGTTCCAAGGGTAAATCACGGCTCTTGAAATACATTTTCTACAGTAGTCTGATTTCTGTTGCCATATTTTAGCATTTTACTTCAGTTTTGTAGAATAAAGCATAATTTTTCTTTTAAGGAATAAAAAGTAACACTTTACTTTTGCTAACATGATTAGCATTAGATTTTGGTTCTCTTTTCTTACTTGTCAGCAACACAAAGCAACACAGTCATTGAAGTTCAATATTTTCTTTTCCAATTGTGTTATAAACAAGATTGGGTTTGTCTATAGAACTTCTAACCTACTATCTGTTTTGAAACACATTTTTAATCTAGAGTTTCTTTCAAAACAGAAGACTACTTATCCTTTATGATATGAATTAGGAGAGGACATTTCATGATTCATTACCAGTTTAGTCCATTTTCCATCCATTTAACCCTGGGACTGGAGGCTGGCAGTACCTTTGAATTTACTCCAAATAGAGTCAGGAGTATTGCAGTAATCCATGCAGTTTTACAAAGCTTGACCTCTGTCAGAGTGAAGTTTCTCCTTTAAAAATACCTTGTTCTGGTCCTCTCTCTGACTATTCTGATGTGAGTGAAATCATTCCCAATTCCTGTTTTTGCATGAGCGAATGCTTACACATAGGCATAATCCACATTCTATTACCTCATCACAATGCCATCTGACCATCTCACATTCACTAATGAACTCTAGCAACACAATAGTTCTGTTTCTAAAGATGAGACATTGACACACAATGAAAGATTAGTCCAAGGTCATGTTGGGAATGTGTCTGCATTGCATAGTGCAGGACAGAATGGAAGCACTCATGTCCTACCATTCTCAGCAGCATAAACGTTCAGCATCATTTGCTTCTGTCCCTGTCTATTGTTTTAGATACAGAGGAACTTGGGCTGTCTTTAGGCTTTTCTCCAAATTTATGGAGTTACTCAGAAATAGCTGTTGCAGAAACGCTACTCCTTAATAAACTCTTTTGGACTCAGTTCTGGAGAAAAAGAATCTAGTTTACTTCAAAATCTGCTAAAATTAGTTTTTAAATCCAGTTTATTTTGCAAGGGTGTTTTAATTCTATTAATTAATTTATTTTATTTAATTCTTGAAAAGAATGCATAAAGACAGGCAAGAAAGTAAGTAAGTTTCAAGAAAGGGAGAAAAGTCTGAAAATTATCAAAACTCTGATGTCTCACCTCCTTTTAAATTATATTTACAGTGCATACTTTAAAGGTGTACATCCCATTAATGCACAAAATAATGATGATGTAGGGTCTGAACGCTGGTAAATGCTAACAGCTCTAGGCTATACATAACTGGTTATACTAGAATTTCAAATTTCTGGGTACAATAATAATATGTTGATGGAAGCTTCAGGACACACAGAATCAAAGTCTTGAGAAAANTTATGATGTAGGGTCTGAACACTGGTAAATGCTAACAGCTCTAGGCTATACATAACTCTGGTTATACTAGAATTTCAAATTTCTGGATACAAATAATAATATGTTGATGGAAGCTTCAGGACACACAGAATCAAAGTCTTGAGAAAAGTGGAAAACTGGTTTTACACTACAGGAAAATTTATGGAACAAATGTGCATACTAATTGGAAGTTGAGATGATCAGATATTTTCTTTCTGCCTTTTGATGACCTGGGCAAGGACACTCAGTCTTTTCACAATTTTTGCCACTTTCTTTGTGTCTCAGAATTTTCTTCCAAATCTGAATAAAAACACATCCATCCAATTACAGACATTTTTCAGAATGTAATAGCTGTAATTCTATTGCAGAAGAGACAGTATTTCTCTATGAATCCAAATCTACGTGTTACCCAACACTTACAGATGCCCTTTGACATATCAATTTGAACAGAAATTGCAAAACCAACCACTAATTTCCAAAGATAAAATTCACAATTTTCAGAATTTAAAATTTTGATGTTTATTGTTATGGTCTGAAAAGATATTTCTAAACAATTGAAGGATTGTACTTCAAATGGAAGAAGTGAGCTGGGATATCTTAGTTTTAACTAATGCTACAGAATAAGTTACCTTCCTTCCCCTGTTAATCACTTGCCTTTTATTCCTGCCTATTATTTTCCCCTTCCAATCAATGTAATTTCCTTCTTCCAATCAATAGTCTTCATAATTTTAAATTCTCATGAGAATTCAGATGAGAGAGAGAGTTTCTCAGAACTTTTGAAAATCCATAGGTTTGGTACCTTGTGTTGGGACAAAAGCTCTTGTATATTTTGGTCTTCATTCTCTTTGCCCATCTTCTAAGTGATACATGAAACATATATGGTTAGATTCTCATCAGGAGCAGTGCTGTATGGGAAAGACAGAGAAAAGAAGCTGGAAGACGTGCCTCACCCAGTGCAGGCCACTGTGTGATATTTGAATAGCCTGAAATATTTAGTACTTTTTGTAATGTTTTGCGAGAAAAGGCCCCTATTCTCTGCTGTTATTTTCAGGAAGATGCCATTTGCATGCTTGTTTGCATATAATTGGTGTGTAGTGAAAATAACACAGCTGCTGTAAATAACACAGCTCCACTGACTTCAGGATATACAATCTGTGGATCATTCCGTGATATCTACATCTACATCATAGAGTTGTGAGTTTGAAATCAGGACAGATACTGAAGTTCTTTACAATTTTTGCATGAAAGGGTTTATAATTTTTCCCTCTCCACATTGCACCCTGATGCTAAATAAACTCATTAAGGTGACTAAAGCAAAAAAATAAAACAGCCTCACCTTGTAATCAAGTTGTTTATCTTCTATCTGCTTCAGTGGAAAGAAATGTGTACATTAGCTGTGTATGAATTTATGCATATTATATAAATATACACACATTAAAAGCAGCATCTCCTTTCCTCATTAACACTTATATGTTTTGGCAGGCACTACAAAACAAACAGGTGGTCTGTTATGAACTGATAGTGTTGTCAAAATCTGAAGAGCTGAGGGAATTCAGATTGAATTTGCATTCAGCCAAACTTAGCATAATTGTTATTGGCACTTATTGCAATGAAACCTGTCGGGGTGGAAAGAAAGATTTGTCACTGTGTCTGGCCAAATGAAGGAGGGAAGAGAACAGAAATATTAATAACTCATTTATATTTCAAGTTCTTCCCAGTGGAAAGCCACTCTTCTTATTATTCTTCCATGTTTGTTTGTAAGGCATTCACAGGTTATGAATTGTAACAGAACTTAGCCAGTCATATTACAACAAGGTACGGACATCAGATGGAAGGCTACATCGACCAGTCACCACATGTTGTGTCTGGATGCTCTCTCTAGTTCTTTATCCTCCTAATAGTAAATCCCAGGTGCCTCAAGGGAAGATGTGTTCCCTGCATGTATTTACTAGAATTGTTGTGTGCACAGGGAGAAAATTCCTCCCTGATTCCACTTGTTCAAGCTGTACCCCAAAATATCTAGATAGGTAGAATCTGTAACAGTGCCACTTCAACCACTATTTTTCTGTTTCTTCTTATGATGTGTTTAATTTTTTTCTGAATAAGAGTTGAAACTTAGGAGGGGAAATAATAATCTTCACGGTAACTTATCTCAGGCTTCATGTGTTAATCATATTGTGAGTAGAATAATTACTTCTTTCATAATACTTTTTAAAAGCACACAGCTTCTCAACACATCGTACCGCAGTGCAGAGTGTGCCAGCTACCAACATCACAGGCAGAAGTGTATCACAGACAGGCTGTGCACAGCCTTGTTCATGCCAGTGAAAATGAGGGGACAGAATGGGGTCCCTACTTGGAAAAGATTGATTTACATCTTCTCAACATGAGAAATTATGTATCTCAACCAATAACCTGGGAAGAACAAAAAACCTGCAAAGATTTTAGATTGGATGTTGTATAACTTCTTTCTTTAGTAGTGGGCCAGCCTCAGGATCAAAGCTGAGCTATAACCACCATTAAAACACTTTTGATAGCTGACCTGTGGGGAAATTTCGAACATATTCCTTCACATGTTGTACTACCACAGATTCATCCACAAAGAGCACATTTTTTACCCTTTCCATAAATTAACATGTTCTTATTCACAGAATATCAGGATCAGGGTAGGAACTTGATTTTCCTTTCTATACACTACAGAGATTTGTCGAGAAATTAAGAGCTGCATATTTTAACTTTGGACTGCATAGTGACATTTTTCAACATATGTTTATGTCTAGCATATCCAGTGTTAGTCTGGAAAACAACATGACGAGTGCTAAATTGCCAAGAAGCCCCCTTTTAACTACATATGTATGCATGTAACTCTCATGTTCATATGAATGAAGAACTCCACTCAAGCCAGCCCTTTAGGAAACCAAGACCTGCATCTTAGATAATTAATTGCTTCCGTTAAAATTTCGTTTAGCCATGCACCACCAAAGGGAGGTGTTTCAATCTTTGTACACATGATCGTTCATTCACAGGGACAGGCTTTGCAACTAATTTCCTGACAGGTTTCACAATAATAAAAATAAAAGAAATCTCAAATAGAGTCAGAAATACTGTTACATAGATGGTTTCACACCTAATTTTATCAACTTACTAGAAAACTAATTTATTAGTAAAGTAGAAAAATGCATTACAAATTTTAAAAAAATATGTGCAGATACTGCACGATTAAATATTTCATTTCACTAAATCTGTTATTCTTCGTTATCATCTTTCTTTTTATTCTTTCCTTAAAAAGGTCAGAAGAAAAAATCAAACTACAGCATGGTTTGTTGTCTGACTTTTAAAAGAAATAAGAAGTGTAGAGTGGTAAAACTGGTAGTACAAAAAGTTGGAAAAAATACTGTATTTTGTTTACAGAAAGCTTATGTTTGGAGATGTTTGAAAGTGGTAACCTTTAAGGGAGAAAAATAAACAAACTAAGACCCCTCCATAGTTTACATAAAGTACTTCCAGGTTACATTTGTCACTTCCTGGTTTGCTTAGCCTTTCTTGTAGGTAATGATGCAAGTGAATCTGGTGGCTATTGCTGCTTTCAAGTTTCTAGCCAGACAAGAGCTTTCCCAGACTTTGGTCCTGTCCATCTCCTTCTGTAAGACACCTAAAAGATGGGGGAGAAGAGGAAGAGAAAGAGGTCAAATGATGAGGGTTTTAGTTTGTAGGGGATTGCAATTTGCACTCTCTCCTTTCAGGAGTTAAAGCACAAATTCTGTAGCTGCTGAAGTGCCTCTGACCTTCCACTGATAACTGTGGGACAAAGATGTGTTCCACCGTGGGAGCAGTCTGGTGCAGGAGTCCTTGCAGAGGTGCTCTGCTCTTTGTAACACAGCTCAGGAGCACAGTGTATCCCTGTTCCTCTGAAACCCGCCAGAGACAGAAAAGTCAGTGTTCACAAATACACTGGCTGGTTTATGAAATACTCTGTGCAACTGTAAACAGTAATTTTGTTCTAACTTGGGGAATGTGCACAAGGTAGCAATCTCTGGCACAGCCTTGTGCAATGAAATCTGAGGAACCATGAAAAGCTCTCCATGTAAAAAATATGTATCTATAATTCCAAGGCATGATCATCAACAAGGGCAGTCTCAGGCCTCAGTTGAACTACAGAGTAGCACGTCCTGTTTTATCAAAAGGGAATCATATTCCTGGAGGTCAAAGGCCCATTTGTTAACCAAATGCCAGTTACAAAGAAACACCTGGGGAAAAGAAATTCTGATGAACTGAGAAGAAAGTGGAAAATACGCATCAGTGTATTGAATTCCAGGGAATTAACCAGCTAGAAAATGGATTCTGGATGAAATGGTTTTTCTCAAAGTTTGCCTAAAACAGGCCTCCAGACCCAGCTGTCTAATCTCTGAGGGGCTGGGGTTACCTTCCTTAGCTTTGTATTTGAGGTCAGAGGTGTGCACTTAAAATGAACCTCTTAATCACCTGCACCATAGTTTTGCACACATTGTGAAAGTCTCCTAAGGAACACAGTATGGATTCTTTCAGATGAAACTAAATTGTACATAGAGCCTCAGGAGCATACCCATCACATTGCTGCCACTAATGGGCATTTAGCAGCCAGGGCCAGGCAACAGCCAAGCCAAAGTAAACCCCTGAAACATGTTTAACATAGCTATGATGGCTTCAGCTGTATCTTTTCCCATACAGATCCACTGCACTGAACAAGTTGCAAATGTTGACATAGGCTGAGTGAACTTCTCCTTTGCCTGAACAAGTGTGGTGATAAAGGGCTGCCTTTCATTCCTAACTCAAGTTTAAAAAAAAAACCAAAAAATTTACAAATGTGTGACTATTAAGTGGAGATAAGCATTTCCCTGCACCTCAAGCTTTGAGACATCTTTGTAGCTGGAGGATTAAGACACTCACTTCACTGTAGCTTAAGTGTAAGCAGCTGTGTTAGTGTCCTGAATTTTATGGTTCCCACTTTTAAGTAACCAATTGACCACAGGCATGACAACAACAGCTACTTGAGTCAGCATGAAGAATTCCACAAAATGCTATGCACCTAAACCCTGGTA
The DNA here is from genome assembly GCA_013398075.1 of Notiomystis cincta. NCBI lineage: Eukaryota > Metazoa > Chordata > Aves > Passeriformes > Notiomystidae > Notiomystis > Notiomystis cincta. The sequence goes on from VZRX01001680.1 coordinate 306,732, forward strand.
TTTTAGCTAGCAGACAGTGCTTCTTAATAACAACAGCTGAACAAGGTGCACTTTAGCATTTTCAGATGGCACTCACAAAGTTTTCTTCTAAGACGGTCTTGGGACTTCGTTTAAAGTACTCAAAGAAATGAGCTGGCATGGCTTGTGCTACCTTGTGTTTGCCAGAGGCTAAGAGTGTACATGTAAACAGTGACTATAAGTCAGCTGATACTCTTGTTACCTTATGTTTACTTGCTTGCATGCCTGTATGTTTGCAGAGGTATTCAAATTAGACAACTGTGGTTGCAATGTTTTGCTGCCCAGTATCAGTGGTTGCTTTGTTGCAGGAGTCATTAGTAAAAAATGGCAGTTGAGACAAGAATCTCAAAAGCTAAACACAAGCCCTTGCTTTTGCTACTGGATAAATACACAACAACTAACTGCATTTTAAGTAAGTCTGGTTTGAACTCAAAGCCATCATCCCATAAACACTCAGAGTTGGAGCAGGTAAATTTGATGTACAGCAGTCCATGAAATAATCGCCTTTTCCACAGAGAGAGGGTAATTTAAAACCAAGATAATTTTTCTCCACTTCAATTAAGAAGGTGAAGTAGGAAAATCAGCTGAAAGACAAAATGGGCTCATCTTGTTTCCTGATGTGTCTGCCTCCTGAGGACCAGAGCATGTACTTGATGGAAAATATAGAGGTTCACATCCAGTGAGGTTGGGGTAGAATGGGAAAAAATTCTTTTCTGTTGTGAAAACCCTCTCCAAGCTGGAATCCTCTATCTTGCTGACAGCATTGTGCTGATGACATCTCATCTGAATTTGGAGATGGCACTCTTACTTTGCTTCCTTGAACACTTCTCCTTTCCTAAGTCATATAAATAGCCTGGAAACCAGGTATATCCCTAGCAGCAGCTACAAGCAGGACACAGATTAAGGTGATAATGACCCAATTCTTAGAGCTTGAGTTCTCTTCCATTCTTCTGCGATACTCATAACAAAATCACTGCATTTGTATTCTACAAAAAGTGGTAAAAGTGATCATACAAATCTATCTTAATCTTTATAAATGCTATTGACTGCTCCACTGAACACTTCTGACTCACTGCCTTCCTAGACAGTGGTTAGGTTAACATCCTTCAGCATGCACATTTTCTGCTGTTTATCAACAAAGATCTAAGCAACAGCTAGGACCTTCTCTTCCTGCTGTTAAGAATTATTCTAGGACATGTACAGACATCCCACAGAGCATTGCTGTCCTGTTAGGTCACCTATTTCTCTGACAAAGATGATTTAGGGGTGATTCCACAGAGAGAGAGGAAGGTTGATTTAGAGGTCAGACTGTGCTGTCTGCAAGAGAAGCCAACGTTGAAATTTCAAGGGCTGAATGTATGTTCAGGAATGCCATGCTTCTCTGCCTTTGTTATTTTGTAGACTTAGGTGTTGAAATTTATCATACAGAGACTGGAAGGTAAGCATCACATCAAATGATTGCAGAATCTTCCTTTATAGTGTGATAGATTTTTGCTCTTTTATTATATGCTGAATTTAAAATCTACACAAACCCTGATTTTTCTTCTTTGTTTTCTTTTGCTGTGTGCTGTTTTTGAAGTCAGATACTCAAAATCAACATGAGTTATATAAAGATACATGCAGACACAAAAGGGAAAAACAAAAAGAGAAAAGAACTGGGCAGCGGAGTCTGGAATGTCTTCAACCAAGCTATAAACTTACATTGTTAAGAAGAGCCAAACCACAGTCACTGCTGATTTAAAGGAACTCTTGTACTTAGTGATCATCTTCATGAGCAGAATGCATGGAAAACAAACATTAAGGTTATAAACAGAAAGTAAATAAATGGTGCCCAGTGTTGGTCAGCACCAATTCATTTATAGACTGCTCCTTTCAAACCATCTGCCATTAGAACAAAAAAGCACAGAAGTACTTTGAAACTTCAACTTTTATTACAGAGTATGAAAATATCCCAGACAGGCTGAAATGGAAGCCCCTTGTGTCTGTGTATCTGTGTGCATACACATGTGCTTTCTTGTTGACATGTATTATTACAGAGGCAAACTTCCTGCAGACACTGGACTCCTCTTTTACAACAGCTATTTTGATACCTAGAATAAACCAAGCAACACTTTGCAGACATCAATAGTCTGATCCTTACTCAGAAGGTCATCATGAACCTCCAGTCCTCTAAAGAATACTTGAATTTTGCTGGATGCATGTGAATGTGCCTGACCTTAACAATCCACTCTTGCTCTTGCAGATTCTCTTTAGTTCCAAAAGAAATTCCCTGAAGAATTATCGACAAAACAATGAAAATAGCAGTTATATTGGGTGACTGTGATCCTGGTAAGAGCAGGTTATTGGGAGGTATCATAAAGTAAAGCTAACATTTCTCACTGATTCTATATATTTTCCTATATAAAATAGAAGAGGATGCAATTTATTATCAAAAATGTGTCATATTTCATAGTTCTTATATTTCTAGAGAACAATATAAGGAAAAAAAGTGTACAAGTATTAAAGATGCAATCAGGAAATGTAAATTCCAAACCTATTTGAATTTATTTTAGTCTCCTGTAGCAAGCCTTCAATTAGAAATGAAAACAAAAATGTCCTTTGACTTCAGAATAGAGGTAGCCAAGCTTCCATACCAAATAGATTTGATCAAACTATGAATTTTGGAAGAATTTTTAAAATAAATTTTTAAAATTACTCTTGAAATTTTACATTAATAATTTGTGAAAAACTAAAATGTGCTTTATTCTTTATATAATACCTTTTCAGCTAAAAATAATTTTTTATTTCTTCCTCTTTCTTTCCTATGATTTAACAGCACCAATAATAATGTGTCTTCTCTTGTAACTTCCAGTCCTTTATTGACATCCTAAGCAGGGATGATTTTAAAGTAAAATGTTGTGGGTTAAAAATAAATCCTGTCTATTAATAAAAAGCTGACAATTGGTGCAATTTGGGGAAAAGGGGGCACCTACCTGAAAAAATGTTTATTGAAGCGAAAAAGTGATGTGAGCCACTCACAAAGGCACACAAAGCAATTCAGAAGTCCAGTGGTTAACTGTGACCCAGCTTATCCCTTCCTTAGCAGAAAGAATCTGTTTCTCCCAAGGTGTTTCTTCAGTGCTCTTCACTTGAGTAAATGGTTTCTTTTCCCTAAAAACACATTTTCTAAGCTCCACAGATGCTGTACTGTCACCTGGAGGAGGTGAATGCTTTCACTGTGCCTCAATATTGCAAACAGAGGGTGTCTGCCTTCTCCTGCTGCAAAGGCAGGGTTGTCTGTTCTAGATTACAGAAGAATTTCCCCTAAAAAAAAAATTATGCAGAAGGAAAGCAACAAACTGCCTTTATCTTTGAAAGAAGGAAGATGCCTGTTAATAGCAGTGAAGTTAATAATAATAGGCCATTACAGGGTACCACCCACTGAGTAAACAGCAACTTGATAACACAGCAAAAGTGCCTAGGAAAAAAACCCACAGTGACTCTTTCCAACATTAGTTTATCTGTTAGTTGCCATTTAAGATGTAGAGAAGTAATAGAATCAGGCCTCTCAATGTACAATGTCCTTTTCTAATGAGAGGCCAGAAAAAATGTTATGTGTTTTAACTTCACAATAAAATACACTTGAGAATCTTTTCAGATAAAAATTGTCTTTTGTTTTTTTTCCTATATAGGCAATTTGTCACAATTTAAAAACTAAAACAAAGCTTTAAAACTATTTAATAAATCTTGTATAAGACAGATATCTGATATTGAACATGCTGTTCATGTTCAATAGAAAGTCAAAACCAGAAAAATATTGATAAATTCATTATTGCTGCAAATTATTATTTCAGATATTGTTTTGAAGTTATATTTTTGTAAGACCTTTTAACTACATCAAAATTACATCACAGCTTTTTTGGTCTAGGCTGAATTAAAATTAGCATAAGGAATATTTTATTTTAAAATAATCTATTAAAAATCTTCAGCAACATGAAACTTTAATACATTTGGTTAAAATGCAAAACATGGGGATATAATTTCTTTTTTAAGATCTCTCTCTTCAAACTTAGCTGGATACTTGCAGTGTACTGTAACATAACTTTAACATTCTAGAAAAAAGTTTGAAAAGTTGATGCCCAAGGAAGCACCATGCTCTAATATTCTCTACTGAGTAGCTAAATAACATACAGAAAAAAAATTCTACTTGTCTTTGGCTAAGTATTCGATGAATATATATCTATTAACATTTTTTTCTCTTTTGAAAGATATTGCATTGCAGAGAAAAAGATCCGAAATTATACCAAAACCAAACCCAATGGGCTGACCTGAAAAAAGACCCCACTTTATGTTTTTAAAAGAGAGCTCTAATATGCAGCGTTACTGGGCTGCTAAAACCCCCAAACATTCAAGAATTCACTTTAAGGATAAAATCCCACTGTGTTGCATGGTTCTTGAACATCTCCAGCAAACAGCACAGGTCTCAAAATCAACTAAGAATCTTCTATTTGCTTTCCTGGGCTCGGATAAAGTACTACCTCTTGAATAGATTGTAATGGAAAAAAAAATAAAACAGAAGAGATAGGGAGAAAGAATTTCTGACTTCATATTCATTGTAAACTTCCATAAGCCCTCTTCATTAGAACAGGAGGCAATAAGGCTGTCAGCAGCTGTGTGCTGAGTTCCTGTACTTCAGGCTCATGAAGAATCAGTCATGAGGATGAGGCTTTCTTTTTGCCATAAATACTGATCTCTCACACTCTTCTCTCTCCCTGACTCTGTCCCGAGATGGGAGTCAGACTCCCAAAAGAGTACTAGATGTTAGAGACAAACTGATGAAGAGCACAGGGGAGCTGAGTGTGAGAGGAGAGCAGAAGTCCCCTCTATTTCCAAGGCTTCTCAGGAGTTAAGACACAGAGGATTGATCACATTTTGTTCACAGGTCAAACCACAGACCCCAGAAAATGCTTCAATGAAGGATACAAACACTTCTGAGTCAGTTCTTCTGCTTTTGTGGATGTTGGCCCCTTGAGTTAAGTGAATGATGAGTTTTTAACAGAAGAGTTCTGTCTGTGGATATTTCCACAAAGAGCTAGAGACAGAGTTTTAAAATTATTAGGTGCCAACAGAAAAGAAAGGTGATTAAATGATCACTGCTGCAGCAGTAACTTTGAGAGATGCTGTTTGTTTCCAGCATGTACCTGAACCTACTCCAAGCACTTTTAAAAATGCTGACTGTATCCAAGTTCAAACATTTAGAAGCAAAGACTGTTGTGTCAATAATAATACAATATTAAGGTGGTAAAATGGTGTCCTAGAGAGGATTCTTTTCTGAAAAAAAGGCATCTTTTGACTTAAGACTTAGGTCCTCAGCACTTAATGGTATGTGTTGTTCTGAATTTTCTGTTTTCAGCTGAACTGCTGCTTGTTTGCCTGTGAACAATGGGGTGAGGAACCCAATGGAACTCACTAAAGTTTCCTTCCTCACCACGATCCCAAATATCTACAGAAAACTGAGACATACCCATATCTCAGTCCTGAAAGATACTGTGACTTCACAGGGGTTGTCACAGAGCCTTGGGCATCTGAATGAGCTGCATAGTCAGGCTGGGTGTAGGAAGGGCCAGCCATGCAGCTATGGACATCTGGGGAGCTGACATTTCCTTTTTATGGTGGCAGTTCACTTCAGTAACAGAAAGCCAAGTGCTGCTGTCCCACAGAACCTGAGGCATGGAATAACCCCACTGATGTGGGGCTTGTGCTCAACTAAAGAATATCTGCTAGATTCACCTTAAAAAAGTAGACATTCTGAATTTGTGTTACTCTATCCACTGCTGAGTTAGGACTTGATCAAACAAAAAAAATCACACAGAATTCTGCTCTAATTTGTGCCACCAGTGAGGCCCAGTCTTTGTCTGGTAGGTAGAAAACCACAAGGATATTTGACTGCATATTTGTGATAGTTGTAGCTTACTAGGGAGGTGTTAAAGGTTGCTGACTTGCTGGAACAGGTGAGATCCGCCCTGTATATAAGATATAACAGCAGCCATAGGGAGAGGAAGGAAGAGGAAGTCAGCATCTGGAACAAATACTGTGGGAAAAAGCCTGTTGAGACAGTTTTCAGTACAGTCACAGTGTTATGAATTATTCTTCCTTCTGATAAAAACAAATTCCAAACACCATGACTTATCTAACTAGGATGAGTATCACAGTGGAGATTCACCCTACTCTGCTAATATGAACATATATCTAGCTGGGAGTGGAGGAAGAAATATAAGCCTAAAAGAAAAGAAGAAAAGAAAATACTGTGTTTGTACTATTTCTACCATAGACTTAAGCTGGAAAATACTGCAAGATTCATAGAAAATGCTGTTTGCATGAGGTCTTTAGAATAATTTCCATGGTTCTAAATTCTGATTAATTTGAATACTATCCCAAATCAGGTCTGTGAACCTAGTCAAATACCTCTGTAACTATAAATCTGATCAGAGCACTACTCCTAGTCCTTAAATATTCATTGCTACAATTCAGTAATTGTGTGTTACATGAAAGAAAAAAATGTATAGTGGCCAAAATGGTGAGTGGTTTTATTCCTGTCCAGTAATTAGACACAGTCTAGTTAAGACGTGGATTTTTCTGCAAAACCTGACACCAGTTCAGAACTGAAATTTGTTCCAGAACTAGAGTTCCGAAAACATTCTCCTTCAAATTAGATTTTCCTTCTTTCTTAGAAACTTTTTCCCTTGTCCTTTGTCTCACCACTAAAAATATCTGAGAAAAAAATGGATTAACATCTTTCCTCCTGTGATACTGAAGCAGTGTTCTGGAGCAACAATATGAAGTCTTAGTAAACAATCATTCTTATTCTGATCATTGCCTGGAGTTGGTCAGAAGTCATAGAAAGAGGAGTTCAAGTTACTGGACTGTGAAATAGCTTGGTGAAAGGAATGTATGCATTTAGAGCCTGGCTCAATAAATACCTCCTAGGGTGGGGAACAAAATCAAATGAAGATCCATTAATCTGTCCCGGGGCTGAAGATAGTATCATCCCAAATCCTAAATTACTTCTGGCAAGCCATCAGCACAAGAATCCAATCTGTGTAGAAACTGCTAGGTAGTCTGGGGACTTCCAAAAGACATTTGGCCCCTCAAAATACACACATTATACATCTGGTGTAACAGGAGCATTGAATTACTGATAGTCCAAACCAAACCATACAGAAAATCTCATAATTTTTTCACTGGTTTTTAGGTGAGTTTCCAGATAAACCCCTGAGTTCTGTCTTAGGACACACACAGTGCTATTGCTGTGCAAACATACTATGCAGTACCTAGGTGTGGTCTATTCTTAAACCCATCATGGTTATTTTACTCTACCGTAAATAGCAACAGACACAAGTGTTTACAAATGAGACTTTGTTCTCATATCCCTGTCTGTGCCTTGCCAGCTTCCTGGAGGGAAACTCAGTGATGCAGAACTTTATTCACTGGAAACTTTATGTGTTTATTTGCAAACAAAACCTTTGCATGTGATCTGAAGCCTATGATTTGCCTACAGTATGTTGTCATCCCAACTGTGTTTGTTAACACCAGACTGAACAAATCAGAGAGAGTACAAATGTCAAAAGCTCAATTGCAGATTGAAAATCTGGGTGTGTCTAAAGCATTCACTATTGTTTATCAACAAAGTAGCATGGCATCCTTTGTGCCGATACAGCAAATGAAGATGGAAAGAAAAAAGCAGTAACTTTTCTTATATGTGGTGGACTTACAATCATTGTAGGGCTAATCACTGCTTTATTTTCCTCTATAATAAGAGAAGCTTTTGAAATAGCTTTTCTGATTTATTTAAATGCATGTTTTCTACTACTTAAAATTTATATGGTGGGCTCACTCTTTTTAAGGATTTAAGATTTTCTTTTCTTTTATCCTATGGAAAACTGGCAGCATCACATTGCCTGAAGTGTATTATGGATAAAAACATTAGTTTGCTAAGCCACTTTACCTGCCTGCTTCTTTCATTTAGTTCTTATAAATGTTGCACTTCCCTCAAAGCCCATGTTTAATCCAGATCATGCATTTTACAAGTGCTGTTTTTCAGCAATCAAGTGCTTTTGCCATTCTATACCAACGTGAACTCTCCTACTGAACATTTCAGAAGATCCTTTCTTGCAAAGAAACAGCAAAGGAAAAGGACTGTCAAAAATAGAGGTCACTTTTTCATGGAAAAAGCCAGGTAAAGGGCATTGAGCCACTCTGACATGGAGATCTGTGGCATAACTCTTATCAACCTCACTCCTCCTGCTGGCATGTGCAAATTACTGGTAATCAAGGGCACATGCCTTTATCTTCACAGTACCTCAGTGTTCCTGGCTCCTCTATAACTGAGAGCTGCTTGCTGCCCTGAAAAATTCTGTCAGTCAGGTTGTTCTAATTCAAGGTCAGTAGACTGGATCAAGGCACTGATAATGCTTCCACACAGATCACATGTAGGACACTTAATTATGGTTAACACCTAACGAGGGCTCCAGATTTTTCAGGTGAAGGACCTCATCAACTTGCCAACAGAACACATTGACTACAATTGGATTTCAGACTGGTTATGTGAAGCACCATGCTTGGAAAGAGTTTAACCCACAAATGGAAATATAGCTATGTCAAGGAAACAGCCTAAAAACATCTTCCCAGTTACTTAGCTGTTGTGAGAAAATTCATGCAGCACACCACTGCACTAACATAACTATATTGCTCCTGGGATGCTCTGCAGAGAGCTGTATTGTGTCATAAAGACGAGGCAGCTACTTTAAAGCAGCTCAAGTATCTCTCAGGGGCTTTTGCCTTCTGAGGCATTCAGATTCCCAGGCTGCAGACACAGTGGATGATCCACGCCGCAGTGGGATTTCTGAAGTAAGCGGATAAAGTCAGTTAGAACTCTGCAGTTGAAGAAAACTCCTCAAAATGATCTTTGAAGTCTGAAATGTGTCAGAAGCTTCTGCTCAGTTGCACATATTGTGATTTTGGAAACACCCTGTGTCTGTTACTGTATTTAGGCCAAAAGTGGTAGTGATAAACAAAAGTATCAAGACCCCACATATTCTGCAGACTTTGAATTTTCTTGCCTTATCGATCTTTTTCCTGCCACATCATACTGCAGTACAGAAAACTGTATCTAACTGGTAAAAAGACATTGTACCAGAGAAAATAGGAAGAAAGAATGAAGCTAAGAGAAATATGTCTCTCCAAACTTCCTGATCTGTAATATCCCATGTATCAGATCTAATCTAACTAATCCTAATGAGAGGAATAAATTTGATAGATAGGTTCCACAAGAAATATTTCTGTGTGATGTATTGTATTACTTAAAGTCACATGTTGCATTGCTACAATGGAGAATAGACAGCATTGACTTCCTTCTTTATTTACACAGTAAGGCAAAAGTTTTGATTTTATCTTTAGACACAGCTGAGTAGCAAAGGATAATTTTAGAAGTCTTCAGAAAAATGAAAAAATTAAGGATAAATACAAAGAGGACAAAAACCTGGAAAAACAGAAACGTATCACTTGTATCTTAGGAAAAGATTCTCCTCCTGCAGATAGCCAAAAGAAAGAGGAGTCCAAAGGTGTCACCTCACCACCCCACCAGGAAAAACAAAGAATTACAGGGCAGCCATTTTGAATTTGAAAGCTATTTCACTATTCTGCCCTTGAAACATTTGGCTTGTTATCCTTATATAGATCTGGATCTACATTTTCATTTTTCTCTTCAACTTATTTCTTCTAATATGCTTTTATATTATTCCTGTTTCTTGCTCATTGTTTCCTGATCACCCTTTCTCTCCCACCTTCTTTATTAAATTTTCTGCTGACAGAATGATTTTTAGGCCTTGCAGCCTGGAAGAAGTTTCTGAGGGCTTGAAAAGATCCTCCTGCAATTACGCTAGTCAGTGAAACTATAGAGACACACATGTGGAGAAGTGCTAGATCCTCTTTTATCCTTTTAGCCAAGAAGTAATTTTGTATAGGTCAGTCAGATCCTTTAGCAAATTATTGCTATGCTACATGTCCAAATAAAAGCAAATTCTATCCTGTATATTCTAAAAGGTCCCTCTGTCAGGACCTACTTTTATCTGGAACTCCTATTTTAAAGCAATTATAATTTAAAGCCTCAAAACAAATGTACATTTCTTATGAAGTTATTATTCTTAGCATTTTCAGAATGAAAAACATATCTGTTGTAAGTTACAATTCTGTACTTGCCTACATTTCAGATTCAGATCAAATCAAAGGCAAGTCTAAGAATGGATTGAAAAATATCTACATGTGGTTTTTGTTTGGATGAAAGAAATTCTCATGAAGCCCACTTTTGCTTCAACTCCTAGAGCCACTGAGTGAAAATACACGAGGGAGACAAATGGATACATAGTTTTTATTTTTTCAGTTTATATATCTACTGACATTAAAGATAGAGATATAATTAAATAATGCTATAAGCATTTGACAGGCTTGGAAAAAGCTGCAGTCTGAAGAAAAAAACTCCTACATTAATAGAGATCTAGCAAAGCAAGTAAGCTACTGATATCTTGTCTGCATTGGGCTGCTGCAGCTGTCCAACAACAAAAGTGTGACGGTCCCCAGAGCATGCAGAGATTGCACCCAGGGAACAGCAGTTTTGTTGTTATTATTTTTTCTTATTTGAAATAGAGTACCCATGAAGGGAAGTGAAATGCCAAGTAGCAGTAAATAGTTGCTGAGTTTAGGCTGTTGAAGCAGGAGTGTCTCCACATTCCTTTGGGTAGGTTGTTGGTCAGACTCCTTTTGCACACAAAGAAAGGTATGGCCATATGTTGTGTGCTTATTCCTGAGCAAGAGGGCTTCATGCAGTAGATACTGGAAATTACAATCTCCTCTAATAGTTTCTCTTTTTCAATCATTAAATCCCTAATTAACTTACCTGATGAAAGTTGTCACAGCCTAATTGGGACTTCTCAGTTTCTTTGCTGTTTTTAACTTTTTTTCCATGTCATTGAGTTTCCTTGTTGAATTACTTTTAGTTACATGCTCTGTGAATAATGGTGATATGATCAGGCCATTGTGGATGGAATATTTTTGTCAGAGAACTCAGATGATATCAAATGTCACATAGATTTGTCTTTTGATCTGCTACAACACAAATGGTATCAAAAGGACCACCCCTGCACAAGCAGAAAGGAAGAGCTACATCCTGAACTCTTCTTGAATTGACTGAAGTTGATTACAGACTTATGGGTTTAATACTGGTGAGGAAAGGATTACAAAGACCTATTTTTTTTTCTGTACATGTCAAACAACAAAATTTAAGCCTAATGAAAAATAACTAACCCTCTTCAAAGTATCAGTAGCCCATTTTCTTTTAACCCTGGATTTGGCAATTTTAGCTCACAGAGGTGACAGACATCAACAATGTAAAGGGAAACACAACATTCCATTTGATTAAATGTTTATTATCTTATATTTAGTCTTGATGTATCAAAGTTAACTCCACTTAGAAAGGTGCATTTGTAACAAAATATCGCCACAAGTCAAGGTCTGGATTACACAAAAAAGCAGGGAGAGAAAGTGTTACAGAAAACAATTTCTGCAGAGAGATCAGATTTAATGAAGGTGATAACAAACCCAAATGATGAAAAAGTATATAAAAATACTGTTGATGTATGAACTGTAATATTACTAACATATTAAAAAAATTCTTTTAATTGAAAATCCACACTTCAGATGACTACAAGCATGTTTTGCTCAGAGCAGTTTTTCATCTGGAACTCAATCTTTTTCTTACCTTCCTCTAGCGCATCATACATCAACATGGAAAATCCCTCTCACTTATTATTCTCATTTCTCCCTTAATATGACCATCTTCCATTGTAAATCTGATATTCAGAGCAGTGGATAGAGGCAATTAAAGAGTGAAAATATTTACAGGGGGAGGAAAGGTTACTGCACATGTTACTAAACATAGAGAAACTACTGTAAGACATGCTTGCAACAATGCAGAGGCTAATGCATTTTGAAAATAGCCACCCAAATACTTCTCACTCTTTGACCCAGTTTAATTACCCTGAAAATGACTACAGAATAAAAAATTTTGGTACTCAGTTTTGAAAGGCATTAATGAAAGCCTATATTCTCCCTTCCAATTGAAGTTCCATTTCCTGCCAGATGAACCATGAAGTGGTAACAGCTTGGGGCAACATTTTTGATATGAGAGCTCTCCTAGAAACAAGGCTTTGAGAGAGAGTGAGAACCAGCGACACCCAAAAAAGAGGAGTACACAATGGAATTGATATAATAAAGGACATATTTTGTTGAAGATTTAAAAAAAATATTTAAAAGGAGTTAATATATTACACAAATAAAGCTGATTGATTGCATTTGCAGTGTAGTTAAGCAATTTGAAGAGTGCCAGATCAGTATTCTTGTTCTATAATGGCCATGATAACTCATCATATTTGCTTTCCTACTTGTAATCATATTTTATTTTCTTTACCAGAATTCTACAAGTAATTGCTGGTGGCATATAGACTAAGTCACAGATGTTAGAACAAAAGATAAAACAAGTACTGAATGTACATTTCACATTTACACCCAACAAAGGTTGTCAGCTGTTTCTTCCTTGCAGCTGCTTAAAGGTCTTACTGTCCTCTCACACTGGAGCAACTACCCATTGCACAAATTTCGAAGTTTGACTAAATTGTGGAAAATTAATTTTATTTATTGCCAATTAATAACAGAGGTGGATACTGCAAAAACAAAGATAAAAGCTAAATCACCTTTCTCCCACCATCCCTCTTTTGCCCAAGATGAACTTCACTTTTCATTCCCAGCTCCTCTACCTTCTCCCTCCCCCTTGAGTGGTGCAGTGAAGATGGAAAATAGTGGTTTAGGTCACAGAATCACAGGATCATGGAATGGTTTAGGTTGAAAGGGACCTTAAAGATTATCTAGGTCCAACATCTCTGCCATGGGCAGGGACACCTTCCACTAGAGCAGGTTTCTCAAAGCCCCATCCAACCTGGCCTTGGATACTTCTAGAGACTGAGCATCCATAGCTTCTCTGGCAACCTGTTCCTGTGCCTCACCACTATCACAGTGAAAAATTTCTCCCTAATGATTAATATAAACCTACCCTCTTTCAGTTTAAAATCATTATACCTTGTCCATGGTCAATCCATAATAGTTGTTATGACTCGTTATGGTCAATCTATAACATTTCCTCTCTGCTGCCCCCCTCTCCTCACATGGGCCCTCTCCACAGACTGCAGTTCCTGCAGGGAATATCCTCCTGCTTAGATATGGGGTCCTCCAGAGGCTGCAGGGCAATCTCACCTCTTGCACATGGGGCACCTCTTCCATCTCTTACTTTTCTGACCTTGGTGTTCCCAAGGCTGTTTCTCACACTTTTTTCCCCTCTCTCCTCTCTGCTGTGCAGAGTCTTGAACTTGTGTCCTGAATGAGGCAGTCCCAGCCTCTCATCCTAGAGGCTCCTCCTGCAGCTCCCCACTAAAAAAGCTTTGCCATGGATATACAGTAAGAAACAATATTCATCTTTGGGATAAACTCACTCAATATTTAACCTAAGCGTTTGGAGAATAAAGCCTGTAAAGTCCCTGTAGTGCTTGTCTTCCGCAGCAGCACAGAATAAATGCTGTCAGGAAAAACTAGCCCTCTGTGGCATCAAGATGTTGTTTCATGTTTTAGATATGTTATATACATGTTTTATGTAAATATATTATACCTTTTATTTTGTCCCCTAAAAAGTCAACTGGATAGATACTCTGGGAAAAGAACAATGTGACTTAGTTCTTCATGGCTACTACAATAATGAATGGTGCCACATTTTAAACTTTAAAAACGGTAACCGTCCCACACTAAGAAATATGACTAACAGAGGAATGGAAAGAAATAATGAAAAACTATGTATCCTTCAGACCATTTGTCCATAAGGAGAGTCATAAATTGTTTCTTTATCAACCCATCTAGAACAGAGAAATACACAGAATCATCAAGGTAGGAAAAGATCTCCAACTGAACACCCACCACCATGTCAAACCACATGTGTAGAGAAAAGAGCAGGTTTTGATATGATTCACATATTTTATTTATGAATTCTAGGAAGCTTCATTTTCTCTCATAGGCTAGATTCAAAGACATGGTTGTCTAGACTTCATAAAAGACCACAAACTATGTAAGTGAACAGTAGATGAAACTACTGCCTCATTCCTGCGTGTGGCCTTCCCATTCTCCAGATGCCCTGATCATGATCCTTCTGGGTGTTTGAGAAAGTAGCTCAGAGCTAACTTTTACCAGCCATGAAATCTCCATGGGGCTGCAAAGGCAGATGATAGGCAAAAGAAGGCAAACTATGTGCCATATTGTATCTATCTCAGCCCCATCTACAAATCCAGTAGAAGCAAACTGAGATCTGGACTAAAAGGCAACGACCAACTTTCTTCCCCTGAGATTAGATGTCCATCCAGTTACCTGAACATAAAACTTAAAAAGCATCATAAGTGCAGCCAGGAAACCATTTGGAGTCTGGTTTGGATGCTCTAGTACTGGGTACAGACTGAAGAGAGTTCTCCCACAAACAATGTTATTTACATGTCTGATGAACAGCTGGCTGATTCTTGATGATATGAAGAAGAACTCACTTCAGAGGAGGAAGGCAACTGTGAGAATAATATTTAAGATGCGTAGTTGCTTCATTTTTATATTTTCACCAGTTGATCAGATAAGTGTGGCTCCAGTGAGGAAGTGGTTGTCATTCAGTCAAAAAAAAATCTGGAGCCACTGCAAGATGTGGGAAGGATTCAGACATCTGAAAATGCTGAAACTGTTTTAACTTCTTTCTCTCTAAGCCAGCTGAAACAGATATTTCTGAGACATTGCCAGAGAGAAAACAAAGCTATTGTAATGATCTCAGCTACACTACGTACATTGGGCACATAGTCTACCCCTGCAATGCTGATTTTGCTGATATATAACAGAAGGAACATCAGTGCAGGCACAGGAAAACTCACCTCTGCTGTGTGCTCAAGCCAGGGTCAATTTTAGCAGTAGTCCAAATATTTTCATTGCTTGTCAAATCTAGTTGTACAAATCTGGTGTTTCTGCTGCTGATAGAACATGATAGACTGTGTTACCTACAACTCAGCTTTTGAAACGCTGCTTCATCAACTTCAAGTACATTTCTGTTAGTCATGAAACCATTTATTCTAGTCTGGAAACTCATATACATGAACAACACTAATGAAAAGAAAAGAAGAAAATAATTTCCACAGAAAAATCATGCTGAGAAAATTTAAATAATGTATTGAAACAAACCAAAGTTTTTTAACAATCAATATCTTTCTCATTTTTCTTTCAGTTGCACACTGGCTCACAATTATTTTGCTTTAAACTGCTCTTTTTACACTGATTTTCCTCATACCTTACAGCCATCCTGCACTTTGTCCTTTTACAGAGGCATTGCCACCTTGGGTTGAGGGGATCCACTGTGCCCTGTGGTGAGTGGGTTGGATCTGGCTGGAATCTCTGTCCTCCCCTCCCAGATCCCACAGCCGCTGCCTGGGCATTGACACCCAGCATGATGTGGGGACACCAAAGAGATAGAAGGCAGCTCCTGCTCGTCTAGAGGCTCCTCAGTGATTTCTGCAATCATGAGAAAACCTCACCTGTGAATTTTTGCATAAACAGGGATGAACTTCTGAACAGGCTGGCCCAACAGCAGACTTCCATAACACAACCAGGGCTCACAGTTATTACAGTCTCTCCACAAATGCACAACCTTCTCTTTTCCACTTTATCTTTGGGTAAGATTTTAAACATTAATGGCTAGGTGTTGCATTTTAACCCACCAATGTTTTCTTGTGTCAGAAGGCAGTGGTATTGGTGAGTAGCTCACAGCAGCTCCAAACATGTGAAAGCACCTTCTCTGATGACAATATATTAATGAGATGATTTAATATGACAGATTGGGGACATCTTATCTGACTGATAAAAGACTGATTATATCTACTTCATACTATTCTACTGAGAATTTTAAGATGAGGTTTTATACAAGCCCTTATATGAAAAATCATTTACTTGAATGTGGAAAGTGAGCATGAGGGATCAATTACCCCTGGTAACAGTCTTTGAAGAATCAACTTCTCTTTCCATTGTTCTAATTAATTGTGTACTTTCTTAGAATTTATGTATACAACTACCAAATCTCAGTGTATTTCAGTAACATCTCAATATTTAGGCATATATAAAAAGAGAATAAAGAGTTAAAGAATGTTTAAGAGATTAGTATTTTCTTTCCCTCTTAATGCTCACAGAACATGCAATAATGCTTATTGCAGAAAACAATCAAAACAATTCTTGTTGCTTAACACAAAATATAATAGCCCTCAATAAATAAACTAGATAAAATAATATAGAACTCCAAATATGGGTTGGTATTTGAGTTGAAATGCCAGGACTTTGTTCTTTAAAACTCAAGAAAAAACTTCTCTTGGAACAGTTGGGCCCTCAATTTTCTGGCTTCTCTGCCCTTTATAAACTTTATTTTGTGCCTCCATTTGGGAAAGCATTTAAGCACTTCATTTGCATTTAGTTTTGGATCATTTTTAACCTGTAAAAGTCACCAGATCTAAGTAAATACCAGGTGAGAGAGTACCTAAGTAGTCTATGGAAACCTGATCAGCATAATCCGTACAAAAAAAGGGGGAAAGTACAGAGAACCTGGAATTTTCCCTCATTAAATCTTGACACCATCGGTTTTGGAGACCCTGGATGACAATCCCTGCCACATATATGTCAGTCTCCATCTTACAAGAAGCATGGCTAAGTAACTTGGTGATTGCAGCTGAGGGCTGCTTTGGGAATTCTCCTTTCTCCAACAGCTAAGAATGTTTCCTTAAGGAAAGAAAGGGAAGAAAGGTCTGAGGAATTATTTTGTATGGATAGCAAAAATAAAAAGAGGATATTTTAACAAATCTCCATAGGAGAGCTAAATTACAAAAACAAGCCCATTAGATACCTAAATTAGAAGGATAATTTTGTTGCCAGCCTCTTTCTCCTCTATCATTTTCTGCCTCATTTATTCTAATTCATTTATAAACAGTAGAGTCTTGAGAAATCTTGAGAAATGCTCAGAGGCAGAAATGTTTTCACCTTTTGTCCTCAAAAGGAAGAGCATCCTTCATGTTTCTCCCTGTGTCATACCCTCCCTCCCCACTTCCCTGGAAGACAATTGTCTTTTGAACTCAGCTGAAGGTGAGAGCAGCTTGTCTATTATGAGGAAAGGATGATATTCTTGGATATTTTTATTGCAGAGCTCATGACTGGGTATTTAGTAAAGCTGAAAAAACATCACTAGTGAAAAGTAGCAGGGGGAGTGGGGAAAACATCCTCTGGAAAAAGCAAAATTACAGAGACCAAAATCAGTGGGGAAATATGTATCACAACACTTATTATGGAAATATGTACCCTAAAGTAAAAATAGAAAGACTTTGAAGGAAGTTCTTTCTACTTATTCTAGACAATTGTAACGGCACTCTGGATTTCTGTCCTCTTCACACATGGATGTGAAAGGAAATGCAGATTTCTCTCAAACTCAGACTATTTGGATAGGCATGTATTGATTGGAAAGCTCAGTCTCCAAGCCAAGTGCACATGGAAGTGTTGTTCCTTGCACTCCAACCTTTCTGTCAGCAGTCCTGCAGACTCCCTGCTGGCCATCTCCTTGGCTGTGGCTCATGGCATTCTAGCTGCTCTCCACATCCTTCCAGTCTGGCATTAGGGTGGGCAGTGTCAGCAAGCATCCGTGCATTCTCTAGGCAAGCTGTGAAACCCATTTTGAAGAATCAGTCAAAAGAACATTGAAACACAATCAATTGCCAACAACTGGTAAATAGTAATAGCACAGGGACCTGAGTAAAGCTTCAGTTTCAGACAATTTCAAACCAGTTGTATCTCCAAGCTAAGAGTTCAGGAAACAGCTGTTCCTAAATACACAGTTCATAACTAGGGAAAGAAGGAGGCCCTCCTCCCCTTCCACCCCTCTGCAAGCTTCTGCTGCTATCATGAAGCTCACCTGATCACACCCCAAACTATAACTGAGTAACAGGCAAGGAGATGTGAACTGGCACGAGTGATCGTGTAAGAGTACGGGCTGGCTGGAAGGAAAGAGTGTGTGACTGACAGCAGAGGCAGCAAAATGGAAATGGAGAATGGGGACAGAACAAAAGGGTGGAGAATATGGGAGGGGAGTGCCTGCTGACTGTGAATAGTTCATCTGTCTCATGAAAACACAGGTATGATTCCTACAGTACGTTTCACTGCATCTTACATATGTTAATTCCAGACCTGTGGGGGTTTTAGATCACAGGTATGTTTTGAAGACCAGATATTTTTCAATATTTGAAAATATTTCCTTTATTAATTTGTTTTGCACATGAAATCTAAAAGGTGAACAGAATCACTTTTTACATTGTTTCACTGTTTTCTACAAACATTTTTCTTTCCATGCCTACTTTTTTTGTTGTTGTTTGTTTGTAATACCCAGTGGCAAAGAACCACATAGCATGTAAATTTCATCTGGCGGTTGTTTTCTTGATAGCTACTTCCTTCCTGAGCTACCAGACAATTTGACTTGAGACACCATCAGAGGCCAAGGTCATCTACCCTCTTGAACTAGAGTGCCGTCAATTCTGCCTTACCTATGACCTGATATCTGCAAAGAAACCAGAGAAATAAATTTTGAGGGCTGGCAAAAAATTGCAAATTGTATATTCCCTGTTTTCCTTTTCCCTGGCTTCTATCTGCACTGCTTGTTTCTCTTCATCTTCCTTTTAATTTCTCCCCTTCTTTACATTTACATGCATTCAACAAATGGAAACATTGACATAAAATAAAATTTGCTTAGTTCCCAGCATTTTCTTCAACCTATCTTCAACCTACATTAATACAGATGTAAACTTGATTTTTCCCTGTTGGACCTTTGGAATTTTTTTATTTTGTTGTTTGTAGGAGATGCAATCCTTTCTGTGTACAGCAAAGCTAATGAAAGCATAAAATATTCATATTGCATCCCTAATTGTATAATAAAGTGGAACATGTGCTGTTATAGTTGAAAACCTCCACTCTAATTAGCAGTAGCCTAATAAATGCTTAAGTGAAACATAAAATGTTTAGTGCTACTCAACTAAATCTCGTCCCTCATTCAGTTGTATTAAAAATGACAATAATAAGATAATTTGAAATAATACAAAACATATGTGCAAATATATATTATAAATGTAAATATCTAAATATTAGCTAAGGGGTTCCTTCAGGGTTTCATAATCAAACACTGGCTTGTTCCCTTATTACTTCTACTATGTATTTGTGGCTTTTTATTTTTCTTTACTTTAAGTGTTACTGTTCAATTTATCATCAGCTAATATTATTGTCTTTATGATAGGAATATGATATACAGTAGGAAAAGTCTATTTCAGCTTTTAATTTACTCCATAGCCCTGGAAAAATAATCCCAAATTTATCCTTTAAATCTAAACAAAAACCAATTTTTGAACAAAGAAATCTGAAATACCATAGTTTTCTCCTTTTCTTTTTCAAAAATATCTGGTGAAAAATCATTATCTGTTTTCCAGGAAATATTTCTTCTGTAATAGATAGGAAGACAAGGACTAGGTGACATCTTCCATGGAAGACCCAGCAGTGCGAAACTAAAAAAATGCTTATCCATTTTCTCAAAGGTTACATATGGTTTCAGATGAAGAAAAATATTTTGTACAATGCAAAGATACTTCTGCATTTTAAATATCATAAATAGAAAGATGACGGAAAGTGTTTGAATTAGCAAAACACCTTCAAACAAAATAAATAGAATACATTTATTCCTGCATTGACTAATTTAACCACTACTGGAGCAACAATTGGATAAAAATGTGTCCTTTGGCCAGGGTTTTCTACAAGTGTCTATTACAGTGATTATTTTCTCTTTCTCAAAGAGATATCAATCCCTGATACAATTTCTGAGACACAATTTCAAACAAAATTGATCTGATGTAACAAACAATAATATTATTTCTTCTCATTCTAATGCTTCAATGTAAGTGCTTCATAAATATACAAGCTAATTGCCTCCTTTTTTCCTTATTAAAACCAACAATAATGCTGATATTATGACGTGATGGGGTGGTGTTTTGTTTTCTGTCATTGTGGGGAACATTTTTGCTATGTTATTAAGTTTTTATGTGCGATTGCAACAAGTTAAATATTAGCACCCTTTGGAAGTGTTGGTGTTTCCCTTTCCTTACTTATGCAATCAGAGTAAGTTGATTGACATTTAATATTGTCAATTTACTGGCATTTCTTTCCAGTTCATTTCCCTTTTTCACGTACTGTGGACAAGTGTATCTCAGTGCTGAATTATTTATTCAAAACCAGGAGTTGTTTGACATAGAAACAGTGTACCACTTTATCTAAGTGAACAAAGAACAGATTGATGAGGAAGTACATTTACCTAATGAACATCTAATCTATATCTTTGTGAAATGCTTCAGGATTATTTTATTTAAAAATCACAATGAGCATGACACAAGTTTTTCTTTTTGTTTTTGATTGCTTGAAAGCATGGGTTAAATTATGCATCACTTGTGGATTATAATGAAAAAAAATATTGACTTTTCTTTCTCTAGAATCTCCTCAAGGTGTTTTCCCTCCTCCCTTTTTATCACAAAGACCCTAAACATCTGTTAATTTGAAGTTTTATGTACCATAGGTAAGCACTGAATTCCACTACAGAATAAAGTACTGAATTCAGTACACATGAAATCCTCTGGGGAACAACTGCTTTATGTTAATAGAGGTCATATTTTACTGAAGCGTCTTTTCAGTTATTTTTAGAATCAATAACAATTTTTAGGTATTTCTACTCTGTTTAGTATTAATTTTTGTACATTTATATAATTTTTATATATATAATTTTTTTAAGTAAAAAAAAAAATTATAAAAAAAATCTACCACAGAATAATCAAGTTGGAGCCACTAGGAGAGTTTTACTGACAGCCAAAACTAATATTCTTGTGGCAACTCAAATTAATACCAACTTCAGTGGCAGGTTTAATCAGATTAATAGGTCATGAATGAATGATATGACAAAGGGTCCTTAGATGTTTAATTGTTTAAAGGATCTCTAGTCCATTTGAAGCTAATGTCAAAGCAGGTAGAAGATTATGGAACAGACAGCATAAAAATGTATTTAAAATGTAGTCAAGAATTTACTGTATACTTCTCTAAGTCCTATGTATAGACCAGCTTACAGATCTCTCAGAAGTCGGGAAAACCTCCCAGCTTTGTGTTGTCAGCAAACCCAACAGTCTCCTTTCTGAGGAGCCACTCTAACCATTCATCCAAGTCTTTGATGAATAACTTAATGGTGTGCCCAGAACTGAACCTTGGGGGACACCACCAGGGACAGGCCCCCAACCACACCTTGTGCCACTGATTACAACCCTCTGGGGTCTGCTGTTCAACCAGTTCTCAAAGCATCATCTCCACTCACCCAGTCCACACTTCCTGAGTCTGTGGGTGATGATGTTGTGAGATTTTGTTTCTCCCAGTCTTCTCTCCTAATCGCCACAACCATTCACAGACAATTAAGAGTGACCTTGCTGTGGTGCTCACCAACTCTCTTAGCACTCATGGATGCATCAGGGCCCAAGGACTTGTGGATGTCAAGTTTGCACAGGTATTCTCCAATCCAATCCTCCTTGAATAAGGGAAAATCTTCATTTCAACATTTCCTTACCCTGGTCTACTGGCTCAGAGATTTCTGAGAGCTGGCTTTGTTACTGTGCAGCCATTCAGAAGGGCCCCAACAGGTTGGAGAGAAGGATTAATGCTTTTCTAGTCCTAAAGTTCATCTGTTTTTCTAAAATTCACCTGTTTTTAAGTGTCGCCCAGCTTTTTGTCATCAGTAGCATACTTTTACTCTTGACTTGAGGAGCTGAGGCTGCAATCACATCATCTCTATATGCATGCAGGCACGTATGCCTCAGAGCATATTGTTTTGGAAAAAGACCTCTACAGAAACTGATTCCTTCAGAAAGCTGTCTCCTTTTCATTATTCATTATAGGAAGATATATGCTTTTCTCATCAATCTAACTGTCTTTGCTTTATCCAAAAGGATTCAGTGACATTGCAACTCACACTGTTTCAGCTTTTGCAATTAGTCTAGCAGTGTCTAAAAAAGCACTTAAGTAGAAAGTAATAACCACAGCCAGATCTTCTGTCTAGCAATGTTCTACTTATCAGTACAAATTTTGCAGCAAAATGAAATATACATAATTTAAAAGATAATTATAATTTGTTAATCCCAAATAAATCCATTTTTCTAAGAATGAATCAGTAAAATACAGTGAGAATGTGTATTTTCACATGACATTTGCCCGACCACTTACTGGGCATAAACCTTATTTTAAAATATTTAAATAACTGATAAACATCAAATATGAACTTAACATGTGGTTAATATATTATTATTTTAAAGATATGACTCAAAAATTGACAAGTATCTTTATAATTTTTAGTCATAGACAGCAAGTGAATATAATACATTTTACTGCAGTGTTCATAATCATCCACAGCACATACCATATACACCTGTAACACACTGGAATCTTTTATCAATAATTAATGAATCCTAAATAAATTATGTATAAATTTACCTTTAGTGTAAGGTACAACCCTGAGGCTGATGATAACCATGAAGAATCAAGTGTTAATGCTGCAATAGATTTTCTTCTGTTAATCCAAATTTTCTATTAAGAAAAGGGTTATTTAATTGCAAGTTAGGTAAAACAATTGTAAGCCTTTATTATTACAACAATGTCTCCTTCAGGACTTGAAGATAATGATGATATTCCCATTTGCAGCCAGCTGCTTCCCTGAGGTTACTGTGGTAGAAAATGTGCTTCTTTATGCAAGTGAACATTTATATGCAACAATAGCAGTCTGGAAATGCTGTAGTGAGCTTAAATAACTCTGAATATCAATATTTAGGAACCACAGTTGCATATTTTTCTCATTTATCCAGTAAAAGCATTATGAATCAGATTGTTATGATTGAAGATGCTTCATTTAAAATGGCTTCAAGTTTCTTTATCAAAGTTCTATGTTTCTTGTTAAAAATATAAATCATGGGTTCCTTAAAGAGTTTATTTCCTTCCTTCTGTGAGTGGTATCACCTGCCTTGATGAACTGACTGTCCTGCAGACTCAGTTTCCGATGCCTGATTTTTCAGGTCCACCTGCCACCCCACACCTCATCCATTTTAAGAAAGGAGGCACCCTGGTATTACCTATCTGCTTCATATTAAACCAGGATTCAGGATATTGTCTCTTTTCCAGCAAAGATTAATTTAGAACTCATTTCTCCTAACATTCTTGTGCACCTAAATTATAAAAACTTTCTCTGGTTCTTTTTACACACCATCCTATATCAGCAAAGAATAATGGTATTCATCCAGAATCACCCTCAAGGCTTTTACCATGGTGATGGAAACCAGCTGTTCTACTCCTGAAGTCTCTGGAGGCAAGCGTACTTATTTATTTAAAAGGTATCTAGATTGCAGAAGAGTCAGAAAGGCTGTTATAGCTGATCAAATAAAGCAAAAATGATTTGTTGAATAATTTATTTGACAAATATGGACAAAATCTGGCAAATACATTGTTCATCAAATAGTGCTTGCACAACTAAATTGAAAAAAACAGCCCTTAACAGCCATATGCCAACATATATAAAAATCTGTTCCTGGGTTATATTGAAAAGAATGTAAAAGAATTTCTTTGAAGGGACCAAGGGACAGGTTCACATAATTTAGGCATTTAAGTTTATCAGTGCTGTAATAAATTTCTCTCTCAAAACCTCTAGGTAGGGAAAGTCCATTAATGTCCTATCTTTCATCACTATAACCCCTAAATAACTAGCTGCCTTCCACATTTTTCCAGTATTAATTCATTTTTAACAGATCTAGCCAGTTTTGTATATATTTCACATTTAGGATCCACAGACAAGGTTTTCCATGCTCATTCATGTTGAGGAACCTGTTCTTAGGACATAATTATAAATTCCTCTAGGGACAGAGTCCAAATATCTTGAGGCTCTCTGCTTTTATTCAAAGCTCAAGGGAGGGAAATGTGACCTCACTTGTGCAATAACTTATGGTTAAGGATACAGGAGAGAGATTTTTTTCTTTTTGGTGAGTTAAAGCACTTATATCCTACTTCCCAGGAGGGGGTCATTAACTACTCTTGACTTCGCGAGATTGAAAATGAAACAAATGACAGCAAAACAACACAATCATTAGAATCACTCCTTAGTCCTAGTTTTTGTCATTATGCATAGGCTGAGAAACTACCCTATAAAAGTTCAGACAAAGCCAGATGTGATCTGAGAAAAAAGCAGAAAGTAGTGTGACATGACTGTGATGTAGAAATGCCAGTAGTAGTCACTTATGCTTACATTTCTCTCTCCTTTCCTTCAACACTGTTATCCTCCCTCACAAGTAAATCTGTGACTGGTTAAGGTTGCTTCTTTGCCAGAACAGGTAAAACCAGTCTAGCTTTTCACTGTGGTGAAATTACATAGTTTCAGTTGACAATTCATCTGGAAAGCTGAAAAGCTGCAGCTGAAAAATCTGTGTGCACAATGTTTGTTAACAGTGAACTAGATGTCTCAGGTATCTGATGGAGGGAACATTAAAAGCTATGAGATTTTTCATCAAAAAGTCAATAAAATGTTAATCCTGTTTTTACAGTTCATTGCTTCAGGTAGGGAAAGCTACTCTCTCCTGGCTTGGGCATGAGGGGCACTTCGAAAATCACAAGGAAAGACAAACTTTAGTTTCCTTCTGTGGTTCATGTGGCTTTTTCTGGGGAGCATTTTGTGGAGCATAATCTTGCCTTGGGTTACTTTAAGTGATACATGTGGGAGTGTCAGGGAACACTGCACATTTTGTGTTCTCTGACTCCTCGATCTTTGGGAAGTAAAAGATTTTTTTGTAGCTGTGGTACATAACTATGTAGTTAAGACCAGGAAAACAAGATGAATTCATAAACCATCTGTCTTCTATATCAATCTTATTTTGAAAGAGAGATTGACCTTTGTTTCAAGCCGCATGCCATCAGTTAAAGTTCTTCCCTTTTTCCACAAGTTGAGATAAAGGTACAACAACTTTACAGGGTTCTTCCGAGACCTATGTAGTGCAAATTTTTGCATTGAAAAAGAATTCAGATTAATATCTCAGAATATTTAAAGGAATAAGTGGGTTACATTCAGCACAGGGCTCTTTTACCAGAAGCAGTTTATGAAAGAGAAGAAGGAGCCCTGGAGCTGCCTACCTCCTAGCAAACATCTGTACAGTCATCAGGAGGGAGAGTTTGCCATACTTATGGACACATCTGGTAGCAGATTCTCTTATGAAGGAATATATATCAGGCAATGACAGATCACTTGCTGAAAGTAACCTCCTGAGCGATGTTTGGCTTCTCAACAGCTGTGTTTAGTTGAGGATTCCAGCTGAAGATAGCAACATTTGCAGTCGCTAGAGGCTGAAAACTGGGATGAAATGATTAATAACTTTCTTTTATTACTCAGCTAGATGATTCATATTAATTGCACTGAGGCAGATTTGCATACAGTGCAGGTTTACGTAATGATTCTAATGTAGGCATAGTAAGTATTTACTTTAAGGGAGGATTGCAGGAAGTGTAGATGTGTATTCTCTCCTTTCTTTCTCTCTTCCTGTCATATTCTGTACAGCTTTCCACACGCATGATGTATTTTTTCAGTCCAGTTTCCTCTCTTTCTAAGCTTGTATGAACCCTTAGAAAATATGCACTTCCAAAATAAGATCCCAGAAGCTCTAGCATCTGCTGCATTTCTAGTAACCATTCATTTCAATAAGTAATGTGACATAGACCAAGGACAAGAGAAAGAGGAAAGAGTGAATACTATTGGCAAAGAAGGTAAATTTTTCATTTTTTATAATTAATCCAATGAATTTTTTCATATAAAATATTTTCATTTCTTTCATCATGCTGCAAACTCCTAGAACCATGCATGAAATATTAAAATATGGAAAGACAGCTATAAAAAGTGAAACTGTATATAAACACTTAAAAAGACCCTATAGCTCAGTCAAAACATACAAACAAACAAACAAAAAAACAGGGGAAAAAATACAAACTAACAAAAAAACAGAAAGAGACTTTTAAAGACACACCAGAAGAAACATACTCATCTTACTCCCCTTTTAGCCCTGGTAAAACCAGGGTTTTTTGTTTTGGTTTGTTTTGGTTTGTTTATGTTTATTTGTTTTTGTTGTTGTTTTGGGGCTTGTTGTTTTTTGGGTTTTTGTCCAGTGAAAAGAGTCACATGCTTAATTGTTATTCATAGTTGAAATTCTTGCTACTCAGAATCAGGTGTTTTTCTGTGTTACAGAAGAGATAATTGCATTTCAAATACCTGACCACACCACTTAAACTACAAGCACTTCTTCAGCTTACAGTCTTGCATACTTTTGATGTGACACTGCTGTTCTGATGTACCAAAAGTGAATCTCAGATACAGGCTCAGAGTTTGCATAAAATGAGAATCTGTCTGCCTACAATGTCCCACACAGATGTGCATTTTGATTGACTTTTTCCTCATATTAACTTCAGTGAAATTTCCTCAAATCACAAGCTTCAGTGGGCTGAAGATTTCAGAGTATCCTGTTACCTTTTGTTTCTAATTCCTCTAAAATCTGATTTTAATGCCAGCTCTTCTACCATACCAGAGACTTGTCTACTACTGTTTTATCACTTTTAATTCCAATTTTAATATTATTAAAGAAATGTTGTAGTGCATTTTAGTCGTGGCACTCCTTATGTGGCATATGTAGCCTCCATATGTATCTCTAAAATTGTTTTGACTAAAATATGTATGTTCACACAATTATCACATGCCATTTTTACCTATAAAGTATAGCTCTTTAGCATGTCTACATCTTGCCATCTTTCCTCAGCCACCAATGCAAATTATGGAAGTGATTTGGGACATGGGATAGGAACCTGCCTCTTTCAGACTCCTCATACCTAGCAAGAGAATTCAAATAGAGTTCTCTTTTTTCAGTAACTGAAGAACTTCAGCATTATTCATTTCCTTGGGGTTTAGGTTCTGTTTTCATATTTCCAAAGTTCTCTTTTTCCTTAACCACTGCCATGTCTCTTCCTTTCAGCAGACTTGTACATATAAGGTGTTTAGTAAAATTAAAGGTCTCTAAGTGATGATAAATCATATTTTGGTTTCAGTCTGTTTTATTTCATGGTCTTGCAGCAGAGAAGAAATAAAAAGAGAAATTTTCATCTCTTACTGAATATCTTAACAAGTTATATGAGTTATCTTTTAATTATGCTAAGTGCTGTCTATAAGCTTATGCAATTTAGATTTAGTCTTTATTAACAAAATCTGTAACGAATAAAAAGCATCGAGATATTTCAAAATAGCAAAGTCTAATCTGACAGTTCAGAGACTTTACTTTTGTTAATATGTGTCCTTTATTTCAAGGTATTTAATACTTTTGGGACATGAAAGTGTTTGGATCCCGTAATTTCTCCTGTAAATAGGAGATGAATGTAAAGTCATTAATTTTATAATTCGTTTAAGCATAAAACATAAGCAGCTACCTGCTAAATCAAGCACCCTGATAAAAATAAGTATCTTATGTTTACTCAGCTATTAATTTTCCAGATTCTGCCAGAGCAGAAAATTCAAAAAGTCATGCTGCCATCAAGCACTTCCATACCTTTATCTGTAGCTCTAGAGAAGAATGTGATGATGTATTGGCTTCCAGATTGTGCTATTCCTGTGTACATTATTCTGAGTCTGACTGACACAAAACTTACCTATTAGGATGTATGGTCTGGCCTGCAATTCCTTTCTTTGAAAACCAAGGAATTTGTAAAAGAATTGCTTTATTTCCAGGTCTTCCCCTGATGTGGAACTGACCTGTTATTTGCTGTTGCAACATATATACTATCTATGTTTTCCTTTCTTTCCTGATAATTTATGTATGAGTTTGGAATTCATCTTCATTATGCATTTCTTACCACAGACACTGATTCCTACCACTTTAGTTTTAATGTTTGTACAGGGATATTTGCAAGGCAATTTTTTATATTAGAAATTAAAGCATTAACAGATTTAATTGCTGGAGTTACATATATAGGCTGGAGTCTTTGTTTCTGGAAAATTGATGATGTTTTATTAGATTGGCACAATTGTTATGACTAAAGACTATGAATTTAAGCAACACTTAGTAATTTATTAAATAGATATAATTGGAGACAACACTGCAGATGAGCAATTATAATTTAAATTTGTACTAAAATATTTTCAAGTCTTGCACTTTGTTCAAAATTTTTATTAAAATCCACACTTTCCCATGTGACAGTAGAAGATTGATCTTCTGAAGCTTGCATGTTTGGTTTTTACTAGCAGACAATTGCTTTTCATAGGATTTTTACACCTTTCAATCCAAATAACAGAATTTAAGAGCTATCTACTTCGACTAGAGTCAATAAAATAGTTACATCCATCACTTCTCTGTACTCTGCATTTCCAGATAATCAAACATTAAAAGGAAGGATTATTTGAGATTGGAGATGCATGGTGAAGCCAACAAACTCCTTTCATGAACACTACAAACAAGTCCAACAAAGAGCAGAATAGGCACAGGACCCAGATTAAAGATAGTAGCTATCCTCATGGGAGAAAGGATCAGTAGGAAGAGTCCTTAAAAAGAGGTGATTATTAAGGAAAAATTAATTCAAACACATCATAGGATGGTGGGGGTTTTGTGCGTTTGTATGTGTAAGAAAAGACACGAGTTTTAGAGAAAAGAAAAATCTAAACGACAAAAAAAGCAAACTCACTCTGTTTGCAGGCCAAATAACATCAGGTGGATTCCCTGAATTGTTCTCTGACAGTTGGGTTTTACAGAAATGGTTGGTCAGCACATGGATGCCTAAAGAAGTGACATCTGCAAAGACCTTTTCAAATGTTCCCTGCTGACCAAATGGAATATTGGTTCAGCAAAGGAATGCTGCACAGAGAAGGAATAAGCAAAGGAACATGACTAAATAAAGGAGTCTTTTTGCATAATTTTTCTCATTTATCCACACATAGGAATACACCAAGGGACATTTTAATATTTCTCAGGGGAGGGAGGTTCATTCAGGACAATTTAGCAGCATTTAGTTCCTTAGATGTACTTAGTGGCGTACTTATGCAATCAATTTCTTCTCTGGTAAAGCCCTTGCACAGAATAACTGTCCTGGTTTCAGCTGGGATAGAGCTCATTTTCTTCTTAGTAGCTGGTACAGTGCTGTGTTTTAGATTCAGTATGAGGATAATGTTAATAACACTTTGATGTTTTGGCAGTTGCTGAGCAGTGCTGATAATAAGTCAAGGAGTTTCAGTGTCCCATGCTCTGCTAGTGAGAAACTGCCTGGGAAGCTGGGAGGGAGCATGGCCAGGGCAGGTGGCCTGACCTGGCCAAAGGGATGCTCCACACCATGCCCAGTATATAAACTGCAGGAGAAATTGTACTGTTGTACCGTGCATCATTTATTTCTCTCAGGTTTTATGCCCATTGCTCTCTCTCTTTTTCATTGTAATTGTAATTGCTACTATTATTATTATTGTTGTTGTTATTATTAATATTATCATTATTATCATTATTAATATATATTTTTAATTTAATTTTTAAACTGTTATCTCAAGTCATAAATTTACTTTTTTCCCCCCCAGTTCTCTTTTTCACTGGGGAGGACAGTGATGAGTGAGTGAGTGGCTGCGTATTTAGTCGCTGACTGTGGTTAAATCATGACAACTTTTTGACACAGTTTGACATAGTAAAACTTGAATTGTTATGGATGTTTATGGGCCAAAATCATTAAATTGCTCTTGACTTTAAAACACCTGTCAAAAAAAAAAAGCCAAAAACCAATTATAATCAACCCATGTCATCCAGGTCAGTATAGAGGTGGGTAGAGTTTTCTCTAGTAATGTAGAATGATTTCTTAAAATAACCTTGTCAAGGAAGGAAACACTTTCTATAAATAATTCTTAAGAGTGAAGTTACACAAGACAGCTAAGCCAATCACTATGTAATGGTCCTGCTCCTATTCTCATTTTATTTTCTTTCCTGTTTTTTTTTCTTTTTTTGCTTAACCAATTTAACTCTACACAGCACCATATGCTTTTATTCCAGTGTGTGAGAAGAGAGATATTTTTTAACTGTTTTCATGACAAATCCCCTCATTGTTAGGCTCCAGAGACCATATAAGAGAAGAAGAATAGTGGGCTACTGAAAGGAGAAGTGCAGATACCTGCTCTACATTTCCTGTAGCTGCACCCTAGCTCTCTCTGTGGAGATCACCAATGTCTGCTGGCAGTGCTGTGTGGACTTGACACCTTGTACGTAATAAACCTTTGAGCCCACTTACCTGAGCAGTCAATTATAAACATCTCTACTCCCCACCACATCACTCATCCTCTAGAACATCTGAATATCAGCTGTGCCATCCTTCTACATTCTCCCTTTCAGTGAGAAAAGGTGATCCCCTCTTTGTGCCATTTGCTTTGATGGAAACGATGAAAATACGTCCTTCATTATGTGATCTCATCCTGTTAACCACAGGCATCTCTCCAACTCCTCCTTGAGGATACACCACTTAAATAATTAGTCACGCTAGGGAACAGAGAAAGGTGGTACTTTGGAGGGTGATTAGCAGTGATTACTAGTAAGTCCAAGGAAGTACAATCCTCAGTTGAGAAAAAGGTGGAGCAGAGTGAAGAGCTCTGGCATATGTTTTCAAAAACTTTTCATGCATTTTCTTTGCAATTACAGTAAATATAATTTTGAAATTCATTTGTGCAAAACAATGTTGCTTTTTTTCCCCATAGGCTGATAGAACCACCTAGAACTTGATCTGACTCTCATGGAAAACCATGATTAACTTTAATTGGTGATGGAAAATGATTATACATTTTGTCTTAATGCTGGCACATCCAATTGCTTTTAGAAGAGACAGACAGACTTTATAGACCCCTGATCTTGAGTCTATGTTTACAGATGATGAGAAATAAGGATATAAGAAAGTCTTATTCTTATAAGAGGGTTAAAAGTTAAAACTGGCAAGGACCAATGGGTGGCCACAGGCATTGAAGAAGATGAGAGAAGGGAAGGAAAATATACTCCAGGGGTGTGGTCTCATCACTGGTTAAGGAGCTATAAAACTGGGCTGCTGCCACAAACAGTGTTCCTCCTCCCTTCACTTGTAACATCTACCAAGTCAGATCAGCTCTCTGACTCAGGTGAAAAACAAGGGATTTATTTATCTGCTGTCATCTCTCTGCCACTTTGACTCACTGAGAAGCCTCACAAACCCAGTACTGATGCAAGTGATGATTGTGAAAATTACCCTAAGGGAATATGATGGAGTTTCAGAAGATCAGAAACTCTTGATATTATTGTCAAGATTAATGCAAACAAATAATGTGTTCCTCCTCTCAGGAAGTGACTGGTTTGTTTCTCTGAGGTTTATAGTCTCATCTAACTAATTGTAGTGATTTTAATTGCTTCTCTTCATTTTGAAAAATCTACATTGTGATTTGTTTTAATAGCTAGTTCATAAATCATATTTATTATTTTAAAGGATTTTGTTATGCTTTCCCACCTGCTGCTCATAGTTTACCAATTCTGAATAATGCAGAAGACATTTGATTAAAGATATGAGATATTTATTCACAGCCTCACCTTTCTTTATTAAGCCCTGGAATCTGTGATGTACCAGAATTTGTCTCAGTTGGCAAGTGTCACTCACAGTGGCAGGCCACAGAACAATGTTGCCAGCCTAGAGGAACCACGTGCAGGAGGAAGATGCCAGACATGTTCCTATGTACTGACCTTCACAGAGCCAGCAGAACACCTTTGAAAACCACTGAAACTTGAAAATGTATCAATGCCTGTGAACTGAAACAAGATGAAAATTCCTTAATGGCCAATTTAAATTAAAAAATAGTTTATAATTACATTAATTAGTAATTTTGACCAGGCTTCTGGCAGCTTTAATTAACTATGGATGCCAATAAGCCCAATGCCAATTAGGGATGTCAATGACTAGCCCAGTTAAAGTATGCTTTATATATTTGTCTATTTTTCCTTTTTTAGTTTGACTACCCTCTTCATTCTGTCCTTCACAAAGAATTTGTGGTGAAAAGGCTTTTATAAAACCATTTAATATTGGCTAAATTCTCTTAATAATAACTTATGTGTGGAAATAGAATAAATCTGCCCTAAAGTCACAGGGTAATAATGACAGAAGAAATAGACTGAATAAATTTCCCAGATAACTAGGAGTCATGGAAGATGGTGTCTCAAGACCACCATCACAGCAACTGAGCATATTCATGGAGCAGAGGATGTCAAGCTACTGTTTTGAAGACTCTTTCTGGATTAAGATATCCTTAATATAATTAACTTTACAAATTCAGGTATTGCTCTGTGTAATATGCTACTAGACTTGTAAATTAGCTTCTTACAAAAACTTCGCTTTTCTCTTACATGTCTTTATTCAAGAAATTCTTCAGATTTCTTCTGTGTGTCTGAGACTCTGAAGAGGTTTTAAGTATGGCTCAATATTTAGGGTTGACATAAGTGTTTCATTGCTGTTGTGACGTAAAACACCAAGAGGATCAGAGTCCAGAGCTGCAGTCATGAGTCCATTCTGTTAATTCATTTGTATGAAATATTCTTATCTCTGAACATTTTGATCTGGTAGTGTCTTAAATCTTGAGGCACTCAGACCAGCAGGGATACTCCAAGTCCTACTGTCCTTATATAGGGACAGTCACTTCTGACATTTCCAATTTCTTTTATCTTGGCCATAGCATACAATGAAACTCAAACCAATTTTAAAAGCACTTAAAAGCACTTCCTTGGCCACTATGCCCCCAGACTTTCTATTGCTTTTTTGTTTTTCCCTCTAAGTGTGCCCTCAGTGTTTTTTCTCTCAGTCCTAAATTATTTGTGATCTGGAAAGACTACAGAGACTTTATATTTTAATATGAGAATGAGTTTACAAAGTAGATTTAGTTTGTCATTATAGAAACAAACAGTTCCTTAACACAGTCTAACTAGAGAAGTTATTTCATAGTTATGTAGTTGTGACATATTTTCATTAGCATAGAGTGATGCCAAAAAACTGGCATCTCAAGGCAGTATTATCCTTCCAAGTGCATTTCTACAGAGCAGCAATATGCAAATAATAAAAGAAAAATAAGTTTGTTTTAATTAGTACAACACGTGCTACAAATATCATTAATGAACTATATTTAATTTGCTAATTCAAACTTCCAGCATGACAGGAACTTATTTCAAATTCTGCACTGAATTCCAACTACTAGGCCAAAGAGAAAAAGAAAAGCTTGTCTCTGCTTCCAGTGCAGCCATTTCAAGATAAGATTGGTGGACAATCTGAGTGTTTTGTCCTCTTGATTCACCCTTTCCATCCTGACTCTGAAGGCCTGTGCTAAGGGTTTGCCTTGCCTCAACATGTAACCATCCAAATGGAAGGTTCCTAAGTAAAACATACTGATAAGACAACTGATATACGTAAACTGAATGACCACACAATGTAGCATCATGTAGTGATATTTGAGGCAGTTCCAGATGACTCATCACGGTTTTTAGAACAGGCTAGGTCCAAAAGCAGCAGAGACTTAAAAATTTGAAGCTGTAGCTGAGCTAAATAGAAGCGACTTTAATTTCTTTCAGCCTGAAAGTCCTCATCCAACCATAAACCCTTTAAAAGAAAAGAAAAACAAATGAGATTTGTCCAGCTGCATAAGCTAAACCTATAAGAGGAATACATCGTCTGGAGTACACAAAAATAAATACAGCCTAGTTTGCAACTGATTTGTGTCTTACAGTTGGCAATGATCTGATTTGAGATGTTTTCCTGTGCATGGACAGAACCTGAGTCTCTCTTCCACCCTCATACTCTGCCACATGTAACAAATGGAGAACTCACCCTTTTCCTCCGTAGAAAGAAATCTCTAGACTCTCTTTTCTTTTCTCAGCTATTTTGTTAATATTTGAAAGCATGATAGATATTGTCTTCCAGATTATTACCACTCTATCAAAATTATTTCAGTCATTTTTAAAGGGATTTATTTTGTTTGAATTTTGGAGGCTTTTTTAGTGGTGAGGAGGAGAGAGACAGACATTTATTTAAGGGTATATTTGAATAAGATGCATCTTCCTAGTACATAGGACATAGCTTTGTTTTCTAAAAAAATGTGTTTGTGCCCTGAAAGTTCAGGATAGCTTTAAGATAGTGAGCATGATATCAGTACATACAACAACAGAATAGTCAGCAATTTACATGTAAACATTAAGGCATATCTGAAATGCCTAGTTATTATGATAATAAGCTCAAATGTATCAGTATAGGCAAATAGGTGTAAGTATTCATCATTGTATATCTCATGCTGAGCTGTTCAAAGATTATCTACCTGTAACACCAGAGGAAAGATGTAACAGACTGGCATTCACATCAGAAACAAGGGAAAATTTCTTGCCAGTCAGAAAACTAATCAGAACTGAAGTAAGCAAAATATTTTATAAACCTTGGGTTAAATTCCATTCTAATTTAATGCAGCAGACATTTTGATAATGCAACACAAAATAAATCCTTTGATATTCTACTTTTTGGTATGAAATATGTAAAGAATAAAAAATGTCTGTCATCTTCAATCATCTTAATGAAGCAGATAATTGATCTCCATCTCTTTATTTTTTATTTTCATTTTTGCTTGTACCCTGAGATTAAAAAAAAAAAGCAGAAAAATCAGAAAAAAAGATTGAGAGAAAATCTTCAGTCAGGAATTTGGCTTAATATCCTCTGACAGTATCCTAAAAGGTACCTGGGATTTTTTAAGCAAACCAACAGCTATCATGAAATTTCCAAAGGTTGTGTCTTGTTTTTAAAATATCTAGAACCCCTAAGCATCTTAGATTTATGAACGTGTTCAAGGGCTCTCCAGAGCCTTATGGAGCCACAGATAGGCATTTCTGAATTCTGAGACACAAGACTTAAATATGTTTATTTGTCTTGCAGTTCTTTTAGAACTTTACCCCACTGAAAATAATGGAAATTCACCATTTTTGTTGTCTGCTTACATGTATTAATGTACACTGATGGGTTTTATTTATACTAGGATAGAATTTCTCTTGCTACAGTAGAATTTCTCTTCAGGTATTAATAAAAATTTTAAACACTGCAGGCAAGGCAGACATAATAATGGGAAAATAATATTGTTTTCTGTTAGGTTAAAAATAGATGATGAAATTGTTCATGTGGAAAGAAATGGATTTTTTTTTGCATCTTTTGGCAAGGAAAAAAATATAATGTTAATGTAATGCAAAATAATTTATTTCACCTGAATCTGACAATTAAATCCTATTTGTATACTGTCTTTATTAAGTTAATATATCTTAATTATAAGACCAAACCTTGCCCAACGAAACCATTAGGTATAAACATATAATAAATTTTAAAAATTAAGTTCTTAGTTTAAAAGATATGGAAATTAAATTACTAGCCTCCTATGGAAATGTAAGCTCTCACTTTCTTAAATAACTGGTCAGGAGCCTTTCACAAAGATTAAAATGTAGATTAAGGAGATTAGGTTGGTAAAGAACTTTGAAAGATTAGAGGAAAAGGGAGATTTATT
Organism: Notiomystis cincta; assembly: GCA_013398075.1. Taxonomy (NCBI): domain Eukaryota; kingdom Metazoa; phylum Chordata; class Aves; order Passeriformes; family Notiomystidae; genus Notiomystis; species Notiomystis cincta. The sequence goes on from VZRX01001680.1 coordinate 342,601, forward strand.
TCATGGACCTTCCTGGCAGACTGGTTTGGAGAGGTTTTGCAGATAGACCAGCCTCAACCTAGCAATGAAACTTAATGTGTAATATGTATAGGACTGTATGGGACTAGATAGCACCCAGCAAAGGTCCTATGATCAGTCACTTCAGCTTGGACCTGAACCTGCTGTCAGCTATTGCAGTTTATACTTTCCTTTTAGCCACTCTTTGATGTGTTTATGGGTGATAAGGGAGGGAGGTAAAGGGGATACATAGATGGATAAATTTATTATTTCTTATATTACATAAAACCACAAAGGAAGAATGCTGCAAAGTATAAGCCCTGTCAAGACCAATAACAGCATATCTTCAAGCGTAGAAATGTTCCCAAGGCAGAGAGGTAAAGGCAGTGGCCAAAGATCTGCTTCATTATCTCAGTGTCAGGTCTGTAGTCTTAGGCATGTGAATGATCACTAAATTGATTAATTATTTAAAATTTTTTGTTAATAAACTGTATATTTGTTTAAGGAGCTCACTGAAGACAGTAGAATAAGAGTTAAATTATAGCAAGAAGACCATAACAAAATAGAATCATACATTACACTGACTGTAACCTAGGAGCACGGCAGCTTGACATGATCAAGGACTCTGAAAACAATTGCAAAACAAATAGGAACCACCAGAGTTATCAAGTCACTTATCTGTGATTCCTGAAAACAATAAGGGAGTTCCATACCCACAAAAGGCAATTTAGCACTTGTATATGAAATCAGTTTATGTGACTGGTTACATCATGATACTTTTGCTTCACTCTGCAGTTAAACTTGTCACAAACATTCTTACTTTCTCACTATATGCACTGAATGGAACTAAGGAAGCATTTCAATTATTAATAATGATGAGTAATAAGTTACAACTTATTTTCCCAGGTCATTTGCCTCTTTTATGTGGTGATGAAGAAGAAGTTTAATTTTGTCACTGTCATTACCAAGACAACAACAACAACAGAAGCACAGTAAGAAACTTGTCTCTGTAATCAATCTGATGTTTTAATATGTTTGGGTTGGCGCATTTGACTCCAGTGTATAACCTTGAAATAAAACCAAAGCTTAATACACAGGCTTTGAATATCTCAGTCTGATTAGGACTGAAGCTCTGAGATTTTTATATATCCCAGAAAGTCTATAACATATCCTAAAATTACACATCATAAAGTAGTTTTAAAAGCAACATATTTATTTAAGAAATGCTTTAATGGCTAGTAAAAGTAAGCAAATTCAGAAAAGCTGTTTAGGTAGCTAGCCCTATTATAAGAATTTAAGGCCAATCTATGGAGATTGATGAGATTCATCTCAGGGTAGTGAGAGAGTTGGGGAGGTTACAGTGAGATCTTTGTCAGTTATTTATCAATGGTATTGGAGATCTGCAGAGATCCCAGTCAACTGGAAGTTAGCAGGTGTCATTCAGACTTCAAAAAGGGCAAGAGAAGATCCTAATAATTATAGGTCTGCCAGTGCCTGGTAAAATTACAGAGAAGATTATTCTGTGAGGTACTGAAAATCTCATAAAAGACAATGCAGTCATCTGTCAAAGTTGGTGTGTGTATATGGAGGGAAAGCCATGCCTTACCAACTGAGTATCCTATTGTGACAAGTTACCTTCCTCCTGGATGGAGGCGAGATAGAGGATGTGCTGTTGAATGTTGTTTTCTTTCATTTTAACAAATATTTTGAAACTGTTTCTCACAATATCCTCCAAGACAAAATGTCCAGCACACAGATAGACATACACACATTGCAATGAGTGAACAACTAGCTGAAGGATTGGGCTAAAAAAGTTTGTAGTAAATGGAGTAATATCTGGCTGGTAGGCAGCTATTAGTGGGATTCCACTTGACTCAATTTTAGGGGTCCTTTTATTCTCTTCAATAGTTTTATCAATTACCTGAATGAGGAATTGAGTGCACACTAAGTTTGCCAACAGTACAAAATTTGGATAAGCTGTTAATTTCCTTCAGGAGAGATCTTGATGGACTAGATCCTTGGGCAGGCGCCAACCATATGAAATTTAACAAGGACACATGCCAGGTTCTGCACCTGGAACAATGTGATCATAGATATATGCATAGAATGAGGGGACAAGGGGCTGTTTTTGGTTGATGGCAAATTCAATGAGTCAACAATATACCCTGGCAGACAAAAGGTCATATCATATCCTGGAGTGCATGAAGTACAGTATAGTATAGCAATGGAAAGGAGTGATTATCCCACAATACAGCATTGGAGCAGCCTCAACTCACCTCCTGATTGCAGTTTTGAGCCCCATAATGTAAGAAGGACATAGAAATATTAGAATGTGTCCAGAGGAGAGCAACAAAGATCATTAAAGGACTGGAGGGCAAGACTCAGGAGGAGTGGATGAAGATAGTTTGTTCATCTTAGAAAATAAGAGACTGAGATGTGACCTCATTGCTGTCTACAACTTCACAATGAAGGTGAGTAGAAAACAAAGTGTTGATCTTTTATCTCTGATGTCTGTTGAGGAATGCAAGGGAATGGCTTAAAAAGTTGTATCATGAGGATAGATCCATTCACAATGGATATTAGAAATATGTGATTTTCTGATTCCTCTAGAGAAGGAAATTTTACTGTAAATTCACGACCCTCATGAAAGTAGGATTGAGACAGATGATAAAATACAAAATACCAAGGTCTTGATCTGGAAAGGGAGTGCATTTTCTTTTTAATAGATAGAGAGAGAAGAAAGAGCAACCTCATTGCCTGGTAAAAGCAGCATCAAAAATATGGAAATAGGAAAGTGATTAATCTAGTTTTCAACTCTTTCTGACAAGTAAGGTGGATTTTTTAATGGATCAGTTTCATTTACAGGATTATTAGTTACTTACAAGGATTAAACTCTTTCCACATGATGAACGAGCATTTAATGGGACAAAGAAAGTTCATTAATGCATTACTAGCCTGATCCCAGGAAATTATATTGTTGTATTGACTAAAACATTGACATTTTTTTAGCAGTGATGGCAGGAATCTTNATGAGATAACTCTCAGGTTTAGGTCACTGTTGCATTTACAGTTTTGAGACATGATTCTTTTCCTAGAAATTCTTGATTAAAGAGGTTAAGCAGTTGTAAATGTTGCTGGCTGCTAAGTTTATTTAAAACTATATTTTATTTCAATACTTAGGTAATTAAGACCTTTCTTTCTGGAATCTTTCTGGAATTACATATTGTATTACCTGTATTCAAACCCAAAATTCTTCTTTGTTCTCTTTTTCCTCTGTCCTTTTTTTTTTTTTTTTGCTGGTAAGTTTGAACTCCCTCCTGCAGGTTGGCAAAAATTCGTTTTTAATTCTGGTTAAAGCACTCAGCTAGGAAGTACTGTCTACACAGAGGTGATCAAAGTTCAGTTTCCTCGGCAGTGAAAATGTTCACCTCATTAAATTAGTGGAGCCTAGAAGAGAGGCAGGGTAGGAAGCAGAGCTGGTGCCCTGCATTAATTCATTATATTAATTTCAACTTAATCTGTTTCTTTTTGGTTTGTTTGTTGTTTGTTTTTTTTTTCACAGTAACTACTAAGAAAGTCCTCTATTGGTTTAAGTTAGTAATCTTCCTGTATCCATAGGTTGCCTGTCTACAAGTTAAAAATAATAGTATAATAAAATTATAATAAAATAATTGCCTTTAAAGTATTTTTCTTGCAGAACTAAAATATGGCTGAATGTTTTTTGAGATTTTGAGATACCCCTGTATTATGGAATGAGGGATAATTAAAACCCTTCAAGAAACAGTAGGAAGCCTAAAACTCCATGCTTTTATGTGCTGCTCTCTTCCAAACCAAAGTTAATTAAGTTTCCACTTTTAATTTACTTTTCTCACCTTTATTGGTTTTCAAAACTATTCCTTCATATTACTCTTTCATTTTATGTATACACACAATCAATACATGTGTACAGATGCTAACTCATTTTCCTCTGTGATGAAACATAATTTTCTGAACTGTTTTTTATTTTTCTTTCTAGCTTATGTTTTCATGGGATCCCATCCCATTATTTTAATATATATATATGTGAAACAGGTCAACAGATACTCATTTGTGAGCTTCATTAACATGACATTAATTCCCTTTTCCAGCTCATTAACAAAGATGTTAACTACTGCAATACTTAACATTGATTCCTTTCCATGCTATTATATGCTTCTTCCCATTCAATACAGTGCCAATTACTGGAATATCCATTAACAGAACTTTAAAACACTTCTGTAATTCACATTTTATATGTGTTGTTTAGAATTAAATTTAGAATAAGAGTATTTTACTTGTTTGGTTCTTTCTTATGCAATACTGAAACCTGCCAAACATCAAAGCCTTTCAACATATTGCATTTGCTTTATCTCACAATATTTGTCCCCCTTAGATAGGGTCAATTGTACAAAAGATGACTGTATTGGATCACAGAGTCACAGAATGGCTGACATTGGAAGAGACTTCTGTAGGTCCTCATGTGCAGCTCCACTGCTCAAGAAAGGCCACCTAGACCAGGTTGTCCAAGAACATGTAGAGATAATTTCCTAGTATCCTCAAGGATGGAGGCTCCATAACTTCTCTGGGCAATCTGTGCCAGTGCTCAGTCAGTGCCTTTGACTCTGGTAANAAAATCTCATAAAAGACAATGCAGTCATCTGTCAAAGTTGGTGTGTGTATATGGAGGGAAAGCCATGCCTTACCAACTGAGTATCCTATTGTGACAAGTTACCTTCCTCCTGGATGGAGGCGAGATAGAGGATGTGCTGTTGAATGTTGTTTTCTTTCATTTTAACAAATATTTTGAAACTGTTTCTCACAATATCCTCCAAGACAAAATGTCCAGCACACAGATAGACATACACACATTGCAATGAGTGAACAACTAGCTGAAGGATTGGGCTAAAAAAGTTTGTAGTAAATGGAGTAATATCTGGCTGGTAGGCAGCTATTAGTGGGATTCCACTTGACCCAATTTTAGGGGTCCTTTTATTCTCTTCAATAGTTTTATCAATTACCTGAATGAGGAATTGAGTGCACACTAAGTTTGCCAACAGTACAAAATTTGGATAAGCTGTTAATTTCCTTCAGGAGAGATCTTGATGGACTAGATCCTTGGGCAGGCGCCAACCATATGAAATTTAACAAGGACACATGCCAGGTTCTGCACCTGGAACAATGTGATCATAGATATATGCATAGAATGAGGGGACAAGGGGCTGTTTTTGGTTGATGGCAAATTCAATGAGTCAACAATGTACCCTGGCAGACAAAAGGTCAAATCATATCCTGGAGTGCATGAAGTACAGTATAGTATAGCAATGGAAAGGAGTGATTATCCCACAATACAGCATTGGAGCAGCCTCAACTCACCTCCTGATTGCAGTTTTGAGCCCCATAATGTAAGAAGGACATAGAAATATTAGAATGTGTCCAGAGGAGAGCAACAAAGATCATTAAAGGACTGGAGGGCAAGACTCAGGAGGAGTGGATGAAGATAGTTTGTTCATCTTAGAAAATAAGAGACTGAGATGTGACCTCATTGCTGTCTACAACTTCACAATGAAGGTGAGTAGAAAACAAAGTGTTGATCTTTTATCTCTGATGTCTGTTGAGGAATGCAAGGGAATGGCTTAAAAAGTTGTATCATGAGGATAGATCCATTCACAATGGATATTAGAAATATGTGATTTTCTGATTCCTCTAGAGAAGGAAATTTTACTGTAAATTCACGACCCTCATGAAAGTAGGATTGAGACAGATGATAAAATACAAAATACCAAGGTCTTGATCTGGAAAGGGAGTGCATTTTCTTTTTAATAGATAGAGAGAGAAGAAAGAGCAACCTCATTGCCTGGTAAAAGCAGCATCAAAAATATGGAAATAGGAAAGTGATTAATCTAGTTTTCAACTCTTTCTGACAAGTAAGGTGGATTTTTTAATGGATCAGTTTCATTTACAGGATTATTAGTTACTTACAAGGATTAAACTCTTTCCACATGATGAACGAGCATTTAATGGGACAAAGAAAGTTCATTAATGCATTACTAGCCTGATCCCAGGAAATTATATTGTTGTATTGACTAAAACATTGACATTTTTTTAGCAGTGATGGCAGGAATCTTGAAAAGTCTTGCTCAGTTGCTGATAACAGACACTCAACACAAGGCTCACCTACTCCAAGTCTTTACCAGTATGGTGCATTAAATATTTCAGCAACAGGTCTAGTCAAAATTTAAGTGTTAGAGAGAGATGGAACATCCCCAGCTTCTCTCTCAAGAGTCAGTTTCACACTGATAGGTGACAGGGACTTGAAACACAATTTACAGCACAGGAGTTCTGATATGTACTCAACTCAATACTGTAACTTTCCAGAAATTTGCTTGCAGTTTTTACTTAAGTTCAGGCCCATTTTTCATTGCTTCTTTATGTTAAATAATCTGTATATTGTCATGGGTTTTGCACCATTGAAATATTAATAGGCTATTTCTATGTTTCATCTTATTATTTAAACATGGTAAATATATTATTTAGCTCTTTCAGTCTTTCCCCATGTATCATTCCCTCTATCTTTTTTATCAATTGTATGACTTTTTTTGCCATTTCCTTTGAATTTGTCAATATCCCTCACCAGTGGAGAGACAGAAGTAATTGTAATGGTTTGGGTGTGTGTTCTAACCAGTTACATATCAAACTGATTGATCTAGGTGCAACGATTTTTGTCAGGAAAGAATGGCACAGTGTTTTAAATGCTAGCCTGGGCATCAAACAACTTGGACTTCTCTGAAAAAACAGAAATGTCCTCTGTAATTTTAGGCAAATCCTTTAGGATTGGCCAAATGCCAATAAGGTCCTTAAGGCAGACCTCCATAGTGCTTTGCCAGGCAAGGTGATGGCCACTGAGCAGCCCATGTGGGCTCTCTGCAGCAACGTACAGCATTCCGTGCTTGAGTCCTAGCTTTGGATAAGTGTGGTATTTAGGCTAATGAACTGAGTTTCTATATTCCTAATACACCTGTACCAGGTGAACTAGCACAGCTGCCACACTGTGTTAAGTTGGCTATTGGCTTGGTTGGTTCTTTTCCAAAATGTCCAGGACCATGCTCAGTGAGCACATTAGCCATGTATTTTAATGTTATTGCTGTCCATGTGAATCTAATGCGTCAGTGTTCATGTGGTTTCAAAAATTGAGACAAGAATCTGATCTCCAATTAGATATAAGGGTATATGTCTATTTCTGCTACCAGCCCTGGGATCTTTACAACACAGTGCTGTGAATAACACAAACATGACCCATCTAAAAGATTGCTGCTATGAGGTTTGGGTACTTAATGAAACCTTGGCCCCTGTTCTCTAGGCATGCAGTTTACCACATTCATTTCCCTGTTGAATGGGGGAATGGAGATGAATATGCTGTCATAAGCTGTCATTCAAAAGGAAACATGAAGAATAATGTATATCTGAAATCGTGTTTTTTTGTACAACTGCCCTTCTGTTCAGGAAATACCACCTCATTCCATGTAGAATCTGCAGTCCTGAATTCTTCTTTTTGTACATATCTACAAAAATTCTCTCAAAGAAATGTCCTTTCATAATAACAGCCAAGAAGTTAGAACACTTAGGAAAAGAGAAACACAAGAAAGGGACCTTAACAACATTCAACTTTAGACTTTTAAGTATGACTAAGATATGAGGCCAGTCACCTTAAGCTTCCTATATAATTATTGCGAAAAGACAAGCTCCTCCAGGGGATTATTCAGAGCAGGAATTTGACTTTGAAAGACAAGTAAATTATACACCTAAAGTTAGGAGGATTGAATAACCCTGAGTAACCTTGAATAGCGGATGCAATTGCTTGGTTTGAAGAGTTCCTAGCCAACAGTCTGTCAAATGTTTAACGTGAATTCAAGACCTTCTCTAGCCCCCTAAATAAAAAATATCCATCGAGTCAGAGGTGGAACTGGTGAAGTTCATAGAGCTATGTTACATGAAAATACTTTGAAGTCCATGACCTAGGCTCTTGAAGGAGATCAGAAACTATGACAATGTGGCACAGAAGTATCTCAGTCTATAAGCATTATAGTCAAATTAACAATTTCATTGAAGGCAAAGATCTAGTAGGTGAAGAGGGAGGTCATCAAGTTCTCAGGAACTTGAACCATGAGATAACTCTCAGGTTTAGGTCACTGTTGCATTTACAGTTTTGAGACATGATTCTTTTCCTAGAAATTCTTGATTAAAGAGGTTAAGCAGTTGTAAATGTTGCTGGCTGCTAAGTTTATTTAAAACTATATTTTATTTCAATACTTAGGTAATTAAGACCTTTCTTTCTGGAATCTTTCTGGAATTACATATTGTATTACCTGTATTCAAACCCAAAATTCTTCTTTGNGAACTAAAATATGGCTGAATGTTTTTTGAGATTTTGAGATACCCCTGTATTATGGAATGAGGGATAATTAAAACCCTTCAAGAAACAGTAGGAAGCCTAAAACTCCATGCTTTTATGTGCTGCTCTCTTCCAAACCAAAGTTAATTAAGTTTCCACTTTTAATTTACTTTTCTCACCTTTATTGGTTTTCAAAACTATTCCTTCATATTACTCTTTCATTTTATGTATACACACAATCAATACATGTGTACAGATGCTAACTCATTTTCCTCTGTGATGAAACATAATTTTCTGAACTGTTTTTTATTTTTCTTTCTAGCTTATGTTTTCATGGGATCCCATCCCATTATTTTAATATATATATATGTGAAACAGGTCAACAGATACTCATTTGTGAGCTTCATTAACATGACATTAATTCCCTTTTCCAGCTCATTAACAAAGATGTTAACTACTGCAATACTTAACATTGATTCCTTTCCATGCTATTATATGCTTCTTCCCATTCAATACAGTGCCAATTACTGGAATATCCATTAACAGAACTTTAAAACACTTCTGTAATTCACATTTTATATGTGTTGTTTAGAATTAAATTTAGAATAAGAGTATTTTACTTGTTTGGTTCTTTCTTATGCAATACTGAAACCTGCCAAACATCAAAGCCTTTCAACATATTGCATTTGCTTTATCTCACAATATTTGTCCCCCTTAGATAGGGTCAATTGTACAAAAGATGACTGTATTGGATCACAGAGTCACAGAATGGCTAACATTGGAAGAGACTTCTGTAGGTCCTCATGTGCAGCTCCACTGCTCAAGAAAGGCCACCTAGACCAGGTTGTCCAAGAACATGTAGAGATAATTTCCTAGTATCCTCAAGGATGGAGGCTCCATAACTTCTCTGGGCAATCTGTGCCAGTGCTCAGTCAGNATAATTATTGCGAAAAGACAAGCTCCTCCAGGGGATTATTCAGAGCAGGAATTTGACTTTGAAAGACAAGTAAATTATACACCTAAAGTTAGGAGGATTGAATAACCCTGAGTAACCTTGAATAGCGGATGCAATTGCTTGGTTTGAAGAGTTCCTAGCCAACAGTCTGTCAAATGTTTAACGTGAATTCAAGACCTTCTCTAGCCCCCTAAATAAAAAATATCCATCGAGTCAGAGGTGGAACTGGTGAAGTTCATAGAGCTATGTTACATGAAAATACTTTGAAGTCCATGACCTAGGCTCTTGAAGGAGATCAGAAACTATGACAATGTGGCACAGAAGTATCTCAGTCTATAAGCATTATAGTCAAATTAACAATTTCATTGAAGGCAAAGATCTAGTAGGTGAAGAGGGAGGTCATCAAGTTCTCAGGAACTTGAACCATGAGATAACTCTCAGGTTTAGGTCACTGTTGCATTTACAGTTTTGAGACATGATTCTTTTCCTAGAAATTCTTGATTAAAGAGGTTAAGCAGTTGTAAATGTTGCTGGCTGCTAAGTTTATTTAAAACTATATTTTATTTCAATACTTAGGTAATTAAGACCTTTCTTTCTGGAATCTTTCTGGAATTACATATTGTATTACCTGTATTCAAACCCAAAATTCTTCTTTGCTCTCTTTTTCCTCTGTCCTTTTTTTTTTTTTTTTTTTTCTTG
>VZRX01001680.1:353338-375687 GCA_013398075.1 Notiomystis cincta
AAGTTAAAAATAATAGTATAATAAAATTATAATAAAATAATTGCCTTTAAAGTATTTTTCTTGCAGAACTAAAATATGGCTGAATGTTTTTTGAGATTTTGAGATACCCCTGTATTATGGAATGAGGGATAATTAAAACCCTTCAAGAAACAGTAGGAAGCCTAAAACTCCATGCTTTTATGTGCTGCTCTCTTCCAAACCAAAGTTAATTAAGTTTCCACTTTTAATTTACTTTTCTCACCTTTATTGGTTTTCAAAACTATTCCTTCATATTACTCTTTCATTTTATGTATACACACAATCAATACATGTGTACAGATGCTAACTCATTTTCCTCTGTGATGAAACATAATTTTCTGAACTGTTTTTTATTTTTCTTTCTAGCTTATGTTTTCATGGGATCCCATCCCATTATTTTAATATATATATATGTGAAACAGGTCAACAGATACTCATTTGTGAGCTTCATTAACATGACATTAATTCCCTTTTCCAGCTCATTAACAAAGATGTTAACTACTGCAATACTTAACATTGATTCCTTTCCATGCTATTATATGCTTCTTCCCATTCAATACAGTGCCAATTACTGGAATATCCATTAACAGAACTTTAAAACACTTCTGTAATTCACATTTTATATGTGTTGTTTAGAATTAAATTTAGAATAAGAGTATTTTACTTGTTTGGTTCTTTCTTATGCAATACTGAAACCTGCCAAACATCAAAGCCTTTCAACATATTGCATTTGCTTTATCTCACAATATTTGTCCCCCTTAGATAGGGTCAATTGTACAAAAGATGACTGTATTGGATCACAGAGTCACAGAATGGCTAACATTGGAAGAGACTTCTGTAGGTCCTCATGTGCAGCTCCACTGCTCAAGAAAGGCCACCTAGACCAGGTTGTCCAAGAACATGTAGAGATAATTTCCTAGTATCCTCAAGGATGGAGGCTCCATAACTTCTCTGGGCAATCTGTGCCAGTGCTCAGTCAGTGCACAGTAAAAAAGTGCTTCCATAAGTTCCAGCAAAATCTCCTATGTTTCAATTTGTGTCCATTGCCTCTTGTGCTGTCATTGGACACCACTGAGAAGAACCTGCCTCCATCTGTACCTCACCTCACATATTTAGATACATTGGCAACATCCCTCCTGAGCCTTGTCCAATGCAGGCTAAACAGTCCTGGATCTCTCAGCTTTTCCTCATATGAAAGGTGCTGCAGACTCTTTATTATCTTAATGACCCTTTACTGGACTCCAATACGCCCATATCTCTCTTGCACTGGTACCCATGTGCTGAACACAGTGCTCCAGTTGCAGTCTCACCAGTACTGAAAGAAGAGGAAGGATCATTCCCCTCCACTTGCTGGCAACACTCCTCCTAACGTAGCTGAGGATACAGTTAGCCTTTGCTGGAAGGACACATCACCAGCTCATTTTCAACTTGGTCAGTACCAAGGACTCCCAGCCTCTTGTCTGCTGAGCTCCTTCTCATACCATCAGCCTCATCTTGTACTAGTGCATAGGATTATTTATGAAGCCTGGTGAGGTCCCTCTGGATGGCAATACAACCTTCTGGCTATATTGGCCACTCCTGACAGCAAACTTGCTGAGAATTTTCCTCGTTGTGGCTAGGACAGCGCCAATTTTTGCAGCAGCCAGAGGGAGCATGGCTTGGATAAGAAGTTATTCTCTCCCACCTCACATCGTTGCCCAGGAGGGGGAAGGGGAAGGGGTCTGTTCTGGTTCAGGGTAGCATGTTGGAGGGAGTGGTTGGGTATTGTGCTGGTAAGTTTGAACTCCCTCCTGCAGGTTGGCAAAAATTCGTTTTTAATTCTGGTTAAAGCACTCAGCTAGGAAGTACTGTCTACACAGAGGTGATCAAAGTTCAGTTTCCTCGGCAGTGAAAATGTTCACCTCATTAAATTAGTGGAGCCTAGAAGAGAGGCAGGGTAGGAAGCAGAGCTGGTGCCCTGCATTAATTCATTATATTAATTTCAACTTAATCTGTTTCTTTTTGGTTTGTTTGTTGTTTGTTTTTTTTTTCACAGTAACTACTAAGAAAGTCCTCTATTGGTTTAAGTTAGTAATCTTCCTGTATCCATAGGTTGCCTGTCTATAAGTTAAAAATAATAGTATAATAAAATTATAATAAAATAATTGCCTTTAAAGTATTTTTCTTGCAGAACTAAAATATGGCTGAATGTTTTTTGAGATTTTGAGATACCCCTGTATTATGGAATGAGGGATAATTAAAACCCTTCAAGAAACAGTAGGAAGCCTAAAACTCCATGCTTTTATGTGCTGCTCTCTTCCAAACCAAAGTTAATTAAGTTTCCACTTTTAATTTACTTTTCTCACCTTTATTGGTTTTCAAAACTATTCCTTCATATTACTCTTTCATTTTATGTATACACACAATCAATACATGTGTACAGATGCTAACTCATTTTCCTCTGTGATGAAACATAATTTTCTGAACTGTTTTTTATTTTTCTTTCTAGCTTATGTTTTCATGGGATCCCATCCCATTATTTTAATATATATATATGTGAAACAGGTCAACAGATACTCATTTGTGAGCTTCATTAACATGACATTAATTCCCTTTTCCAGCTCATTAACAAAGATGTTAACTACTGCAATACTTAACATTGATTCCTTTCCATGCTATTATATGCTTCTTCCCATTCAATACAGTGCCAATTACTGGAATATCCATTAACAGAACTTTAAAACACTTCTGTAATTCACATTTTATATGTGTTGTTTAGAATTAAATTTAGAATAAGAGTATTTTACTTGTTTGGTTCTTTCTTATGCAATACTGAAACCTGCCAAACATCAAAGCCTTTCAACATATTGCATTTGCTTTATCTCACAATATTTGTCCCCCTTAGATAGGGTCAATTGTACAAAAGATGACTGTATTGGATCACAGAGTCACAGAATGGCTAACATTGGAAGAGACTTCTGTAGGTCCTCATGTGCAGCTCCACTGCTCAAGAAAGGCCACCTAGACCAGGTTGTCCAAGAACATGTAGAGATAATTTCCTAGTATCCTCAAGGATGGAGGCTCCATAACTTCTCTGGGCAATCTGTGCCAGTGCTCAGTCAGTGCACAGTAAAAAAGTGCTTCCATAAGTTCCAGCAAAATCTCCTATGTTTCAATTTGTGTCCATTGCCTCTTGTGCTGTCATTGGACACCACTGAGAAGAACCTGCCTCCATCTGTACCTCACCTCACATATTTAGATACATTGGCAACATCCCTCCTGAGCCTTGTCCAATGCAGGCTAAACAGTCCTGGATCTCTCAGCTTTTCCTCATATGAAAGGTGCTGCAGACTCTTTATTATCTTAATGACCCTTTACTGGACTCCAATACGCCCATATCTCTCTTGCACTGGTACCCATGTGCTGAACACAGTGCTCCAGTTGCAGTCTCACCAGTACTGAAAGAAGAGGAAGGATCATTCCCCTCCACTTGCTGGCAACACTCCTCCTAACGTAGCTGAGGATACAGTTAGCCTTTGCTGGAAGGACACATCACCAGCTCATTTTCAACTTGGTCAGTACCAAGGACTCCCAGCCTCTTGTCTGCTGAGCTCCTTCTCATACCATCAGCCTCATCTTGTACTAGTGCATAGGATTATTTATGAAGCCTGGTGAGGTCCCTCTGGATGGCAATACAACCTTCTGGCTATATTGGCCACTCCTGACAGCAAACTTGCTGAGAATTTTCCTCGTTGTGGCTAGGACAGCGCCAATTTTTGCAGCAGCCAGAGGGAGCATGGCTTGGATAAGAAGTTATTCTCTCCCACCTCACATCGTTGCCCAGGAGGGGGAAGGGGAAGGGGTCTGTTCTGGTTCAGGGTAGCATGTTGGAGGGAGTGGTTGGGTATTGTCAGGCTCTGCCTGTGAATCACTCCCCTCTCTCTCTTGCACATTTTTAATATTGCTGCTATTATTTCTTTGCTTATTTCATTGCCATTTCCAATAAATTGTTCTTATCTCAACCTGTGATCCTAACATTTTGTGCCTCCAATTCTCCTCTCCAGCCTGCTGAACTGGGAGAAGAGGTGCCAGGAATGATAGGATTTGTGGTTTGGAGTGTTTTCAGAGGGAACACTAATTTGGAGAATACCATTTCTAAGTCATGAAAAAGGTACACTCTAGTCCCTTATCCATATTATTAATAATGTTGAACAATGTTGGTAACAGTATTGCCCTCTGGGGTACAGCACTAGTTGCTGGCCTCAAAGTAGACTTTGCACCACTGATCATCACCCTCTGAGCCCAGTCATTCAGCCATTTTCCAATATGCCTCACTGACTGCTCATCCAACTTCCAATTCTCTTGTCCTCTCTATGAGGGTGATATGGAAGACAGTTTCAAAAGCCTTTCTGAAGTCTTAGAACTTTCCACTTCTCGCCCCTTATCTACCAAGCTAGTCAGTACATCAAAGAAGTTTATCACATTGAAGAAGTACTTCTCTTTTGTGAACCCATTAGGTAAAAGCAAAACCATCTCCTTCATCTAATATTGGCTGAAAGATTGTGTCTGAAGCCAGGAAAATTTGAAATTAAAGCATGCGTGTAAACAGTGGTGTGATCAGTTACTGCAACAGAGTACCAAGCATGCAAGGTCCACATTGCAGTGTGTCAGTACCTGAAGATAATGGATGCCTCTCTACAAAATATGTGGTATCCAGAAGTAAATGAGTGACTCTGAAGACAGATAATATATTTTGGTTGAAACAAGATTCTCTGGTCCCTTCTCCTGAAGATTTGAGAACAAGTGAAAATTCTGCTAGAACTCAAATTACTGCATCAGAGGTTTTGACTACACAATCTCAGAGTAATTTGAAAGAGCAATTTATAAATGTTACAGTAGCTAGATTTGCAGAAGAATGTCAATCTGCTCCTGAAAAGATGCAGGGAACTATTCTATACTAGAAAGACAGTCCACTTCTAAGTGCAATCTCATCTCCCTGCCGTGTCATGCTATACCACCAGTGCCTCTCTTTTCATACAGATGTCTAGACATCTGCTAATGCTCATTGCTTTGATGGCAACTTATTCCACATGTGTCCTGTCTCAAAGAAATTACACTGCCTGAAAATGGCATTTCTTCAGCTTTCTGTGTTTCAGATTGTGTGTGAGCTCTTATTTTGAACTTAAATACCCCACTACTTGCTTCTATCCTGTGAGTTGTTTAAAATTCAAAAGATTAGTTGTGCTCTAACTTGTCAGTTTTAATGCATTTTTCCTCTTGCACCTGTTTCAGATATGAGACACTGCAGGTAGAAGTATCTCTCTGACAGCCCTTCTCTTCTGTCTACATTGCTTTTCTTTCACCCTCCTTCATTCCTGGTTTGTTCCTTGCCTTCTCAGCTCTCTTTCCTTCACTTGTAGCCTCTGTGTACTAGGCCTCTCTCCATCATTTTTTGGTTTACTCCCTCCTTTGAAATGGGGGGAAGGGAGGCTGGCAAGATGTGTATTTCACAGCAGAGCAGCTGTAGGCTGCAAATCCTCCTCTCGGCTGCTGAGCACCACATGATGCCTCAGAAGGAGCTGCTTGGATAGGACAGCAAGAGGACCTGATCCTCTTGCCACTTGCACTTGTTTTTCCCAGGTGCCTTGATGGCTGTGAATGAACAGCTGGGGCCAAGAAAGAAAAGGATTTGACAGGATACACCAGGGCAGTCTGAAAACAGCGGTGTGTCTCCTGCTTACACCACTGCTCTTGTCCCCAGCTTTCTCTGCTGGCTGTAATTTCAAGCAGGGCAGGCTTGATAAACGCCTGCTCTCCCCTTCACTCCCCTCAACAAGCCAAACAAACTTGCCTACTGAGTTTAGTTATAAGTCAATCATTTTGCAGAGGGATCTGCATTTGTTTATGCAGTGGCAACAAAGATGTGAAGTGCACCACTCTTCTAAAAAGGCTTCCATGAAAGCCTCTCAGCATTGTTTGATGCCCTGGAGAGGTTTCTGGTGCTAACATTACTCCAGCTCTCTGAGTAATGCTTTCCTTAACAATATTGCCAAGTGTTAATTAAAAAAGAAACGAGTGGTAGTTCTTTGACCTGATTCTAGTTCTGCATTAGAATTGAGTTTACCAAGTGATTTTGAATTTTAAAGAAAAAAAAAGCGGGGGGTAGGAGGAGATAAATCCTCTTGTGTTTTAAAAGGACATAGTTATTTTATATGTTTTGTATCAAGCCCTAAAAATGTCTTGAAAAGACAAAAAGAAAGAAAAGGATGAGAATAACCCCTATGTCAATTAATACTTTTCACTGGATATTAATTTGTGGACATTAACCCCTTTTAATTGACCTTTAGACATATGATTAGAGAGACAGTAAGCTCTGCTGACCAGCACATATATAATTAGCAAATAGCAGGTGAGGTAGAACTGGTTTAATCTCATTTCATCCCTGAGACTTTATCACCATTTGGCCTAGTTCCCTTTATCCAGAGATAACAGCTTTATTTGGCAATGAATTAAAGAACCAAGTAGCTTTGCATTGTAATATAGGTCAAACAAAACCAGCACATTTGGTGCTGGGCTGCTCGACAGGCAAAATGCCTAGAAATTGTTGGGAGTGGGGATAAAACAGTTGCAAAAGTCTGTAGAAGATTTTCAGTCTTTAAATTGTGCAAAACGTTTTCAAAGATTTTAGCTGGAGCCAGTCAGCAGGTCCAGTGGCTGTTCATTTGTGCCATTGAGCCGGAAATCAGAATTTAAATTCCAAACCAGCTGGCAAGGACTTGGAGCAGTGTGAAAACTGGGAAGATTTGGCCACTGTCTGGGAGACTTTCCCTCATGATAATTTTAAATAAAGTCTCCTATTTGACTCAGGAGTAAAAATCTGGATGAGAAGGAAAGTGAGCCTTGTTTCAACTCCTTCAATTTCCACATGAGTAGTAGCACTGGTAAGACTCATGTGAAGAAAGAGAAAGATTATATCAGAGATCATGTCTCCCTACTCAGTTGATCTTTTCAATAAAAACAGCCTGTTTTCTCATCTACAAAATAATCCAAGATTAGCTTATTAGATCCTTACTGGTCATCCTGATTTGCTGCCCAACATATTCAGTAACCAGCTCAGAATTGATTGAATAACTTCTGTGATTTTCAAGATTTGTAAAGTCAGCTCTACCTGTGAGGTATAACTGTATTAACTCATTTGATGCCATGCTAGGGTATTTCAGCATATGCTCGATCACTAAAAACTAAAAATACCCCAGTGACTCATAAAGCACTTAGCAGGCTTTATGAGAATTTTTTGCTATATCATTTCTTTAAAAGTGGATGGGTGCAGGTATTATTCATGAGCAGCGGATAAGGTACAGTGCTACAACTCCCACTCATACAAGCTTTTTCAGCCTCTATTGCACCAGTGACTGTCTGCACTCAGTAATCTGTCCCAGACAAGTGTGTTGCAAGTTTTGTTCAGGTATTCTAAATATGACACTGTTTACACACTGATCTGCAGAAGTGTGCCAAAAAAATATGGAAAGAGGAACTGTACTTAAAGTAGATTTGGAGGATTTTCCTTTTAATTTGATTATTAGCATGAATAAAATTACATTTCTTTCTGGTATGGGGAGATAGAAAGGGAAATAATAGTATATCTTTGATCTGCTGCTGGGACAATCCCATTGTTTGGACTTACACCAATGACCATTAAAAAGAACTATCTCTTATCCAATTGAAAAGCACTCTGTGCCTCTCCTCAGAAAACTTATTGGAAAGAAATCTGCTGCTCAACAAGCAATGGGTTGATCACTGACCCAGAGCTTTGCTAGGGAGATTGGACCCAGGACATATGGCTCTTTGGAGATTAGTCCTTTACTGACTGTCATCCAGAAAACTACCTTGTTTGGTAGTTTGATGCAGAGGATGTAGAGGACCCTTCACAGTCTTGAACACCACCTGACACTCAATGCTTCATGTGTGGATGTGGACACTGAGCATCAACATGGGGTTAAATTACAAGCATGAGCCATATTGGTGATTCCGATTTCATGCGGGGAAACACTTTCCGCATATCCACGTAGTCTAAAGAAGGAAGTATCAGCTTCCTAAGTTTTATTTGGGCAGCTAAATACTCATAGAGCCGCTGTGTCTGCACAAGCACAATTGATTATATGGATGGAGATTTCGTGGGGCAGGAGGTGGTCTGTAACTCCATTGAAGAAGCTGTGAAAGGGAGTAGACAATGTTCTTCAGTTATGCCATGTGCTGTATGGAGGCGGCTCGTGGTTGCATTGAAACTCCTTCAGACTAATTTAACAGAAGAAAAAAGGGGGGAGAACTTAAAGCTGCCTTCATGCATCTATGCATGTTTTTAATAGAGAACTAGGCTACAAAAACTGACAGAACAGGAACAACAGAAACAAATTTAGGATGGAACTTTAATTTGCAATCACACTATTGAGGCTGCAAAATCAGAAAAAAATATGCACCCTAGTCAGACAGGAGTAGTAACACCATTTTTGGAATTCCAGGAAGCTTAGTTATTCTATTTTCCTATTTAAGAAATGATGATATTTAATTTTGCCAAGTCTGATGTCTTATTGACCTCTGATATTGTAGTGTAATCTTTGCTCCTAACGACATTAATAATTTTTTTTTTGTGCATATACAAAGATATTTTAAATTATTCTGTCAGGAATCTAAATACACAGTCTTGACAATAAAGAACATATTTTTCAGATTTTACTTCAACTATTGTTTCTGAGTATTGGAGAGCAAATGAGTGTGTGTAAGGAGCTTAGTGCCTATTAGCTGCTGGAAACATATTAATGATTTTATCACTAGATTTCAGAATTGTGTTTTTCAATCTGAATAAGCAGATAGATTTAGGTAGATAGTTTTGATACCACACACACAATCCAAGGTGTTCCTGGAGCTTCTTTCATTGTCCTGTGCAAATGCAGTATAAACACCACTCATCAAACAGCACAAGTTTAGAAAGATGATGCATGTACAGGTAGTAAGAGATCTTAATGTGGTTCTTTTCCCAAGACGTAGAAAATTGAGAAATTTTGAAATAATGCTGAAAGAAAGAAAGTGCAAAATAGGCCTTGTAGTGAAATGTTATTTTAACTGGATAAACTAAGGTTCATAAAGTCTAGATTTTTAGAAATTTTGCTTGACTTTTCTTTGGTGCTCTGCTAATCTTAAATTGGGCTCTGGAAAATGTTTATTTTTTCAAAGCTGTATGAAAAAGAATTTTTACAATATTTCTTTAGTTCTGTAATACCCCAAATTGTCCCTAAACACCAGGGCTTCACAGATGGCCAAACTGTGCCCACACTACTCATGTATTTTGGCTGCAGGATGGCACTATCTGATTTCTAGATTTCCACACATATTTCTGCAGATAGTTTAATTTAAATCTTTTCAGGGAGTTCAAAATAGAATTAAAAATTAAAGTTTGGCTTATTTTGTCTTCTAAGAAATCTCAGAAAAACATCACAAAACAAAGAGAAGCTGAGAGTTTTGAATTCAGAGTCCCAGAGGAAGGAAAATTATTTTAAGTGTATGGGCATGTCAAATGTAGGGTATACTGTCATTGCTGAGTGACTCTCCCTGCAAGCATTAATTTGACTCAGAACTGTGAATGACACTGTTCATGTTATTCATATGTCTATCCAGAAAAAACAAAAAAAGGAAAAAAAATGAAAAAGGTTAAAGAATAATATGGTACATAAACAAGGCACTCTTCTTTGCAAGAAAGAAGATAATTGTTGACCTGAGTAGTCAATATTGCTCATTTTTTTCTGGGTAAACCTTTACCATTTGCCATACTTTTGATTATAAAGTTCACTGATTCCAACACCACTCTCGGTTCTGCTTCACTCTGCAATATGTCACATCATTTGAAGATGTTCAGCATAGATAATTAGCAGATGACCTTTAAAGTTATCTCTAATTTATTTTAACAGAAAAAAGTAATACTGTATGTGTAAGCCATCCATGCATCAAACCCAGTCATCTAAAGTAAATTCCAGTTCACCTTTAAGTATCAAAAGATTTAAACCTATTTACAGCTTGGATTTACTAATATTTAGAGAAAAAATATAGTTTAGCAAATCCTGTCTGAAGTTACAAATGACACAATACAATGTTTGCCTTCTAAATGTCATATTGAAGGAAGCTTCTCTGGCGGATGAGAGCACAGTATGATGGTTAAACTCATTTTCTTAAGAATCCGTAAGAAACAAGACAGAAAATGTAGATAGAAAAGATTCATTCTCATGTTTAAAGCACACATTTTTGTAAATGACTGTTTGCCTTCCCTTTAACCACAACTTTTGACATGAGTAAATGTCCTGAAGAATTATTTATTTGGATTCCACTGCACATGTTCTCTTTATTATTTAAGATCCACAACATGGTGAGGAAAATAAATTTGCTTTGAATATCTGTTTTTCAGTAATGGTTTGATTTTATATATTTTTCACTTCAGCGAATTGTACTAAAACTACAAAAGTAATGTAATAACCAATAGTTTCTGTTAAAAATAAACATTTTAAAAAATCATTAAATTAACCTGGTCTGCCTCTTTTCCTTTTGTACATATAGAAATAGCCATCATACAAATATAAATACTCAAAGACATTAACTTGTTTTTATAAACCATAGACAGCTCAGCAAACAGTTACATTTATTATGCCTACATCTTAATTATTAAATATTCAAAGCAAGTGTGAATGTCTTAGGCTGAGAGAGAGTTTTTCATGTAAGACAGTTTACATACTTGAAAACTAGGGAAGATATAGGATGTTGTAAATCAGCACAGTGTTTGCTAATAAAGTTGTTTTTATAAAGGTGGATCCTGTGCCAGAGTAGAAGGAAGAAAATTAAATTATCTGTGATGTGTTTTAATGCCACCTGGATCTAATATCTTCTGCTTTTTTTGCACTTACCTGGATCTCAGATAAGAAGATGAAGCAGTTCTGTATAGCTGTGAAGAAAAAGAATTGAGAACTACTCTAATCTGTTCTGTCTGCTACTGAAGACATGATACTTGTATCATGTTATTTGGCCAAAAGCAGCAAGTTCCTACGTTACTGGGAAGGTATCTCTGTTGAAATCAAAACTCAACTTAACCCTCTTCATTCTGAAAGATAGACTAAATAGACATGATTAAAATATTATCCGTGTATAATGTGAAGTACACTGGAAGTCCTGATAATGTGTGGAAAATACGAGCATATACTCCTTTACGAGATCAGCCATAACTGTCTGAGATTTCTTGCAAAATGTATATAATTAAGATAACTCTTTCTAGATGATTGATGATGATGATGATGATGATGATGATGATGATGATGATGATGATGATGATGATGATTCTCTGCGATATCTTGGCCTCTATACAATAGATAGAACCACCTATCTCCATTACTTTTTATCAAGTTATATCCTGCCTTATTAATCTCTTTGATAGGCTACATCCAGGAAAATAAATTTCCTGTCCATACTAACAACTAATAATGTACTAATAATGTAGTTGNATTCTTTGCGATATCTTGGCCTCTATACAATAGATAGAACCACCTATCTCCATTACTTTTTATCAAGTTATATCCTGCCTTATTAATCTCTTTGATAGGCTACATCCAGGAAAATAAATTTCCTGTCCATACTAACAACTAATAATGTACTAATAATGTAGTTGAACGTGCAATATACCTAAACACTAACAAGATTTCTGCTGAGATGTCTTCAACAGCTGTGCTTACTTCAAACACTGGGCTTTAGTAAATACTTAAGAAAAAGTATGTGTTGTATTTAGAGCTGAGTTTGGGTGTTTAATATTCACTAAATTGTACCTACCACTTTGCTGTCTTAGCTGGATGGCTTGATGTAATATAAACTTGTGCAAAATAAGAAAAAGTAATTCAACACAGTAATCTAAGACTTAGGTAAAGTATATTCAAATGTTTCATGCTTAGACCAATCCTCCCACTATGCTGGTGATGTCACCTTTAATTTCCTTTTGGAGAACTGACATTTCTGGTTCACAAAGTGCCAAAGACATTCTCAGCCCTAAACAAGTTCTAAAATACATGAGACCAATATAAGCAGTAAGAATAATACCTATAAAAACAAATGAGAAGGATTTTAATGAAAACCTCTGCATACATTTCAGCATCTAAGAGCTTTCCTAGGAATTAAATTTACAAAACAAATTCTTTATACTCAGTTTTCAAAAGAGTTAATTATCAACTAGGAGACCAATGTCTCACCACATGCAAAATGCTAGGAAAGTTAGAAAACAACATTTATGTTTTAGATTAAATATCATAGCTCATTATAATGTGGCTATATTCTGTGGAAGTAACAATTTGCAGTGCTCTTTTTCAGCTATATAAATATCAGCTGCATTTTGCAGTTTTGGTCTTTTTCTGTTTAACAAAAAGAAAAAATTCATCACAGCGATTCAGAAAGATATTTGTATTTTACTCTATGCCGTATATTTTCAACTTAAGACCTCAGAACAGTAGTGCCACCTCAGACCTGGAGGGCGGTTTAGTAGTGTCATGTATCTATAAGTAAATCTAATAATGTATACTGAAGAGAAACATACAAAACAGCACAAGTACACAGAACGAGTCTATTCCTTTTATACTCCAGACAGCAACGGTTTAAGAGTTACTTGAGCTGGTGATTTCCTGCAGGCCATCATCTTTAGCTGACACCAGTGGACCTCTTACCATGAATTTGTTTAATTTTTTTCCGAATTCTCCTGTATTTCACCTTATCACCTTATTTTCCACTTCATCCAGTGGCAAGAAAAATCATAATTTCATTATGAATTGGATGAAAATCATTTGAATGGTATTAAAATTTTCAGCACCATGGTATTTTTGAGGCACTTAATACTGAATGGGAAATGGCGAATACTTGTTTCCTATTCATTCTTTCATTTTATAGTCTCCGTCACCTTTGTACTAAGTAGGAAAGCTCCAATTTGACTTCCATTCACAGGAAAGCTTCTCATATATTTCAAAAAGAGGTTGGTTATTTTTTGTTAAGCAAATTGCTTGTCAAAATAATTTCAGCCTGACTTCCAAAGAGTTTGCATTTAACTTTCTCATTCTTCACTCATTACTTTTTTAATACTGACACAATTCATAATTTCTAAACAGTGTTCTTCCTTTTGGTGTCATCTATTAGAATGCCAATAAACTCCACCAATCTTTGGGTTTATTTCTTTACATTTCAGTAAGAAGGGTGTTTCAATTTTTTTTCAGTCAAGGATACACATGAACATTGAACAACTGATGTGTTAATTGTAAGGAGCCTAAGTTTCAGCTGCTATTTAGAATGGCTTTGTAATTAGCATTCTCATTTAAATCTCATTGCTTTACTTGAAGGTAGACAATGCAGTGTGCATTTTCATATGTTCCACTTCATCCAGCCAAGATGATGAATTTTACACTTTACTATGAGAAAATTGTTCTTTAACAGCTACATATAGAACTGCTCTTCTTAACATAAAATCAAGGATTACTTCTGTTCTTACATGTTTTTAAAGTATTTTCTCCAAGTAACCAATTTTTGTATTCCAAAAACCTAGACTGTGCACTATGCCTCTAAATTATATTAATCTTGTTTACTTGGGAAAATGACCAACCTAAAGAACCAAATTTACTATTGTTATTCCTTTACAGCTTCACTGCTTCCCCTTGACATTTTGAAGTCATAACTGCCTTATGAATCAAATCGTTGGCTTTTCAAATCTCTGAACACTTCCTACTTGGGCTTGGAAGTTCAATTGATCTAAACTGGATGGTACAATTTGGCAATATAAACTTATTTACTTTAATTAAATAATCTTTTATATATATATATATTGCTCACTAGAATGATATTAAAAAAGATGTATGTTCATTTCAATTGACCTACAAGGTAAATGGAACTTCCCCTGTCAGAGCAATCCCAGCCTGGATCAGAGCATGCATAACTGCATTGGAGGTCATCTTTCTGATGTATCTCCAGACAAAGCTGCCTTCTGGCACCTAAGGAACCTGGAAAGAGTAGGTCTAATGCCATACTTTTCCACTCAGTGAAATTCCCATAGGAGGTGGTTCAAAGGCAAGTAGAAGTACCTCTTCAACCATGATGTCTGAGAGAAAACATACATATTGTCATGTGTCTAAAACACCAACCATGACACACTGAGTATCCATGTGATATAACAAGGGGTTTGACTCTTTGCTCCTGTCTTTATTTAATAAATTGCAAAATAATATAATTAGGCTGAGGATCAATAATGAAAGGATCAAATGTACACTTTTTATATTTCACACAGTTCTTTGGAATATCTTTACATATAGGTGGTCCAAAGATGTGCATATGAAAAAGTAAACCTCATTCTGTCTTACAATCTATATTATAATTTTACAAAATGTCCAAGAGAACTCTATGTTCAAAGGTTATTTTATGGGGGAAAGAAAGAGGAATTGTCTGGTCATCAGGAGAAATGGAAATTAAAGGTATAATTTATTTCTTCCTTTGCAATTTTTCAGACACATGGAGTAGTTCCTAGCATTTTCATTCTAGCCAATAACATGTTGCAGAAAAATGTTTTAAGAAAATGAAGGCAAAGAAATTTGCATTCTGAGTGTTCTTTCTATTATTATTATTATTATTATTGTTATTATTATTTGACTTACCTCTTTTACTCTCTTTTATGGGTTCCTGCATCAGTCGTGGACGGGCTGAAGCATATGAATCATAGAGCACACTTGATTTTCAAACTAATTTTTAAAATTGTTTTTATCATTTCTGTTCCTAATTAACCACATTTTGCTCATACTTTTGAAAAGCAGCAGCTGCCCAGTGTTGCAAAGGCCTAATTTGGAAGCAGAGGCACGCAGGCTGAGCACTGGAATGCTAGTGTGGCTGCTTGGTGCTCCAGCCAGAATTCTAACAATTTACTGACAGCTGAGGTGACTGGGAGTCCACCCCACATAAAAAGGGTCTTCTCATATTTCTTAGAGAAGATAATTTAGTGTGTCTGTGCACATGTCTTTAATGATTCTCTTCTGAAAAAGAGAGAACTTACATTGGATCAGACGGTGTGCAGACTGCACAAATGTATTATTTATGAGTAGTGCTCAGAATGGCTTTTGGGAAACACACAGGCAAACATGTTCCAGGCCCTTAGGAGCTTACATGTCTAATAGCAGACCTGACAAAACAAGTGGGAGCTGAAGGCAATAGATGAAGAAATGAAAAAACAGACAAATGTAGCTTTCAAGATCAAAGGTAAATTAGATAGTTTATCATATGGGTCCCTCCAAAATATTTCTTCACTCTGCTAAGTAATCCATTCCAAGCCATTGGCATTTCTTCCTATTACCAAAACCCTTGTAACTACTTTCACACACATCTCAGCTTTTCAGTCTCTTACATGCACAGAGACTCCTCCCACACATATCTTTCCCCACTCCCCACCCCACTCTGGACTTCAAATCCCATGAAGATAAACTCTCTGTGTCTCTCCAGTTATACTAAGGGACGTATTCCATTAGTTAAAAAAAGAATACCACTCTGAAGAACGTTCATACCTGATCTTGGCAAATTTGGATGTTCAAGGCCATGTCAGATGGGCTTAGAGCCACCTGGTCTAGTTGAAGGTATCAATGCCCATGGCAGGAGGATTGGACTAGATGGTCTTTAAAGTTTCTTTCAACCCAAGCCATTCTATTATTTAAGATATGTCAAAAGAATACATTACTTTTCTTGCAGATTAATGAGGTTATGTCACTTAACTGCCATGATGAAGGTTCAGGAAGGATGAACCTTCAAAGCTGCAATTTTCTGCTAGAATTAATAATACTTGTAATAATAACCTAAACTGAGCCTGACAATTTCAATGGTAAAATTGCACAGATTATTGGTAAACCTTTAAAATGTGTAGACATGGTTTAGATCCAGAAGAATACAAAATACTGTTTTCATAATAAATAGTTAATATTTTATGGAAAATGATAAAACTATGTCTAATAGTAACCCTAGTGATGTGTCTTCAAATACTAGTGACCTCTCAGAAGCCTTACAATATCTTCAAAGCCCCATTAAGAACTTTGCAATAAAAATGCATTACTCCTAAACTCTGTAAAGCATCTGAAAATCGAGGACACTTTCCCAGTACTTTACCCATAGCTTCAAAAACAGGCTTCAGGATACTCTAGAATTCAGCTACTGATTTCTATTAAAGGAAATTAAATAACAGGAACATCTAAAAGCTGTTCATCATCTTACCTTTGCTTTTGGTGCAACACAAATTATTTATATTTTTTTTAAATTTAAGCCTCAATAACCTGTCTATAGACATTCCTCAGATAAAATTGCCTAAAGTACAGCTGCCTCTGCTGTGTTTTCTGGGAAATACTGCAATGGAGAAAATGGCTATTGGTTTTGTGCTGACAAATTATTGATCACACATATCTTATGAACCACTTGACACTATGGATTTTTGCTGAGACCATTAAAGGAACAGCCTCAAGCCCTCTGTGCCCTGTATATACTGACAACACCCTCACATTGAAATTTATGTCCATGCAGGTAATGACCACAAAGAGAAAACAAAATCTTAAGATGATTTTGAAGCAGGTGGTTTAAACAAAGGAAATTAGAAAATAATTTTTAAATGCTTAAAAAAATGCAATTGTCTAACAAGCCATTCAAAAAGAGAGAATGAGTGTCCAGAATGTGCATAGTATTTTTAAACAGAGAGCTTAAGACTTAATACAAGTGAAAAAGAAACCAGTGGTACTAATGTATCTCTTTTTTATTTCATCAGAAACATTCTAATTTTCAAAATCTTTTTTTTTTTTTTTTATATGGGTATGAACAGAAATAGTTGGATATGGACAGAAATAGTTTGCAGCTGTATCAGCACTAAAGATTTGGACAGGTAGGCTCTGAAGCCCTCTCTCCTAAAGCTCAGGTCGGAATAAAACAGAACCAATTCTAATCTCTACTCTNATGGGTATGAACAGAAATAGTTGGATATGGACAGAAATAGTTTGCAGCTGTATCAGCACTAAAGAATTGGACAGGTAGGCTCTGAAGCCCTCTCTCCTAAAGCTCAGGTCGGAATAAAACAGAACCAATTCTAATCTCTACTCTTGTCCTCCTGTAAACTCTTGACTGCCAAACAGCACAGAAAGAAAGTCACTGGCTGCCCCACAGGTTCTGCTACAGCTGAGATTCTCTGACTACAGTGCAGGTTTATGAAGGGAGGATTTCCTTCACATTTTCCTCCATCTTCTCATTCAAAGACAACTCTTAAAATTTAGTTTATAGTTCATGCTACAGAAGAATACCACGTGTCAAACTGTCAAGCTGTATAAATGATGAGCTTGAGCCTTCCTTTTATGAGGTCACATTTTCAGTTGTTTGTAACCTTGCTCAGTTTTAACTGTTTGGGCTGAACATTTCAGTGATGGGAAATTTAACCAAAACTATTCCAGTTATTTCTCCCATGATTCATGAAAGAAAGTGTTGCCAGTTTTTTCTAGGCAGTAAAGAAATACCTGAGGCTTAGTTCAGGAGAGGCAGCTGTGGAATTCAGGTAAAAGAAAGACAATGTAAAATAAATTTTTTTTGTTCTCCTATTGATTGATTGCTAAAGACCTATAAATACCTCTCTATTTCCAGAGAAAGAAGCAAGGACCTCACATGTGGGAAACAGTCACTTTGTACTTTTGACATATCTTCCAGATATACTAAGTATTCAACTTTGCATCTCTTGAAAGTCTCACTTCATACAACATCAATAGCTTCCTTTACTAGCTCCCAGAACAGCCTACCTACATGAACATGAAGGACTAAAATGAATGTGGAGAAGCATGACAGCAACCAATCTGTAGGAAATTATTGGTGCTTCTCCTGAGATTTCATTTCCTGTCTCCCTTTGGTGTTTTGCCCTCCTGATTTAGAGAACTGCCACAAAAAGTGTTAGACTCAAATTAAGAAAGACCAGATATGATCAGAAGAAAAGGAAGGATATTCAGCTACAAGTAGGGTGTTGGAGACTGATGGAGAAAGGGTGATGCAGTCAAATCATTTGTGCAGAAAGCTGAGTGATGGGAACAGAACAAGAAAAATATGTGGAAGTTTCAGAAGAAGGTATCAGAAGGGAAATGGGGTCATGTGCAGAAGATAAAGCAACAGTCAAAACAAAAAAGAAAGTGTCAGGAGCAGAGGGGACTGGAAACCCCAGGGAATAAGGACATTATAACAATATAGTCCTATATTATAGAATATAGAAATTGTAGTTCTATACCACCTGTAGGAGTTTGATATCCTCCTCCAGCTAGTCACCTAGCTAACAGAGCAGGGAGGGGGTGCACAGCAAAGGCCTGGAAGTATGCTGGAAAATAACTTGTAGAACTGGAGGGCAACAGAATTAAGATCACCAAGAATTTTACTTGGTTATATGAACATATATATTATAACTCAAGCTTCAAAAAACATCCTATGTTTTCTGCAAGCTTTTTTGCCTAATTTAGTCTTCTGGGGTTTTCCATTTCTTTACTATGGTATGTTAATTTTATTTTTTGAGAAAGCAAATAGTACAACTTATTCTTTTTTCCCTTCTGCCATATCCACTTCTGCCTTTGAACAGTTCCTTGCACTAACTGCTTACAACGAGATTTCAGATGGTTTAAATTGGCTAAGACTCTTTAACATGGGTATATTTAAAGCTTTATGTAAGCCTACACGGTTTATAAAGCTTCTTAGAGACTTGCACACAACTGGTGAAATTTGTTGAATATTGAGAGAATTATTTTATGGTGAAATTTTACTCTCTCATGATATTATTAAATTAGCAACAGGCTTCAAAAGAAATTACATGATATCACATGTGCAAGATGACAAGCCTTGAGTAGAAATAGTTGTGTAGGAGGTTCTCTTTTAAATGTGAATGTACTAGTCTCACCCCACCAAAACTACAGAGTACTGGATAATTTTTTGTTATGTTATGCAACATCCTTTCAAACTGCAGACATTTGAGAATCAGTTTTCAAACGCAACTCTTAAGCAAGTACTCGTAGCATCATCCTGCAAAGAGAAACTCTGTAAAAATTATTTAAAATCCATATGCTATGTAAGGAAATTTACCTGGAAGCATTCTTCTACCTTTAATTAGGTAAAAAATAGGCTATAAAAAGATGATGTTAAGGTGCACATAACCTTCACATACTGGAAACTTTAAGAGGGTCTAAAGTTATTTATAATTTCTAAATTTGCAGCCCTGCTTTAATGCTACTTCCTTTAACTTTTGTTCTGATTCCCAGGACTTTCAGAAAGTGAATAGACTACCTATGTGTAAGAGATTTTAGATAAGGCTGCAACTGCCTTCATTCTTTGCATTTTTTGGTCTGCATTTCCTGCTAATGTGATTTGAATAAGCCAATTACATTGAAATTTGGTCCATGGTCATGTAAATGAGTGTGGATCTCTCTCTTCTGTGAATTTAAGTGGGGAGTACAACTGGTGTACATTTGATTGTACAAGGACTCTACACAGGATACTGGAGTCATGCTTTGTGCTTTTTTCTGAGGTTCCATTTGCACTACATTGGAGGAAGATTTCAGGAAGATAGGGTGTTCAAATAAATAAAGCCTTTAAAATGTACCAAAATGCTAAAAGTATAGGCTGAATTTTTTTCGACTAGGTGCAGGCTACAAACATGAATTTTAAGCACGCATTTAATATATGAGATCTTCTTTAAAAAATGCCTGGGAAATTATCATTGACAGCTTGATGAAAATATTCCCAAAGGCCTCTTGTGTACAGGATAAAACTGATCAAAAGCACTACTGAAAGAAGTATTTTATTTAACTGTAAGATCTCTTTATCAGTAACATCATGTGCACAATTAAGCTTGATTCACATCAACCAAGAACTCAAGTCAAAAATTATTTATTTTTCAAAATAATGAAACCTCCTGATATTCTTTAAGTGCTAGTGAGCTTAAAACAGAATAATTTTTCGGCAACCACTTCTTCACACACTGACACTGACAGCAGTTTAACTTTCTGTGTGTTGTTACACTTTCTTCACAGCTCTGTAGTGATTCCAGATGAAGTCAAACAATTGGGATTTTTTCAGTAAATTATGTTGCAGGCAAAGAAAACAATCCCTGTTCTCACTGAAGGAGACATTCCTGAGACACCACTGTAGTGCTCTATGTGCAAATGCTGAATTCCACAATTAGTCTGTAAACAATAGATATGTGGGCTAAATGGAGAGACTGGCCAAATTTGCTGAGGTAAGGGTTGCTAGAAACAAACAGGAGTAAATATAAATGCTCTGGTATGTGAACACCTACAACAACAATTATCCACTCCCTCCCAAGTTTAGCAGGTTGAGTTCCCACATTATAATGCTCTTAGTTTTGGGAGAAAGCCAGGTATCAAATTTTGTTCTAGAGATGAAGGAAATAGACCAAACCACTTAGTGTCTGAGATACTGCATTAAAAATGGTACAATGTCATTTTACATAAGCATACCCAGCCAAAACAAACTTGATCCCATCTTTTCTTTCAAAGGCAAAGCATTCAACTGGAACTACCTACACAGACATGAGGGGTGTTGGAATGAGCAGTTTTGAGAGTAAAATCATGGCCACATTGGAAGAGGATATGAATTTTATTTTTAAAATAAAACATTTTGAGGAAAGTACAGTTAATCATTATACTAGAAAACTTTAGAAATAGTATAGATATCAGAAAAATGGATTTTTTAAAGTACAGTTATTTAACATTCAATTATTTTAACATATCTAAATGGCCTTTTTAATGCACCCAAAATAAGATGACTATAACATGACCTTTATGGTGTCATGACAAAACCAGTTCTTCTCCCATACTCTGTAAAATTAAGAAATTAGAGGGGAAAAGAATAATCAATAAACTCTTGCAATAGTCACTTTTAATCCTTTAGAAATATGAACATCACTTGCCTTTATTTCTAAATGAAAACAGATTCTAAGCCTCCAACGTTAATGAAAATTCTTTTCAAATTTCCTTTTGGTAGTTATGAAGTACCCTAGAAAATGTGTGATTAAAAAAACAAGCCTGTTTTACATTGGAGGCTTTCTGACACCATAGTGACAGCAATAACACAAACCTCAAAGTAAGTAGATCGTTGTTTATTTTCTCCCTCAGTTTCCTATTTGTGTTCCTTGTGGGAAATTTATGTCATTAAACGCAGAGCAAGGCATAAGAGGCATAGAACACTAAGGGGAATTTTTATTGCATATCCTTTTCAAAAAACATTTAAATTATTTTTACCTGGATAACTGTTTGCC
This sequence comes from Notiomystis cincta, assembly GCA_013398075.1. NCBI lineage: Eukaryota > Metazoa > Chordata > Aves > Passeriformes > Notiomystidae > Notiomystis > Notiomystis cincta. The sequence continues at coordinate 374,697 of VZRX01001680.1, forward strand.
TAAATAGATTTTCTTTTTTCTTTTTTTAATCCAGTGTCTCTTTTTTCCCCAGGATGCTAATGTTAAGTCTCTTACACACATGTTTTGTGATGGCAAAAATCTAGTTTTCAAGAGATCTAAACAGAGTGTCTGAGCTGTTACACACAGAGCATGAAGCTCCTGGTGAGAGCTCACAGCATTTATACACAAATGCACATCAGGAGTCCATCCAGCAAAATATCTGTCTATCCAAATAACTGTGACAAGCAACACCAGCCTTTGAATCAGGACTCTGCTTTCTGTTAAGTATATTTTTATGTGGTAGGAAAATGATCTCAAGATCTTAGGGGAAAAAAAATAGATGCTACTGTACTCAGACCTCACAAGGAGATCAAGACCAAAGAAGATGACATTTGATCTTGCACATACTTTTCCCAAACTTCCCATGGCCTTCTGCTGCAGGAAGTACTCATATTCAAATCAGCAGGACTTCACACATGCTTAAAGACAGGCATGTGCACAATGGCTTTCTGAGCTTGAGGCCATCCTTTAAATTTTTATTAAATAAGAGAAGCTTGTAATCTGATGTTAAACAGTGGACCAGACCTCAAGAACTACTCAGATTTTACTCAGTCAGTGACTTGGTTTGACTAATGACCTTAGGGTTTGGCAAGCCTGATTTTTTCAAAAAAACTTCCTGTACAGTATGTCAAAGCTGGTATGTCCTCTAGTTCCACTAAGATGATGGCCCTGAAGGCAAGAGCAGTAAATCAGTTGCAGATTAGAGCCAGGTTCACTTACTTGGTGTACAAAAGCTGTTCCTAACATAAATGGCTAGGGGAAATGCATACAGTATGACAGAACTAAAGTTCTTCCTCAGTTGCAATAACTGCAACACAAATTTATCAGTAATACAAGGTGGGCAATACCCTCACTGTATTACATTCAACTTTAAATATTCATAATCTACAAATTACTAAATGGCATATCCTTCTTTTCTTTTTTCTTTTCT
>VZRX01001681.1:0-14737 GCA_013398075.1 Notiomystis cincta
GGGGAAGGGGGGATGGTTATCTGGAAATAATCCAATACAAAAAGAAAAAAAACATACAAGTGAGGCTGAATGTGGCTTAGGGGAGCCTCATCTATTGGAAGGTTCCTTGCCCATGGAAGGGGATTGGAACTGAGTTATCTTTAAGGTCTCTTCCAACCCAAACTATTCAGTGATTCTATGAGTATATAAAGGGGAATTAGTGAAGGACAGAGGCATTGGGACACTGGAATGAGAACTGTTGCTGCAGTGAGAGAAGATCCTGGACACTTGGGGACCAGGAAAGCAGATAGTAAAACCTTTTTCCTTTTGTGTTTTTCTTCCTTTTCCCCATCTATGAAGACCAACCAACCATCCACAACTCCTCCCTAGAACCCCTAAGTTTAGTCAAAGGAAAGAGTAAGATGATAGTGGTTTGTGGTAGATATGGAAGGTAATTTGTAACCTGCTCTGAAGAATCAGTGTGGCCAAACTGTGGCTTTGAGCAGTGCCGTTTTTGGTGCAGACCCAGCTGAGGCACTGCAGCAGCATCTCCTGGCCAGGGGCAGGTGGCCTCCTGATATGACACAGAGAGAGTGTAGAAACAAGATGGTGTAGTTGTTAAAAATGAAATATGGCATTGCAAACTAGAAAGCAAATGTACTCAGCAACTTCAGCAGAGAGAGTGACTCCATAAACTGAAATGACAATTGGATGGCTATGAGCTCAATTGTTTGTTGCTGAGAATTGGTTAAATTGGACTGTCTGCAGGGTGAGTGTTACCTTATTGATGGTCTTCTAGTTTTTTGACTTTCTTCCCTGCCAAGTGTTGTGGGAACCTTTTTACCTCACCTGTGTCAACCTTGGAGTCTTCTAGATCTGTGATTGTTTCAAGGCACAGAAGGAGCTGAGGGTCTTCACAGCACAGCTGGAGAGCTGTGCTTAGAGGGGGAGAAGAGTGGTGCAAGTCTCTCCTTAATCTAGGCCAGGAACAGAGGAGTTAACACGTAGTGGCCAGAAGGCACTACACAGATCTTAAAATAACCAAGAACAGGATAATTTGGCTTAAAAAACCATCTGGGTCTTGATTCAGTGCTCATTAAAATTCATAGTAGCCTTATGATTGGCTTCTGGAAGAATTAAGCAGGGTGTTACACTTCATAATGAGTACTTTGGGCCTTGGCCAAGAAAGTAAATCTCTGCATACAATAATGCTAGAAATTAACTTCTGTCCTGTAACATCCAGCTTGGAATGAGGATCTTTCTAGCACTTGTGAAAGTCAGTGAAAAAGCTCTGGTTTCAAGGGATTTTGGATTGCATCTGAAGAAGAGATGTTACAGCTGACTTTGGAAGAACTCTCTCTGAGCATGGTCATGGCTGTAGCAAGCTGTCCGCTTCGGGGACACTCATAATCTGCAGCCATCAGAGCTCCTGAGTGTGCAGGGAAAGGGGGAAACTCAGACTGCAAACCTAGTGCTGGGATGGAATAATTAGGCCCTAAAAGGAAAAATGCCTGCTTGTGTTTATTTCATTAGAAACTGAAATGTATTAACTAATGGCACAAATAGCTTAGAATCTTGTGGCACTTCATCAACCATAAGATGATGTCAGTAGACAGTGACTGCTGCTAAGAAAACCTCCTGATTTCTGCCCCTTTCTTATAGAATACTATTTGGTGTTAAACAGAAGAATATAGTAATTCTGCTTGCTCCCAAACCAGAAATTTGCAGAGCTCTTTGGGCTTTTGTGTTCTCTTCCATGTTCTAAATATGTTCTCCCAAAGCATCTTGAAACAGCAGCCTGAGTGACATAAAGCTGAGCCAATAACTTCTTAAAGGAACATTGCCTTTTATTCCGGTGTCATTTAAAGACATGCTTTTAAAAGAGTCTCTTAGAACTTGGGCTCACCTGAATTTTCTGGCTACTCCTAACCTGTGGTCTGGGATCACCTTCAATGGTCTGTGGCTGTGCTTAAACTGGAACTGCTACTTGTGGAAAGAAGGAAATGAAGAATTTTTCCAGATAAATACTCAAGTATTTCTGTAGGACCTCTTTGGGCACAACTGTTACCCAGGCTTTCAGTTTTCATTAAAATTCTGAAGAACTAAATAAGAAAATGGTCATTTTAAGTGTTAACAAGCCTTTAATATCTTTTTCCCAAAGGTCACATATGGAAATGAACTAGTTAATATTTTCTGTATTGGAATGTATTTTTTAAAATTAATTTATTTATAGAATTTATTTGGCACCTCAGAGAGCACATGAACAAGAAGAGGTTTTTTTTGAATTAGCAGTTTGAGGAATGATGATTAAGTAGAAGATCAACTGAAGTTTTTCAGTTATTTTTACAGAACCTCTAAATATGCATATTAAGAAACATTACATCTTAATTACAGCTTAAATGGCTATGTCTTACATTGTTCTCTTCTTCTTTAAGCATTACTATTATTATTTTTGTGATTTTCTTTAATCTTTAGGTATACACACACGCACATATATATGTGTATATCAGTGGACTAGTTTCTGGTGTCATGTTGAAGTGGATTCTGGTTGAGTTGTTCCACCATGGTTTCCCCCTCTCAGCAAGCCAGCAGGATCTAAACTCCTTCCAAAGGACGAGCATTCGCTCTGCCAAGTGCCAGCAGGTCCATGTGCTCAGGTAGGCTGTGACTGTGCTCAGTTTGGCCTCCCTTAATCATAGAGTAGGGCTGTGGTAGAAAAGTGTTCCTACAATACCAGAGACAGCCAGCATGTTCCAGTCCTCTCTAACATGCATTGCCTGTGTGCATGCTTTAGTTCCTTATTGTGGAATCTAACAGCTTTAGAAGTTGCACAGATGTTTTGGATAGTTTCCAAACTTGTTTTTAATGGAGACAAGTGGTGGCTGGAGCTCTACTGTTTGCCCACTAGTCTGTGTTGTGATGAAACTGTCTTGGAACAACCAGCGCCTCCTTCTGTCTTGGGCAGTATTCAGGCTGTTAAAAATTCCAGCCTAAATGAAGGCTGGAGGAGATTGCTGAGGATAAAGAAAATAAGAGGCTTCTGTAACTATTATCAGGAAAGACCAAAAGTCACTCTTAGGGGAGGTAGGAATTAACTTGTTCCTCTGTTGAAGCAGTTAGAATGCAAGACAAGGATGTCTCAGCTACCATTTTTCTGTGCTATATCAGTAAATATCTCTAAGTGGGGATAATAATAATTTAATCCTTTGCAGCCCCTTCTGTGGACTCCAGAGCATTCACAGCTCATGGAGATAAGGGAAACCGAGGGTATGGTATTGTGACATGCTGCTCTCAGTGGCAGAACAAGAAGGTCTAGTTCCTGCATTGCAGGTTGTGGCTGCTGTGTTGCGGCATGACTTTATGTGGCTGAACTGTAGGCTAGGCTCCTGAAACAACCAGATCCTGAGAATAAATTAAATTATAGTAAAATCCCCCCCTCAAACCAGATTTAACCCTTCAACTGCCTCCTATTTCCAGGGAGATGAAAGCAAATGCTTGATCCAGCCTCAGCAGCTGGAGGGGTTTGAAATAAATTTTGGATACTTGTTCCCATTGCAATTGTCAGCCTTTCCCCTCTTTTCTTCCATGGAGAGGAATAGCTGCTCTGCCTCTATCAGCCTTCCCCTAAAAATGTCACCCACTCACCATAGCTCAAAGCCCCCTCTTGTAACTTGCCATAGGCAAGCTGCTGCTGGGAGGTGACGCCCATTCCCTGGCATGGGATTAGCAGTGCATCTTCCTGATTTTCCTGGGCTGAATGTTTTCAGGGTAAGGCTGAGTTGGCTGCAAGGACAGTTGTTTTCTGCCTTCATGAGGCTGCAAGTGGGATGGGAAACCTGTACTGCATGAAGGCACGTGCCTGGATTTTGACAAGTATAGGCTCCAACCCTCAAATTATTCTAAGCTCTTGAGAGTTGGGTTTGAATGTACCCAGAGGTAGAGTGACTAATGACAGCAAATGGTGTTAGACTTTTGCAGCCGTTATTTTAGCCACTAAGAATTCACTGGATTCTGGTTAATGCTTCAGCAATAGCTGACTGACCTAGTTATTCGGAACAGAAGCTGCGGTCTGTATTCCTCTGGTGTCAGTGAGGGATTTCAATCTGCATTTCTATAGCATCCTTAAGGATTGCAGCATGCTTGGAAAAACAACAGATTAAGCCAACTCCTCTTCTGGGGGAGTTGAGCATTGTCACAGTCATTTTACCAGCATGCAGAATGCCTTTCCCAAGGTGACCTGGGAATCTGTAGGCAATGTTAGCTTTCTGCTGTGATGTCGCCATTGCAGGACTGATCACCCTGACTTTGTGGGAAGCAGAAAATGCACCTTTTGTAGAGGGCGGCACAGGCTCGTCTGGTGGAGCATGATGTTACTTCTGTTATAATCAAATAAGTCTGTGAATTTTTGCAAGTAAAAGATCTGGAAGAAGTGTGAGGTAGCTGTGTTCCAAGCTGTATTGATATTATCTGCAGGGAATGTCTACCAAGCCACAGGAATTTAACCAGTAGCAAAATAGCATGTGCTGTGTTCAGGTGATCTTCTTGAGCTTTAACTTCAATTTCTCATCAGAGTGGGAGTTAAATTTTTCAAAGAGTCTGCTGTTTTCTTACTCTCTCTAAACTTTCACTGAAACAGTTGTCAGGCACTGGAAAGGGGTTGCCCAGGGCAGTGGTGGAGTCGCCATCCTTGAAGGTGTAAAAGGAAGGACTGGAAATGGCACTCAGTGCTCTGGTCTGGTTGACAAGGTAGTTATGGGTCAAAGGCTGGACTTCATGATCTTAGAGGTATTTTCCAACCTTAATGATTCTGTGCTTCTTGCCTCTGGCATTCTCAGTTTGGCAGAATTTGCAGGTCCTTGTGCTGTTTCCTTGCTGGCCATGCTTTGCTCCACCACAGGAGTTGTTTGGCCCGGGAGAAGCTGTCTGTAACCCATTGCGAGCCTGAAGCAGGACAAATTCCCTTCTTCCATGTGCCCCAGTCTGCATTGTCCGGCAGAGGGTAATGAGGGACTCTGAGCTCCCCACTGCCCTGCCAGATAAGAGTGTGGGAATATGTCCAGATCTTTGACAGCACCCAGAGCTCTGGCAGAGGCAGTGGACTTGCTTGACCAACTTCCAGTTCTTCAGCTCTGGTGCATTTGTGTTTTGTTTTGAATCGGAAAAAACCTCCCCCGGTTTAGACTGTAAACCTTGGATAAAAACACTGGGTGAGCTCATGCAGCTGGAGCGCAAGCTGGGCTTTGTCCTGCTGGCATCTCAGGGCTACCTGGATAATGGCAGCAATACATAGTAAGCAGGAGGATAACCCAAACACTAGAGCTGACCATCCAGGTAATGCTCTCCTGGAATGTTCTGCCCACCTCCAAATGGGATACCCTTGGGGAAAGGTGGCTAAATTGTAAGCACTTATTTAAAGTGAAACTGCCCCTGGATTGCTCCCTCCTTATCTCCAGTCCTGGCTCATGTCATGTGTTGATTATGAGACTCCCAGACTTGATTCCTATCTCATGCTTCCTCCCACCGGTTAGTGCTGATGTGATGTGCAAATGTGCAACACACCCTTTCTCCTAGTGACCCCTTTGGTCCCAATCCTTAAGTATATTCTTCCACTTCCCTAGCCGGCTTCTCTAGGTTTACAGAACCATGAAAGCGAAGAGGGAAGGGATTCTTTGTGGAAGAGCATTTCTGCCTCCTATCAGATCCCTGAGTACAGAGAAGACTTGATGGAAGGTCTAGTCTTGAACCAAAGCCTGGCTTCATAGGTGGAATTGCTGTAGTTCTTACTGGGATAAGATTCTTTCTGAATGTATCAGATTTCCTGTGCCTTGGTGTGTTGGGCTTTTCCTGGAAGTTCTGTTGCATACAGATCCATTTTCCTTAGCAGTTTGCCCAATTCCTACAAGCTTCAGGTAGGTGGGCAGGTATGTTTCTCCTGGCTGAGGTAGAAGACAGACATTGTATATGGTACAGTTGGCTTGGGTGCCTCTGACCTTTTATATTTTTTAGTTTTTATTTTTTAAGTTAAAAGTTCTCAGTGTTGCCTATTGGAATAAGAAAACATTGAATAGTGGGGTTTTCATCACAAAGTCCTTCTCCAGAGGCGATTAAATGGGATTAAGTGGAACCTATTGCAGCAACAGTGCAGGATATGAGATCTTGTAGCTCTCCTAGCACAATGATGTGGCTGGGCAGGGTGAGGAGCGAGGTGAGATCAGCACTTTGGATCTGAAATTTGCTTTGCTTTGTGTCTGGGGAGGGGACATGGAATATGGAATGGCCTTTACTGGGAAGATAAATCAGGCAGGCTGCAATGCAGACGTTTAGTCAACGTACCCTGCAGCACTTGTTGCTGCCAGGGATGGCTGTCCTGGAGACCGACAGGACCTGAGTGAGTAGAGCAGCTGTAGGAGGAGTGGGGCGTGTATCGCGTGTTTATATAAATGTGCCAGTATAATTATTTATATTGTCTTGTGCAATTCTCTAGGTAAGAAGAGAGCAGTGGGCAAGCAAGGAGTAGTAAAATGTGTAATGAAGGGACAATTGCTGAAGGGGAAAATTAGAGATGTGTCGCTTTTACTGGGAAATTTTTCTTCAAAGTGTGCAGGACTGCTGGGACCAAACTTGGTGAATATAAAGACTGGAAAGTGTCCTAATTTTTTCATTAAGATTGTAGGCAGCAGAGGTTCATGCTGACTCAGAACTGTCTTGGTTTCACCCAAGCTTGTGCCTAGGCAAGTAAAATCATTTATAATGAACTCAAGTCTTGTTTTAGAAGACTGTGCTACCATGTAACCCAGGAAATACAGTACTCATACAAATGTGAAGCCAGCTCCAAGGCTGGATGACTCCTTGTAGACTGTAAAAGCCAGTTGTGTGTGACACTCCCCACGCCATCGTTGTGCAGATGACTCCTCAATGCCTGGCACAGCAGCAAAGCCCAGGTGCACAGATGACAGGGATGGTTTGCCATCCACACCTACCAGGTTCATGCTTTGTTTCCTCATCCCTGATCTTCCCCCACGCTGCTCTGCCCTGTGAGTTCCAGTGCTTTGGGAAAGAATGCTGTCCCCCTTTGTTATTTACTATGATTTGTTACCATTAAAGAGAACTTTCCTTTTTTATTACATCTGTGAATGGGGCCTAGGAGATAGAAGCTAAACCCCAGACAGAAAGGAGCCTGGCTAACTTTATTTCCTATACCCTGGGGAGGGAGCAGGCAGGAAACCTGGGTCACTGTAGCAGGCAGGAACCTGCAGTGTAATGTAGAAGCAGTGACTGCACGTTCTGGAAGCAGCCTTCCACAACTTAGCTAGCAGGTCTGGAAATGAGGATTAGGAACCTCAGACCATCAGATCCAAAAGGTTCTCTCTATGAACCTTGGTTCCTTCTCCGTGATAGTACTGTAGAACTTAGGAATTCCAACTACACCTGAGACTCTGGTGGTTGTACAAAGATACCGCAGCTGTTTTAGGTGAAATGAACAGGTAGGGAGAAAATGGGAATGGGGGGAACATGGCTAAAAGGTCACTGGGCTGGCCCATCTTTGCAGGACAAGCCACTCCCAGCAATAATAATGACAGCCTAATGATTATTTGTAGCACGTCACTCATTTATATATTTTAAAGGTGATTCAACAAAACCAGTGTTAAAAAAAAATAAAACCAAGTAAAAAGTCATGGGGGTAGGTTTTTATGGTTTATATATTTGTTCTTTGGACCTGAAAATATCTGAGAGTTAAGCCAGCATTGTCAGTGGATTGGAAAGGCCAAGAATCCTCTTTGTTTGCGATGGAGCAAGGGCCGCTGATGGGTTTGCTGCCATGAACTCTGACCGCTCCAGGCTGTAATCCCCAAAGTGTCCCATGGTGACGGCCCAGTCACCAAGCCCAGCCAGCACTGCCAGAGCTGGTGCCCTGTTGAGTATAGTCGCTTGTGGAAAGTCTATTTCCAGAAGTCAGTAAACCCTGAGGCACAGGCAGCACAACAGGATTAGAGGGTGATCCCAGACTCCAGACCTGGCAGCACTGACTCATGGGGAGGACAGGGGAAAAGTAAAAGCACCAGGTCATGTGCTGCTCATCTGCAATGCAAATAAATAGGATTAATTCTTCTACAGCAAGCCATAAAGCAAGCAATCAAAGCTTTCCTTCCTGGAATGACAAGGGATTGGTGGCAGGTCCTAAAATCTGCAGCCAGGCGACACAGGTGGAGATGTCGGGTTCCTTAGAAGCTTCAGCAGCTCCTGGCCCCGAGGCTGTGGAACTGAGAGAGAAGAGCTGACGAGTGGAGCTTTAATAAGTCACAATGAAGTGGGGTGGTGAAAAAGGGCGGAGGGAAATGGGAGATGATCTCCCCTAGGTTCTTTCCTGAGACCCAGCACATCGGGGTGCCCAAGTGTGACTCTGAGCTCTTTCTCTCTCTTATCCTCTCTAGGGAACAAGAAAGGAGACGGTGAGAAGAAGGTGAGATGGTCCTAAGAGGCTCTGCTGTCGGCATCTGTTGTTTTCTATGGTACAAGAATCTGAGGCTTCTCTATGCTGAGTGTTTCTGCGTCCCATCTGCTACCACACCCTGAAATCAAACTCGGCAGCTTAGGTGAACCAGGCACTGCACAAACATGTCAGACTTGCCTCCACCCCTTTTTCTTCTCCCGCTTTCTCCTGCCGTCTTTCTCTCTCAAGTTTATCGACGTGTCAGCGGATTCCGGTGGCGGAGCACTCTCACTTCACCTCTGGTTGCGGAGCAATGAGGAGTCAGGGGTAAGCGCCATCCCACAGATTTGGGGATCAACACTGATTTGCTTGCTTGCTTCCTTTAAAGCCATAACAACTGTCCTAATGGCCGCTGTTTCATGGGATTTGTTCCCTGTGTTTACGGAGGACTGGGTTTGTCAGTTTAAACTAAGTCTCCACTTCCCAGTGGTTGTGCTGCCTCGGTTTAACCCCTTCCCTTCGGAGCTGAGCTGTGCCACTGCCAAGGATTAGTATAATGATCACGTGTATGTTGGCAGTGCCAGCCTGGGGTGAAGTGATAGTGGAATAGTTTGGGGGGGGGGGGGGNTTTTTTCTCTCAAGGGATGCTTCTGGAAGGGAAGAAAAACTGGGAGCTGGATTCCTTTGGGAAGGAGTTTGCTTCATCTTTACTCCTATAGCCCAGCAACACTGTCCTCCAATCGGCTTTGCTGCATGACAGTGGGAGAATTTACCTCCAGACCCTTCTTTCTGCTCTCCCTTGGAACTGTCCACCACCGGCATTGTTGCAGCAGGACTGCCAGTAAGATCTTGTGGTTTTTACTTTCCAGGGTCTATGAGGTGGGACAATGTGTGGGGCTGAGGTCTGGTGGTTCAGCCAACGGACACTCAAGAGGATGGGGAATGTGGAGGAAAATGCCTTGTTGAATCTTACAGGGTGATCCTCTTAAAACCTTGGGGTAAAGAAGGGGTTAAAAATTACTCTGGATGATGCTTGAGAGAGCAGACAGCATGTCAGGAACATGCATACTCACCGCCTTTACAGGAGACAGAGCAGTATCTCCTCTTAAGTATCTTGTATCTGCAAGGACCCTCACCATATCTCACAGAGCGATCTAGTTAAATGCCTCCTGTTTGCATTACCAACCTTCTGGCAGCTGTACTGGCCAGGATCCCTTCAGAACACCTCCTGAAGCTATGCTGGAGTACTCATGTGGGGCTGGGTGTGTGAGTGTGTTTTGGCTGGCTGAAAGCTGCCTAATCTCGTGCTATTTAAGTTACAATATACAGTTTTATTGCACATTTGTACTTAACTATTTTTGTCAGGTAACCAATGCACACAGGTAGGTATTTGTAGTGACAGAAAATAGTTCTATCTGTTAATATTTGCTTTTTTCTTTGGTAGGACATTAATGCTTTAATGTATTTGTGGACAGAGCACTGAAAAAACAGAAGAGTGATTTGTGTCTGGTGAGTGCAAGCTCTCAGGTAAGGCTGGGGAATGTATGGAGAGTAAGAGACCGTTGCCTAGTCTTTGTCTACTTTTCTGAGTTCTCTGTTCTTACCTGAGTCAGTCTCTAACACAGCTGCTGGGGAAGGGAAACTTCTGCCTTGCTCTCTCTCCTGCCCTGTCCCACGGAAAAGTCTCATTCCTGATGGTGTGATGAAGCCTTATATTGCTTTTAACATTCAGTGCTGCCTTGGTATGTACATCCTGTGTGTCGTGTGAACGATGGTTTATGAATCTAGAAGCAAAGCTGATCAAATAGTGGAAAGAGCTATCAGCAAATAGCTTGCTGGATTAGTAACTGTGCTCCCAGATGGAAAGTCTGCTCCCTGCAGAGGGTTTATTTCTGTCTAGATGGATGTGAGTATGGATGTACCTGGGAAGGTCACCCTGGGTCCTGCTGCCAAGGCTTGTAAAGTGAGAAACAACACTTGCTTGATCACAAAATGGTTTTCATTCCCAAGGAGAATGAAATTAATTAAGGAGAATTCTTTAGTTTAGCTGTCCTGCTTCTAATCAGGAAAAAAGAGCTCTTTTTAACCTACTTCTCTAATATGCTTAGGGAAATTTACAAGCAGAGAAAAGAGCTAAATATTTGTGTAAATTACTTTAAACAAAATTGCTTAAAGCAGCTTGGAGTAGCCTAACCCAACTGCAAGTGAAAACACACAACCAGGCTCTGAGCTTTGTATTGCACTTGAGGGTTTTTTGGGTACCCACAGGGATACCCTGCTGAAGTTGCATTCCATTCAGAGCAGCACATAAACTCTGTACCTGGACAGGACACAAGTGATCAGGAGCAGCTGAAAGCTCACCAGGAGTTGTGCTGCTGAACACTGAGGGCTGCAGAGAGCACAGCAAACTCTGACACCTCATCATGGGCTGGAGATGGGGGTCTGGACTGGGGATCAGCTTCCTTGTCTGTGGCACCAATGCTGCTCTGCACCAATCTCACTGACTGAGTTACAATGTCATAGACTTAGCGCAATGGAGCACAAAATCAGCACTTCGCTGCTGCAGGTCTTGTATTTAAGGAATTCCTTATTATGGCTTCTAAAGTTGCAGGATTACCATGTGGTTTGAGGACTAATGCACTGCTGTTTGGTCTTAGCAATGATACTGTTGTTCTGAGACTGACCTTCCATTTGTCTGGCAAAAGAGAACAGTGGGAAGGGAGGGTGCCCATAGACTAAAAGTTGAAATATATTTCCTTTAAAAATGTCTTAGGAAATTACACTTTCCTTAGGGCTCAACCATTTAACTTGTAGAGTTAGTAATTAGATTATTTTGTAATTAATTGATGAACAGAGTGTAGCTGTAGCCAATAGCAGTCATTTATCTTGTGTTAGAGGAGTGCACCTCAGATTTTAATGTACAAAGGGCTGTGTGAACATTCACAGTCATGGCAAACATAGCAGGATAACCGATACTCCCTGGGAGAAGACTTGTCTGTTGTGATTTAAATTTGCATCTCAGTGTTGGCAGCAGTGAGCAGGAAGGCACTGAGAGCCAGGCAGGTTGTAGGGTTTAAGCAAGTCTGTCCCTTCCATGTTTTGAGGCGCACTGCCTGGGCTGCAGTATTCCCATCAGTTATCCTGTGGGGATAATACAAGCAAACTGCCTTGCAGGCCGCTGACAGCAATTAAATATATATTTGTATCTCTCTTTGGAAGAACATGATGAGCATAACTGCGGACTGAGATTGTTTGGTGTTGGCTAGAAGGAAGTTTAACTCTTGCATCTCTGTACTTGGGTGATCTGGGGAATTGCTGGGGTGTTTCTGTCAGCCCTTTGTTGTGCTGCTGGAGTCAGTATGGTGATCCAAGACTGTGGTCACCAGTGCCTCTGCTGGGACAGGTCTGCTTGTGAGAATTCAGCCCTGCTCTCTGAGTGTGCGACACTTACTGCATACAGTAAAATCTGCGCTGCACAAATTTGCACATGGAGCTGCAACTTCCCTTTTGTAACCCTGTGTACTAGAGGCAGATCGATCTCTGAGCCGTGCAAGAGCATGCTGAGGTTCCAGTGCTTGCATGGAGCCACAGGACGTGGCGTCCAGTGTTGCAGCCCAGTGCCTTGGCTCCTTCCCCTGCCATGTGACCCCACATGTCAGATGTGTCCCCTTGGCTTGTCCCAACATAACTTCCTGTCTGATATGTAAAATGTTGCTATTCGTGTGAATTTTTGGAGACGGGACCTTAAATGTTCTTATTCTAATCTTGATAGTACTTTTATGCTGATTTTGAATGGATCTGTCACACAAGACAGTGGAGAGGGAAGCCCTGAATCATTCAAACTCTGTCTTGAAGCTCTGTGATGCTTTGGATTAACAGCAAAATACAGCAACTTGTTTTTAACCCTGATGCATCCTTTGTGGCAAAATAACATCAGTAAATCCATGTGGAGCAATGAAGCTGCTCTTTGAACAGGGTTCAGGGAGGGGTGTAGGTGTGAGGTGACTGTCAGAGGCACAGTGTGGTTTGGTATAGCCAGAAGAGGACACAAGCCACGTGAATCACATAAAAGGTGGGGGAAAAGGGTCAGAATTGTTGTGGCTTTGGTCTCAGCCTGGTGACCTGCAGTACACGTCTTGCTGCCTCTGCGTGCCGAGGACACGATGAGTGAGCCACCTTCTCTGGTGCTGCAGCAGTGTTTGGTGGCTTTACCCTCTCACACACTGAGCCCAGGTGGGAAAGGCTGGTCTTGTAATGAAGGCACTGGACTGCAGCTGAGGTTAGGGTGTGATTTCCATCTGTGCTGCTGGGTTCTGTCAAGGCATCTGGACCTATGTGCTGGTGTCCAGATCAAACCTGTAGTCAGAGCATGTCTTGGCCTCTGCTGGGGCCCTACACCCATATCTCCTCTCCATGGAAGCCAGGGTGTATTTGGCCTGGATCTGGCCTTAATATAAAGTTAAAAAGCAGCCAGGAGACATACCTGGTAGATGTTGTAGTTATATTAATCTAGACATAGGTGTGAGGAAATAGGGCTAGTAATTTTTTTTCTATCTCATCTGCAAATGAGGATAATAATTCCCTTTCCTCGCCTTTTGTCTGTTTAGGTGAAACCTCTAGAGGGTGGGGCCTGACTTCAGAGACAGACACAATGGGATGGTGACTTCAGCTGGGATTTCTAGGGGACTGTAAATAATGGAAAACTTTATTTGTCAAGGGATAAAGCCCATTAGCATTTGGGACATGCCTGTACTGGTTTGGAAAGTTCAAGAGGTCTTTTCTCTTTGCAAGTGCTTTTATATATGTCCCAGAATGAATTTGGTATGGTATAGCTAAAACACATCTAAAAGTATATAACCCAGCAGCATCTCAAACAAGCTGAGCAAATAGGCATTTACTGGGTTTTAGGTTTTAGTCCTAATTTATAAGCAAGGAAAGGGAGCGGGGAGAGAGAGGCAGCACCGAAGCCTTCAGACTCTGCTCAGTGGAAGCACAGCAAAAAATGTCAAGCCAGTTGTGCTGTTCTTCTCAATTATCAGAAATAAACCCACCAATATTACAAATATGTCTCTCCCTAAGCTTATTTCTAATGTAATATTAATCTGTGCTCTCATGTGTGTTTGGGCAGGATTTAGAGCATTACATTACTTTGCTGTGCTGTTGCTTTGCTCCAACATGCAGCTTTGCCATGGGGAGTGGTGAGGGAGAAAAGAGTAGAAGGACAGGATTTGAAATGAGGAAAGGGATAGTACAGCAAAGAAATGTCCACTCTTCCTTTATGAGGAAAAAAGTACTTCAACCAGTATTTCTAAAACTAGAATTAAAGACAAATGTGAAAAGTGTCAGGGCAGTGCTCTTAGATCCCATTTCAGATTTTGGACCGTTTGGCTTTTCTTTCTCCCTTTCACTGACTCTTGTTGCCATTCCTTGCTGCGTGAAGTCGTATTTGGGTTTGTCAGCTCTTGAGGGACTTAACCTGTCATTTCCCTTTGTTTGCAAACTGCTATGATCGTTTATGGCTTGTTATAAATAATAAGAGTGTTGGAAACCTCAGGAAGGCAAGCATGAGTATTTTAGAAGGTATGGGATGCAGTGAAATTCCATGTGTGCATATTCACACGTACATTTGTGTGAACACATGCATATGACATGCATGGATAATGGCCTAGTTAACTTATAATCCATTTGAAATGCAGCACATGACAGTGACCTGAGTAGCAGAGTATGGAAATTCATTTTCCCTTTTAATTGGCGGGTTCTTCATCTTCCTACTGCAATCTCAATCTGTATATTGCAGTTCCTCAGGACCTGTAGGAAGAGTTCTCCTTCTCTCCCTCTCCTCTCGGAGCTGGCCAGAGCAGTTTGGCAGATCAGCTGTGGGAGTGCTTGGAAATGATGGGAATGGCTTTCTTGAGCCCAGGGACCAAGCGTTATCTCTCATCCGGGGCAGGAGGAATGTAGGGAGCTGCGTCCAGATCTGCGATAGCAACGCAATGAGCTGATGAGCGAGTTCAGTGCTGCAGCAAGGAGGGGGAGGGAGAGCTTATTTTTAACTGGAAACTGCACAAGTGAGACTGAAGTAGCTCTGTGCTGCCGTGCTATCATCAAGTGCATGTGTGAGTGAGGGAGGGTACGCGCACGGGTCCGTACGGCGCAGTGTCCTAGTGGAACGTGTGGCTGGACGTGAGCAGGGTGGAGGCAGATCGGGTGAAAAGGCAGTGCATGCTGCTGTCTTTGTCTGGGCGTTGGAACGAGCCACTCCTGATAACATTTATCTACTTTTTTTTTTTTTTTTTTCCCCCCCGGGGGGGTTTGTTCCCTTTTTTT
>VZRX01001681.1:14859-82804 GCA_013398075.1 Notiomystis cincta
TTTTCCCCTCCCGGTGGTGTTGCTTCCCTTCTGTGCCCTCCTCCTCGGGTTGCCTGTCTGCCACCCATTCCTCTCTTCCTTACTAACTCTCATTCCCCTTCCATCCTTAATCTTCCCACCTCTTCCTCTCATCTGAGCCTGACCCCTCTCTCTTCTTGCCCCTCCTTCCCAGTTAATCCCTCCCCTTGCTCTGGATCTGCTGGCTGTGGGATTTTTTCTCGTGCTCACTGGCAGATGTGACAGCTTTTGGAACTGTATCATCTAGGAACAGCTATATCTGGAGTTGAAAAACCTAACGTGGTTTCCCAGGCAGCAGGAATGGATCGCTGAGAGAATTTCAATCTCCGACTGCTTTTGTCTTGTGGTAGTGACTTTTATTATTTATGTTTGTGACATTTCTTACAGTACAGTTGTCAGTACTGAATGAAAGACTAAAGTCTAGTTGATTATTATAAAATCAGTGTCACAGTATTTGTGTTGTTATATTAAAGGGATACTGTCTATGTTTAAATACAGGTTTGGTTTGATTTACAAAATCTTATATGCATAAAATGATCTTAAGAATTTCTTACTGACTTAGAAAAGGCCTAGTTTTATGTATTTTATTTAACAATCAACATTCTTTAGCTGAGTATTGGAAATACAAGTAAATAGCTCATGCATGAAAACCACAAAGTGAAAGGAGACTGGTTAAATACAGACCTCCTAAATGAGATGCAAAACCAACCAAGATTATTAGAATTCATTGGATTAAAAAAACCCTATTTTTAGTGTATGTATTTCATTTGATCCTAATGCAGTTTACCTTTAAACCACCTGTCTGATCTCTTTATAATCAGAGATTGATGCTGACCATATAAAGCAAATGCCATTGGATGCCTGGGGGTGTGTTGTATTTGGAGCTGATTACATTTTGTTGTTTTTAAGCTGTCTGTTTTAAGCCAATAAGGCAGATGCAGGCCGTGCCAACCAGTCACTTAAAACTGACCATGAACTCAGTAGGTGCTCCTTTCTGGGTTTTGGAAGCATGTTTTTGGCTGTGGGATCTAAGTGTAGTCCATGTGTTGATTGTCAGGGAGAGGGATTTTATGTAAATATACAAATGTAATGTTGTGTTTATGCTTCTGCAAACCGAGATGGTGAAATGGAGCTACTGTTCTGGTTGGAGCCAAAATATCACCTGGGCTTTAAAAATTTGCATTTTGAAACACTTAAGCTAGAATCATTCTCCTTGTGGGGAAATGCCTGACATGTTGAGAAAACCATTGATGCTACAAGTGCTAATGATTGTGGCGTTTGTAATACCCTGTTTTACAGGACCCTTTGCCACATGAAGCAATTAAAAGAGCAAACTTGAGACTGTCTGCTATGCCCTGAGTATCTTCTCATTATGAAGCTGTGAGAGTAGGAGCAAAAGAGAGATACTGGTTGAAATAGTATGATCACTGGGACTGCTGTGACTGGGTTAAGGTGGATCAAGGCGCTGTCATAACTCACATGTGGTCAAGGATTCAGAACAGAACTACTTGCTGTAATACTACAGAGATACTCCCTGCTTTCTTTGGAGGCTCTCAAGCTCCTCAGCAGCTCCAGCTGTTGGTTTGAGTGCTACTAACACCACGAGCTATTAGAGTATCTTTCCTTTCTGGGATTGTCTGCACTTTTTTTTCCCTTAAAGAATTGCCCTCTGACTTTAGTCTTGATTATTAGTTAATAAGCAGCACCTAAGGGGCCTGAGAGATGAATCACTGCGTTTGAGGAGCTGCAATACAGACACCCTTCCCATAAGCTCTCCATTAAGATGTATTTGGGTTTTCATTGGAGCTTGTTCTAAGAAAAGATTATTCTGGCTGCAAAATCTCTTCTCGGCAGAGCAGTTGCTTCCAGCCTCTTTTGTAAGTGCTTTTTTTCCTTAGTTTCCTAACCTTTTGTTTTCTTTTTCACCTGTAAGACTGTCGCAATGGACAGTGCATGTGAAGTTGGTGTTTCACCAAGGATGGATTGCATGACTGAGGGGTTAGATGGAGCAAAGGTCATACAAACACTTCCTATCCCTGTGACTGCAGGATCGTGGTAACCAAACCAGGAGCCAGTGTGTATTGGATTTTCAAGACCTCAGTCTAGCATCAGGGAGCAAAGCCATTGTTCAGCTGGTGTCTGCACTTTGCTCCCTAAACAAGTTTAGAGTCGAACAACCTGGAAAATGTTTGACATAGATTTCACTGTGATGTGCTGATTTTGGAGACTGGTTCCTCTAGAAGTGTGTTCATGTCTACACCACAGAGAGTTATCTCTCTATGCGGTCTGTGTCTCTGACTCTTGTAAATATTTATTCAGCACAAATAGCTGCAAGATGAGGCCCTGTACAGGGGAAGAGTGACTGCTACAAAGTTGAAGATTAAGTGGCAAAAATCCTCAGCCTGATGTCAGGGAAGAGATGGCATTCATGGTTGTAAGCAGTGAGAGTCAAATGCCAATAGTAATGTTGTCTGTGGAAAAGGAAGAGCATATAAATGTTATTTTTGCTTATTCTTGGATGCTAATTACTTTAAAAAACCTATGCAGCTTTTTCCCAAAGCAGTGAATAGAGTCGTAGAACATTTCAGGGGAGAAGGGACCTTGAGAGGTGCAGGCCAAGACCCGTGCTCAAGGCTGGGTCAGCTTGGAGGGTCAGGCTGGATTACTCAGGGCTTTGGCTTTGAGAGCAAACCCCTGAGGATGGAGTCTGCCCAGCCTGTCTGGGCAGGCTGCTCCAAAGCTGGACTCTCCTGGTTACGGGAAAGTTTTTCCTTCTCTCCTATTGGGACCACTCCTGTCTTGTTTTATGCCTGTCTGTTTCTCACTCCCACCACTCCCCACTGTGGAAAACCTGGCTCTCCATAGAAAATCTCCTTACCTCATCCTGTTTTACCGATCTGTTTTTTGTAAAGAGGTTGTGTCAATCCATTGCAGTCCTACAGCTTTCTCACCTCTTGACTGCATGTGGAAGTCCAGTTCTTCCTTTTCCTTCATACCTTCCTGATTTCAAAAAGGTCCAATCTCTTAGCTTTCTATCCAAGTATTCTTTTTTGCTTATAAATTCTTAATTCAGACCTTGAATGTCTCCTGTGTTTGGGTATATTTCAGTGTTAGGTGCTTCTGGCTTGTTGCACTGGCTGTTCACACAAGCTGTCTCTCCCAGCCCCCAAGGGAAAGGAATCTTAGTTTTTAATTTTAGCTTCTTCAGCTACCTGCTGACAGAGTTTGATTTCCACCTACCACCTCCTCTCTCCCTCCTGAGCCCTCTAAGGAGGAAAAACTGAGATCCAGAGTCAGTCTCAGGCAGCTCTTCCTTTGGCAAATGCTCTGCTGTCGTTAAATGGGAACCAAGTGGATATTATTTACTTGGAGTAAACAGTGAGAAGACAACCTGATGCCTGTTCATAGCCACCTTAAATTTCAGGCTTGTGGTGGAATCAATGCTGTCTAACTGGCTGGACTCCAAAGCCATTTAATGTAGGTACAAGCAGATAAAATATAAATATGTATCTCTTAATTATTTTTTAA
The DNA here is from genome assembly GCA_013398075.1 of Notiomystis cincta. NCBI lineage: Eukaryota > Metazoa > Chordata > Aves > Passeriformes > Notiomystidae > Notiomystis > Notiomystis cincta. The sequence continues at coordinate 18,406 of VZRX01001681.1, forward strand.
ATCATTTTATCAGGCAATATGAATTTGTAGAAATAAAGGAAATCACTAGAAATCCCATCTGAGCCATGAACCTGCAAGGTGGCCTTGGGCAAATCATCGCTCTCTTGGTGCCTGTTTCCTCATCTGTAAAAGCAGGTGATCAACTCCTGTTAAAGTGCTTTTCACTGGAAAATGTTCTCAATACAACATAATTAACTCAGAGAATTGATATGTGATTTTACTGGTGGGGCACTTCAGTCCTAGACAGGCACTGACAGTGTTGCCTTCTCCGCTTCAGGCATCATGTTCCGCAAGAAGAAGAAGAAACGCCCGGAGATCTCGGCCCCACAGAACTTTGAGCACCGTGTCCATACCTCATTTGACCCAAAGGAGGGGAAATTTGTGGGCCTGCCACCTCAATGGCAGAATATTCTGGACACGCTGAGGCGCCCCAAGCCAGTAGTAGACCCTTCGAGGATCACGCGGATGCAGCTCCAGCCTATGAAGGTAAGGGGAAGGGAGACTGTTCCTTCCTGTTCCTCAGGGAGTTGCATCCAAGATGAGGCACTGTTTCCATTGTCTCATGAATGGGACTAAGCATGGTATCTATATGGAACTCAGTAGACAGCAGGCTTTGATAGCTCAAGGTCATAGTAACTTCATCAGGAATAAAGACAGCAGGATCCTGACCTGTTGCTGTCACTGAAATAACCAACTGGCTGCATGTCACTATGATGGGGACTTGTGAAAGCTCCTGTGGTAGCTTACAGGACTCAGGATGTGTTCAGCTGTTGTACAGGGAAGCCTAGAGAAGAATTTGCAGAGACCTGTTTTAGCAGGTTTGTCGTTCTCGTGGATGAGCAAATTTGGCTGGTAATTAAGTTGTCAGGGAAGCCTGAGTGGGAGAGAGAGCAGGGTAGCACTGCCTTGCTGTTCATGGACAAGTGAGGACAACAAGGACTCAACTAGAGTCTGGGCTAAAGTGGTTGTTAAACCAGCATTTTAATGGAAAGTGGGACATAGTACTGTGAGAATGTCCTTCAGTAAGGAAAAACAATTCTGTAGATGGGTGGGTGTCTTTAGATGGCTGCTGGTATTGGCATCTGGAGACTGGGTAAGTGACAAGAGACACATGCTATGGGAAAAGGCAACTTTGTGGTGACCTCTCATGAAAGGAAATGAAAGATGGTGACAGAAATATTGTGCTTAAAGTCTTGCTAGCTTGAGGGAAGATTTTGTTCTCCGTTAAAAAAACCCCTATGGGGGCCTAAAAACTGAAAGGCGTGTTGTAAAACAGAGATGTTGCTACTTGGATTTTAGAAGGGATATAAAAAAAAGTTGGCTATCTGATGAATATATTTAGCTTTTTGTGTACAGGTGCTTGAAACATGGGGAGTAAAGGGGACTGTATTTGGTATAATGTAAGCTTTAGTGCATAATCAAACCTGTGAATGAAATGGCCCATCAGGATCTTGGAGCAGAATGCTGTTTTATAAAAGAAAAGCTTGCTTAGGAAGAATAGGTTAAAAAAAAAAAAGGCAAGAAGTATTGCCTGGTGTCCTGAATGTACTTTGAGGTTCAAAATGTAGTAGGGGATAGGAGCACAGTCTAGAGAAGAGATAAAATGTGTAATAAGAGACCAACTTGGTTAGATCAGGAGCTCTTTAATGAGCTTAAACTGCAGGAGGATTGCTCAGAAGGGTGGAAACTAGGTCAAGTTATAAAGGGCAAAGAGAAAAGAAATTCATGTAAGAGCAAAACTGGAAGGCCAAGGCACAAAAAGAACAGTTATTCTCAAAGAACATGAAGGGCACTAAGGAGACGTCATTAGTGCACTGAGGAGGAGAAGGAAGATGAAGGAAAGAATTTGTTCACTGCTGGTTTTGGAAGAAAGTTAACAGATGACATCGAGAATTCCTAAGTGTTTAATGATTTTTCTCTGGTCTTTATTAAGTGTGATCGGTGGGTTGACAATAAGCATGAGCATGAAGGGATGAGAATGCAGGCCAGAATAAGAAAAGAACAGGAACAGAAATGAGACTTAGCTAAGAAGTTGCATATTTTCAAGTCAGCTGGACCTAATGAAATTCAAGAAATTGCAGATCAGTCAGAATAATTTCTATCCTCAGAAAGAGACTGGAACAAATAAGCAAGTAATCTATTTGCAGCCACTTCCAAGCAGATACAAGGATAATAACTGGCAGCCAGTATGGATTTCTCAAGAAAAAAATCATGTCAAGCAACCCCATTTTCATCAATCACAGGATAGGGGGCTTTGGGTCAGGGAGAAGTGAGAGCACTCCCCTGTATTTTGACTTCAGTGAGTCTCTGGACTCACCCTGATGGTGTTTCCAGAGCAAACCAGGTTTCCTCAAGTATTAGGCAATGGATGCTCAAAAAATGATGTGAGTATCACTATTGAAACAGAAATGTGTGTGAAGAGATTTTCTGGCATTTGCCCTGAGCCTTATGCTGGTCAGGGCTTTCCTGTCTGACTTACTAAACCCAAGGATGGTAAAAGCTGAAAGGAGGTGCAAATCCTTAGCAGAACAAGGACAGAATACCCAACAGGCTTTAAAAACTGAAGAATCATCTTAAACTAACACTGTTTTTCCCAGTAATTCCAAGTGCAAACACTCTCTTCAAGTGCATAACAAAGCTGACTATTTCTGGTAAACTCCATTTGAATTAATTCCTGGTCAATGATACCAATCAATTAGCTCTTTTTTTTTTTTCAACAGCTAGTTGGCCAAGACCTCGTTTATAGTCCTGGATTCAACTATCAGAGTAGTTCCTGGGTTTATGTGTAAGTTATAAAAAGGTGCTTTTCTTTTACAATTTCTCTGTTTTGGTCAGTAAGGCATGATCTATGTAAGAGCGCTCCATATAGATTTGGCTCAAATTTGTATGTTTCCTGATTAACCTCATGCAGTCCTTAAACACAGCAACAAAGCATCTTCTCTGTCTGCTGGGGCTAGGTCTGACTTCATGGGAGTGACCTGAGTCTAATTCTACCTAGAAGAGGAGGAGAGCACTGGAGTGGATTTTCTGGAGAGGCCATAGCATGTTGTTGGAGACTTCTTATTTTGAGAATACACACGTCTTTCTGGAATGACTTTTGTCCATTTTGGACAAAAAGTTTGTGTCCCCAGCACATCGTTCTGTGACAGCAGCTGGGCTGTGGAGGAAGGGGTGTGTGTGTGGTGAAGGAGTAGGAGTGAAGACCAGAATTTCCAGCTGCAGCTGGTGTGTGTGCCATGGAGTGAGTTGAGTTGTCCTTTCTTCACCTTGTTGAACAAAAATCGTCTGTTCTGCTTTTTGTTCTCAGACGCTGAGCAAACCAGGTGCGCATTTGTGCGCTGTGGTGGCATTCTCTTGAAATTGCTGGAGCTACTTTGTTGCACCAGCTAAATATTAGTCTGGGTATAATTAATTCGGCATGTTTAGAAGATCCCTGGAGCTCAGTTAGCAAACAGGAGATTGCTGTCACTCCAGGGAAGGACTTTCCTCAGGCAGAGGTTTGTGAAATTGTAGGAGTGATCCTGTGCTGTGAATTTCTGTGGAGAAAGGAAACCTTTTGGTTTCCAGCACTAGAAAAGCTTCTGCAAGCTTTTCAGTTCCAGAAAAAAAACCTCAAGGTAGAACACTACATAATATACCAACAGCTTCAAGTGTCCTACTTGTACAGAGCCGGTGCCTGTTTGGATGGAAGCCTTGTTCTTCAGCGTTTGCTTACAAGGCAGTTGTGAGCTGCTGTGACCCTTTGTTCATCGTTTTTAATTATAATAGCTTGGCAGAACAGAATAGGGAGGCAGAGTTGGAACAGCACAATCTGCACTGGTCAGGATTGATATGTATTAGCAGAAATTGTGGGGAAGCAGACTGAGGGAGGCTGATTACTATGCTATTGAGAGTGCTTCAGGGGAGAGATGAACCTTGTGTTGGCACAGCAAAGGTGAGTTTTGCAAATGGAGCTTGCAGCATGCATGCTGGAACTTCTGACAACTAATATTTCAGGAGCTTGGTGAGTGCATTAGTGATGTAGTGTCACACAGTTTCAGCACAAGAAAGCCAGGAGTGTTGAAACATCCCAGGTTTGCTCTAATATTGTCTTTTAGAATGTGAGCACAATAGCAGAATTGACTGTTTTGGCTGACAGCACTTCTGCTCTGACAGCAGGATGTAACCCAAGGACTCTTTTTTCCCTCAGTAAAGGACAATGAAACAAAAGACAAAAATTGGTAATTTTTCCTGAATTCCTTGAGTTGTTTTTGGCTATATGTACAAAATCTAACCTTTGGCAAGATAAATTGAGCCTCAGTTCTTACAACTCTGGCTTCTTTCTCACCTTCCCTGTGTTTCCCAGACCGTGGTGCGGGGCAGTACCGTGGAAATGGAAGGCTACATCTCTGGGTTGCTCAATGACATCCAGAAGCTTTCTGCCATCAGCTCAAACACTCTGAGGGGCAGGAGCCCCACCAGCAGGAGGAGAGCCCAGTCCCTTGGGCTCCTGGGAGACGAGAGACCCCCAGACATGTACCTTCAGAGTCCTGAAGGAGACTGGGCAGACAAGTATGGGAACTACCTCAACTGCAATGGTGGGTCCAAGGTGGCCCGGAGGCAGACCATGTGGCCGGATTACAAGCCCCGCCTGGAAGGGCAGTCTCATCCCAACGGGATGGTGACAAAAGCCCAGTCCCTGGGGCCGTCGGAGTTCCAGGGCACTGATGGCAGCTCTCTGCAGCTTGTCTCTGGGCTGCAGCATGTGCCCTCTATACTGGGCGAGAGTGAGATGGCAATGAAGAGCTCGGAAGAGGGCTGGCTTCAGCGACAGCCCAACACTAGGCCCTCGGAGGAGGGCAGCCCCAACTCCAAATCGTGGGAGAACAGCCTGAAGAGGAGACTCTTGCGCAGCGTATTCCCCTCATCCAGTGCTTCAAACAAGCCAGGCCCTCCCCTGCAGATCAAGGTAAGAGTTATTCACTGGACTGCAATGTTGACTTTACAGTTCCAGAGGTTACATATGCAGCCAATTTAATTGCAAACATTGGGCAACCATCTGTTCTTGTTATGATTAATGTTGGAATCAAAATAGTCCTGGGCAGGGGAAATGTATGGTCCGCCTGAGCTTCACGAAGTGCTGCAAGGCACAGCTCAGGATGGCAGCCAGATCTCCAGCAGAAGGTTTGGCGGAGCTGTGGGAGCGTGGGCTGGGAAGGACAAGAGGGGTCTTAGTCATTACCTTCTGTGAGGTAATGGCATAACTGCAGTGGCATTCTGCTGGCACCAAAGAGCCTTTGCCGTTTGGGAAATTGCCATGATTTGCATTAGCAGTGTATTCTGCCTGTGCAAACTAGAACTACCTCGGGAGAATGTGTTGGCTATAGCTGTATCTGCCAGGCCGCTACAGCAGCAGAGTTTGCATCAGTACCCACGGTGCCATCACACAGGAAGTCAGACTGTTGAATTTTGGAAACGGTGGGACAGCTCATAGCTCCAGCTCCCCCAGGAAAGCTGTCCTGAATGGATGACTCATTTCTTGTTAAACTGGAGAAAATCTCTGGTTCCTGGTACTGGATAGGAAATGCAGCCATTGCTTCTTTTCCATTCTGGGCTGACTCAGTACCCATCTTTTTTGCATGGCTTGTCTGGTAGCTTCAAAGCTGGTGCTGGGCCATGCTGTTTCCCACCAGCTGTGAAGTCTCTGAACTGGGAGGATGATGACAGGAACCACTGTCCGAACCAACCTGACTGTTCTGAAGGGTGTTGCAGGGAGGGGAAGTCTCCAATCCAGCTTCTTGCAGTTTGCAGAAGTATCCAGGCTCAAGGCTTTGGGCACAGCAGGTTTCCTTTCCAGGGGGAGAGGATTTTGAAGGAATGCAGTCCTTGTATAACAGAAACTACACTTATTGTTGTCTCAGTGACTCTGGGCTGATCTACACTGCTTGGAGATCTGTCCCTGAGTACCTAGAACTGTCCCCTTCTGTCTTCCCCAGACAGTGTGTCTTTGCTGTGCTCAGCACTTCCACAAGCAGGAGCAGAAGTTACCAGCCAAGTAGATGTGCTTGGGAGTGTTTGAATTCCAGCTGTTTGTCAGAGGACAGGAGTAGGGAAGACCTTGAAGACTACGTAATCTATCTCCCTACTCCAGTGAGGAATCTGTGCCATCCCTGGTAGTTGTTTATCTAAGATGTTCTTACCAGCCTCTGATGATAAAAACCTGGGTCTCCTGCCCTAGTGGAGCTGCTGATGTGTAAGAAATATGTAATTGCAGATGAAAGGGACAGGGATATAACTGAATCATGGAATCCCAGACTGGTTTGGGTTGGTAGAGACCTTAATGTCCATCAGGTTCCACTCCTTGTCACGGGCAGGGACACCTTCCTCTAGACCAGGCTGTTCCAACCTGGTCTTGAACACTTCCAAACATGGAGCATCCACCACTTGGCTGGGTAGCTGGCTGAAATGGGAAGGTGGTGCCTTGAAAAGCACCACGGGAAGTTTGAGTGCACCTTTCTTATGAAGGGAAGGAGTGGGAGAACCAGTGATGCTTCAAAATGTCCCAAGACAGAAAACACGTACATGGGGACTGTCAGATTACAGGAGCCGGAAATAAGACTTAGACGTGGTTAAGCAAACTTGTGTGAGCTTGCACATGTGTTGTGTGCCCTTCTTAATGCTCTGGGTTATGTAAAATGTGTTTCATTTCTGTCTCCTGAGACAAAACAAGATTTGGGAAATAAATTCTGTGTTGCTGTGAGCATGTCAGCACAGGACTGCAGGGGTGGAGCTGGTGTACAGGGAGGAAGGAACTCCTGACAAGCAGTTCTGTTTGTGCTGTACCCTGATGCTGCTAAATCATGTTTTCCAGGGCCTCTCTGTGTGTGAGGCTTATGCAGATTCGGCTCTTGACAAAAATCCTTGATTAAAACCCAAAGTGTATAGAATTAAATCCTACACAATTATTCGCTGTCTGAGACAGGGAAAGTGAGTACTCTTGTAAAAAATTTTCAGTTGGCAGTTTTTGGTTCCCATGCCCGTATTATTAACTTTATTAATAATCTCTCTGAATTGTGAGAGAGAAAAAGCTTTTTGATTTGAAGTTTTTAGTTTGCTCTATAATATAAATGATGGGCTTGCTCTTTTTGAAGTTGCTTCTTTGACAGATCCACTATTATTTTGCATATATTTATATACATATATATTTTACATATATACATGTACGTATATAATGTATTTTGTACCCCACCTGCTAAATGTTGTTGAATTTTAATTAATTAGCATTTCCAGGGTGAGTAGTAGCATGACAGTATTTATCCTTCCTGGCATGGGAATGCATATCCCGAAGCCACATTCCCACAGGCTGTGATCTTACTACATCTTCTACACTTAACAGGGTTGGGCCTGCTTGTCATTTGAGTGAGAGGTCTCCAAAAACCTTGAGCACTGCTAATCCAAATTCACTGTAGGTCAGTTTTAAGCCAGTGAGGTGGCAGGTGGCTCTGTGTAGCTGGAGTCTCACATTGGCTGCCTCCAGCTGTCCTGGTTCCTGGTGTGCTTTTCCCAAAGTGGGGGGTTAATTCCATGCCTGATCGACAGGAATGCTCTGCAGGTACCAGTGGAAAGTGCAGAGAGTGTTTTCAGTAGGCAGAGTGTAATTACCCAAAGGGAATTAGGCCAAGACATCAAAGTGATTTACAGCCTTGGCATGAATCCTCTTTCCTTTTATACAAAGGAAGATCAGAGGCACAGAGGGATAAAGTATTTTCAAATTCTCTGCAGCACAGGTTGCCCCTGAGTCTTGGTGGCAAGGTTGGAACGCTTTTTAGCAGCTGGTTGTTTTTTTTTTTCCTATGGATTTTGTGTCTTGGTGGGTTTTTTTTTAAAGCATGTTCCTTTAAACTGCCTCAATTTGGAGGCTGCTAAAGCGTAGCACCCATTCCCTGAGGGTTTCTTGAAGATCTGCATCTAAGGAGATCTTCATCCAAGCCATGTGTTGGGCAGACCTGGAGACAAGAACGTGAAGGTCTTGACTCCAGTCTGCTCCAAGGTGTGCTAGGGCAGAGTGGGATGACACAGAACTGATTCCTTACCTCTCTGCTTGTTAATCCAACCATCACTTTTTTTTCCCCTCACTTTCCTTGTTGTTCTTCTTGAAGCCTACTGCTTTCTTCAAGTCCCAGCAGTGGGGTTCCCCCCACAGCCCTGCAGCCAAAGCCCAGTCTCTCCCCGCAGACCAACCTGCCTCCGAGTTCCCCAGGATGATCTCTGAAGCTGGGACCCCACAGAAGTCCCCAACAGCAGAGAAGTGTGTAGCACTGCCACCAGGCCGGCCCTCCCCAGCCGGGTCCCCCAGGAACCGGCAGACCCAGACCAGTTCCAGCAACCTCCACCTGCCCCAGGACTCTGCTGGGAAGGGGCAGCCATCCAGCGAGGACCCCGTGGTTGTGACTCACGAGCAGTTCAAAGCTGCCCTCAGGATGGTTGTGGACCAGGGAGATCCCAGGACATTGCTGGAGAATTACATCAAGATTGGGGAAGGCTCCACAGGAATTGTTTGCATTGCTCGTGAGAAGCACTCGGGGCGTCAGGTGGCCGTGAAAATGATGGATCTTAGGAAGCAGCAGCGCCGGGAACTCCTCTTCAATGAGGTGAGTGTGCTCAAGACAGGGGGATTCTGCTGTCCACATCAGAACAATCAGTGTGGCAAAAGGAAGAGAAGAGCAGGATCATCTTCCTTTTAGTAGCGTTATTCTTGTACCAAGAATGGAGGCTCTGTGCTGTACTCGCAGGGCTGTGTGCTCTTGCTTGCTTGGATAAGATGAAGTGTGGTGAGTGATTTTGTAGTGATCATTTGTCCACTGTGGTTTTACAGGTGGTGATTATGAGGGACTATCAACATGTCAATGTCGTGGAGATGTACAAGAGCTACCTTGTGGGAGAGGAGCTCTGGGTGCTGATGGAGTTCCTGCAGGGAGGAGCCCTCACAGACATCGTGTCTCAGATCAGGTACAAAGTGAAATCCCGGACATCAACATGGGAGAGCAAGAGCAGCAGAGTGGGGATTTCTGGGACAAACAGTTTCCCTCAGAGAACTTGTGTTTGCACTGCCCTGAAACGACTACAGTTTATAACTGTTACCCATTTTAAATATGTGATAATACTTCTGATGTAGAAGGGACTAATTTCAAGTCTAATTAATCCTTTTAGATACCTACTAGTCATCTCCTTGATGACCTTCCCTGTAAAACACAGCACTCATAAAAAGTGTTGATTGCTATATCTGTTGAATCCTGGCCAGAAAGTTCACTGAATAAGTATTAAAGAGCATGCAGAAATAGTTTTCAGTGGTACAACCTTAGCCACAAATTCAACCTCACTAACTCCTCTGGAGAAGTGCAGCAGAGCCTTGAGATCTGGATTCCTTCCCAAATTTCATTGCCTAAAGATAGCAACTACTGGACACTCTCCTAAATTTGTTTCCTTATCTACACTGCTTCATATTGAGTAGTGCCCAAAGTGTTTCTGTAGGGCAAAGAAGTTGTTCTCAGATGGCCTTAGTTCCCTCTCACAAGGTGTTCCAATGATGCAGTTATGGTGATTGTGTCTTACCCATGACTCTGAAGCACCCTCCTCCTGCTTCAGAGCAGTTCTGTGAGGCTGGAAACTGGGGCAGGGAATGCTAGTGGAAAGACTGACCAAGAAAGTCTGTAGGATGAGAGTTTCTTTTTGGAAGATTCAGCATCTTAATTGGGCAGTATTGCCAGCACTAATTGTATTCCGTTTTTAAAAAGTTATAGTATACCTTTAGTTCACATACATGCTTGGCCTAGGTCCTGTGGTGGATTTAAGGCATGTATCTTACTCTATTTGGTGGATTTAAGTCATGTATCTTGCTCTGTTGAGTTCTGTGTTTTGGAAGCACACCTGTGATAACTTTGAGAGGCGTCAAGAGCCACATTGTCCTCTGTAGCCTCCACACTTGAAAGGAGTGTCCTGGAGACACTTACTTGGGCAGGCCCTTCCAGAATTGAGTCCGGAGGCATCTCAGGGTCTGCAAGCCAACATTTAATCCTGAGGAGTGCTGAGTTACAGCTTAAAGGGCCAGTGAAACTCTTGTAGCTCTTGGCTGGTACTGAATTACAGATAAGAAGTGATGAAGAAGTTTATGAAGAGTCTGTGTGTTTATATCCACCAGTGAGACCTCAGCCTGGATTTGTTTTAAGAAGCTTCCTTTGAACCTGTTAATGAATGCTTGTTTTTTCCACATGATGGAAGCAAGATAGATCTGTTACAACCATAACATTTATCAGAAGTAAGCTGCAAACTTTTATCAGTTTTTCCCAGGGAGGAAAATACTGTCATTGCAGTCATTAAACTTTTGCTGAGGGGAGTAAGTGATATATATCTCCGGGAATGAGGTAATCCTTCAGTAATCTGTTTTACACTATGCAGTCACTTGTCTGAAACCAAATTCCGTACGTGATAGGGTGAAAGTGCACCTCTGGTGATCTTCTGAAACTACAGGGCTCTCAGATGGATCAGCTTAGGCATTATGAAATGAAAAGCACTGTTCCTAAAAGCATTGCGTTCTGTGCTGGGAAGTCCCACAGGTAGCTTTTGTCCCTCTCCCTTTTCGGGTTAAATTGTAAAGGCAGAAGTAGCCCCCTGACACCTTTCAGATTTAGTTGCCATCACTGTAGCACAGTGCAGCTACAACCCGTAGCTGTCCTGGTTTGGAAGAGTAAGGTATGGGATGCCAAACAAGCAGCACAAGTGTAGATTTCTCAGCTGATGGTGTAGAAATTGTTATGGGTTTAGAAGGTGCTGATTCACTGTGCAGCTCTGCCTTCTGAGTGCTCTCTTCTCCTTAGGCTCACTTGCAGACCCAAATTTGAAGACGTTTCATTTCTCTGTCCTGAACCAGGGGTTGTTCAGAAGAAATGCTAGAGACAGGCTGAGAATCCACAGTACTCAAATTGGGTACTCCAGCTATTCTTTGAAATAATTTACTCCTAGCATTGCTCGGTGTAAACATGAAGAGCTGTCACTGTCCCCAGGTACAGGAGAGAATTTTCATTTCTGCCATTTTCACTTGATTGTGAAGGTTTTTGTTTTGCCATTCTAAACAGCAAGAGCATCTAAAGAGGAGGTTCTTGGGGCTCATATTCCGTGTGCTAACAGTGGAAGAAATCAGAAGCATCTTCTCTGCTTGTAGCCTGTGCTACCTTTAGTTAGGTGTGAGTGTACCCCACGTGTCTGCAGGAAACACCTAAAGGATCCCTATATTTGCTGTCAAATGATGCATTTGGACGTTTTGTGGATACAGTTGCACAATAAGCCTTGTGAATAATGGCTTTACTGTATTTGCTTAAAAAAAGCTGTCTCACCAGTTACTGCAGCACCTTGGCATCAAGCAGCACTGCTGCCTGTCAGAACTGCTTGAAATAGCATCTTGCAGAATGAATTTAGGTAAAGAATTTAAAGTGCAATTTCTCAGTATTAAACTTATGAAAACTTAAAATTGTCAACCATCAAGCAAAAAATGTTTGCCAACAGACATAGAAAAAATGGTAAAGGTGAGATGGTAATTGTCATAGGGAACCAAAGTGTCTGTGCTTTAACCTTCCTGGGCCCCTGTGGAGGAGCACTGTGCTTTGCACAGTTTAAGTCCCCTGTCTCTAATTGCAGGCTGAACGAGGAGCAGATTGCCACAGTGTGTGAGTCGGTGCTGCAGGCTCTGTCCTATCTCCACTCTCAGGGGGTCATTCACCGAGACATCAAGAGTGACTCCATTCTTCTGACATTGGATGGCAGGGTGTGTTTCCTCAGACAAGTTGTTTCCTATCTTCTGCTGCTGTAGCCTCTGTCTCTTAGTTCCTTTCTGTTCCCAATCCCTTGTTTTCCCTTTGACCTCTTACTCTCTTTGTCATCTTTGTCTGTGGTGTTTCCCTCGCTGTTGTGTAAGGCTTATTTTTAAGGTTGGTTGCTTTTCTCTTTGTATAGGTCAAACTCTCTGATTTTGGCTTCTGTGCTCAGATCAGTAAAGATGTACCTAAAAGAAAATCCCTGGTAGGTACTCCTTATTGGATGGCTCCAGAAGTCATTGCAAGGATACCATACACCACTGAGGTAAGGGACTTGCCTCTGTAATAGCAAGAGAGCAAGTAATATTCTAAATTGTCACAGGAAAATAACTATTGGCTTTTCTAGAAAGTCTCTAGATTCTGTTTTAAAGATAACCCAAACTATGACTACAGCTTTGGTGGTGACGTCAATATTTCCTAAATCAGTAGAAACCCAGATTGTTCTGCTTCTAGGAACAAGGCATCAACTTGTTCTTGTCTTATGCCTAAAGCTTGGCCTAGACTTGTACCTGCTGTGGACAGATGTGAGCAAGGGCAGCCTGTGACCTGATAGGGATTAGTAAATTGATTCCTTAAAGGAAGGGGGGAGATGTGAACTCTGGAGGGGCTCACCTCAGGGAAAGCAGACTTGGGAGTTCTGGGCAAGTGGCAGCAGATTGACGTGTTTTGTTTACCAACCAACCAGGTGTGGTACAAGCAGTTACTTGCACACCTTTACATGTTGTAACACCCTCGTAGCTCAGTCCTGGGTGCAAAATTTGCTTTGTTAAATTCCTGTAAGGAGCCCAAGAGCATTAAGGGCATTGGTATTGGACTCTTCTTGGTACCATTTGTCATTGATGTGGTGTTGTGGTCTTTGTGAAAGCAGCAAAACAAGGACCTGCGGCTCTTGAGTGTATGCATTGATGTGACATTGTCTCCCACAGGTGGATATCTGGTCCCTGGGGATCATGGTGATAGAGATGGTAGATGGAGAACCCCCCTACTTCAGTGATTCTCCAGTCCAGGCAATGAAGAGACTCCGTGACAGCCCTCCTCCCAAACTGAAAAACTTCCACAGGGTGAGTATGCTGCCAAACACTTGTAAACCTGATGGTTATCAAGGGCAAACATCCGTGTCAGCTGTTCCCAGTACAGCTGGCTGTGGAAATGGTCTTGCTAGGACATGTATCCTGGGGAACAGCTTTGGCCCTGGGGTCTTGGTGGCTGCAAGCTGCTGCTGACAGCTGGTGGCTGCTTTGGGAAACAGTCCTGGCAGTGTGAGGGCACCTGGGTATAAACAGAGAGTGCAGGTCAGAGCCGCTTCAGGTGGACCCAGCAGTTCCCAGCTGGCTGATGTCAATAGAGTAGCTCATCTTCCAGGGAAGGGAACAGGAAGATCCCTGCTCTTGGGAGTTTCCAGCTTCATGGCCTTCAGAACTCAAAGGCTGCATTATGGTCAGAGCAGGAGAGCTCAGGACAGACAGGAGCTTGTGGAGATGCTGCAGCAGCTCAGAAGATAAAGTTGGCTTCATGGTTTCTTAGGAAAAAGTAGCAGTGACATAAGAAATAGTGATCACTTTTCGGTGCCCACTTAAAACAGTCCTCCTTTCATTCCGTGCCCAGCCTCTGAGATCAAACAGCTTCTGCAGCATCCTGAGCTACCCAGCCTTTCCAATTAATCAGAGCATCTGCAGCTGCTAAAACTGAATTATTTAAGACAGTAGACTGCTAAACTAACAGCACACACTCCAGCATCAACAGCTGTTCTTTCCTTTTTGCTTTTGCAACACTAATTAAAATTTCACGGTCACATTCTGGACCTGGTTCTTGTCCTCCTGGGCAGTGTAAAACTATCCTGATCTGGGTCAAACCTTGCTTGGTGGCATGGCCCTGACACTGGCTGTGACAGCCGGAGCTGGTTATGATCTTGCTGTGCTCCACTTTGTACTGGGAAGCAAACTGGCTTCCAGCAGACCTCTGATTTACAGGCCAGTGGGCATCCTCTCCAGTGTTCTGCTGGAGTGCAGCTCCAGCTGTGGATCCAGCCCTCCATTCTGGTGCCAATTCATGGCTCACTGTGGTCAGTGACTGCAGTACTGGAGACAGCCAGTTAAAGGGATGCCACCTAGGATAATCTCTGCTGCGTTGCTAAAGTATGGGCAGATTTATTGACAGGGATACAGGTTGGATCCTGGCACTCGTCCTGAGCTGTGTGGTGCCTTCTCCACCAATCCCAAGCGAAGTTCTCCAAAGGGCTCCTGAGATGTGCAGTAGCTCAGTGTGAACAGTATTTCAGGATCTACTAAATGAACCAGATCTGGGAAAATGCCCCCAGTCTAAACTTGATGTAATTATAAGCATTAAGATAAATAAATATATGCCAAGTTCATTTTTTTATTCCACTTTAACGATGCAGAGGATTAAACCAGCCAGAGATGTGCAGGGTCTTGAAGTGGTGCTTCAAGCTGGCTACTCCCAGGCTTTTACACCTCTTCCAAAGGACAAACCTATGAGGTCATTCAGCTTTTTGGTACTTTTTCTGCAGCTTCTTCATCTTCTTGTACCATTAGCATGAGGTTTTTTCAGGCTCTCAGAACATATCGGAGAATTCTATTTAACTACTTTTCCATAATCTGTGACCAGTAAAAGAATGGGTTGATGCCCACTTCCCACCCAAGTGATGTGCCCAGGTAACAGAAATCCTGCTGAATTTTTGGGCTGAAATCCAGGCAAGTGTAAGTAACAAAATGGGAAGCAGAAGTAACTGAAATTGAAGGATGTGGTAGGCACTCTTATCTTAATTGACTGTATCCCATTCAAAAGAAAACAACCTAGGTGTTGTGCCTACCAGTGACAGAAGGTTATGTCCGTAGTTTAAAAAGCATGTGACCCTTGTCACATTGCTGGAAAAGCAGGGATACAGATTGGGAATGTGCAGGATCCTTTTAACCACACCCACCTTGTCAGCCTGTGTTGCATGAGCTGTGCCTGGTCCCTTTGTGGAGTTGACTTGGTTGCTTTTTCACAGACCTCCCCAGTTCTGAGAGACTTTTTGGAAAGGATGTTGACACGGGATCCGGTGGAAAGAGCAACGGCACAAGAACTTCTGGATCACCCCTTTTTGCTCCAGACAGGACTTCCAGAGTGCTTGGTGCCTCTTATCCAACAATACCGGAAGCGTACCTCCACCTGCTGACTTTATATGAGGGGAAACTGTAGGGAAAAGGAATGTTTATAAAAAAAAAATAGAAAAAATTAAGAGGCCAGGCCATCTCGACCTGGAAATGGTGCTTGGAACTTGCCAGTGATTGTTTTGGAGGACAAGTGTGAATCCTGTCTGTGCATCCTCAGCCTTCTGTGGCTTCTCCTTTGCTGAAGACAATCAATACAGACTGGATCTAAGTGAGACCAAGTCTGTCTCAAGGATAAAGCGGGTATTCCATGGCTTGGGGAGCACTGCCGCTGAAGGATGGCATTCGAAAGTTGTGTATCTAAATGTCTGAGTTTCTGCACACCCTGGCTGCTGACTACTGAGCTGGAATGATATTTCCCACTTAGAAATGTGATCTTTGTTTCCTTCATTGTACACTGGAGCCATGAGCTGACTTTGGGGCCCAGACCCCTTTAAACTCTCAATGCACAAAGAATTGACTTTTTTTTTTCCTCTGAGACCTTTTCACAGATAATTTTGATTTTCTTTGGTTAAATGTGGACCTAGAAACCTGCACACACTTCCTTAGGAAGCAGATGTGATATGTATATATTTGTTTCTAAGTGGCTCTCTTGCATCAACATGCTTCTCTTTTGCTGCAGAATTTGTATGGTTTAGTGGTCAATCTTGAATCCATTTCATGATTTTAAACTTTTGGAGGGGGAAACCCTTGGATACGGGCCTCAAAGTGGACTCTATGAAGACCAGGTGCTCTTGCCACCAGGATCTTATGGTTGAAAATTCACCATTTGCAACACCTCGTGTGCTGGTTGGAATGTGAACAGTGTGTTCCTGTGGCTGATTTCCAGGCACCTTGCTTTCCCAGTCCTTTCTCCCAGGGGAGACTGCTGAGAAGTGCTGCCCTGAGGCAGTTATTGGGTAGCATTTTGGGGATGCTGTAGGAGATCAAATGGAAATGTTTGAGCTGTCCTGCATATCCCAGGATTGATTTTTGTGTTTGTGTGCTGCTGTCTGGCAATTGGTCTGCCCTTTCCCATCAGCCCTTTACATGTGGAAGGTTTCTGGTTGTCTAAATAGCTCTTTCAGTTACTTTTACATAGTTTTAGATATTTTGTATGCTGCACTCTGATCATTGAGATCCTCAAGGTAATTGGACTGTAGGTTGGGGTTAACATTGTACAGTGATGGTGTGTGTTGTTGTGAAGTTTCAAGAATATATTCGTACATGTGGAACTGGGATCTTGTTTTGAAACTCCAGATACCAAGGTTTTGGACTTCAAGTTATTCTCAGGACAGTCCTGCTGTCTCAGAAACTGACCTCAGAACTGCGTTTTCTTCAGAAGATGTTCATAACCTCTGTCCTCTGCTATTTGCTCCAGCTACAGATCCTGCTTCAAAATTGAAGCCACGGTTGATTACTTGAAGTAATTTGGTATGGAATTCATCTGCACTGCTGCCAGCCATCAAAGGGTGGGCACCCAGTCTGCAGAGCATGTAGGTTGTCTCCATGGGGAGAGGAACACTGCTGGAGGAACAACTCCGGAGGTAGTTCATCCCCCTGGCTTGGACACCTTCTGAAGGATGAAATCAGTCTCTCACCTGTGGCAGGTAGGGGGGGTCATAGGGGGTTTCTGTAGACTGGATGTCTAAGTTTGGGGCTGATGGAGTTGGTTGAAATTTATTCATTAATCTCCTCCTTAGCTGCACTGGAAAATTTTTGATGTAAAATGTTTCTGTATTCCAAATATATTGGGGGTTTTTTAAATGCAAAAAAAGCAGGGCTTGGAAAAAATTTATAATTTGAAACAAACAGTCCTGCTTGTCTGTAGTTGTGAATCCTTTGCACTTGTGTTTTAAATTAAAGTAGTTCTTGATTTATTCATAAGCCTTTTACAGTGCTGAGATGCTTAAAAATGTGTCTGTAGTTCAGAGATGGGAGTGTGAACCTTGGAGTCTGCTCTAACTTCCCTGTTCTGTGGCTATGTGGTTTCTAAAACAAGGGGAGACTGGGCCAGGAGCCTGGATCCTGAGTCCTGAAACAAAGTTTTCTTGGAGACAGGGATGGCAGTTTAGTATTTAATACCATTTTATACTTTATCCCAGATTTAACTAAACACAGTGAGGGAAGGTCCTGGAAAAATTGCATTCAAGTATCTTATAAAATTTTAAAATCTCATTACCATATTTGTGAGGAATGCGGAAAGGATCCATCTTCCTGTGCTGTGCAGATTTCAATTCCTGCTTCTTATGTTTCTCTCTTTGCAGTTTGTGCACGGCACAGCACCAATTAACTGCTTCATTACTTAGATGAGTGTGGAATCAAACATAAATCCTAAGATAAACCTAGATTAGCTGAAAGATTGACGCTCTGTCTCCAGGGCTGACAGCTCTTTCCCCAGGAACCAGGCAGCCAGGCAGGAGAATGAGGATACAGAGCAGGCTTGGAATTTGCATTGCAGTAGTGTTCAGGTCGGGATTTCATGTATGCTAGGTGAGATCTGTACAACAAAGTGTAGCCTCTTCTCTGCCGAGCTCAGAGCCTGTTCAGTAGGTAATTATGTTCAGAGGTGATGTTTTCTCTGAGTATCTTTCCTTTTCTATAAGGGTGCACTTGTGTCTCAAGGTTTGCTGCTGTTCTCTGTCATGTTTCCCCTGAATCCTTCTCTTTTATTTTTCTTCCTGTCAGCTTTGCTGGTATGGAGCCTTTTCCTTGCTGCCATAGCCCTGGCAATCAGCATCCAGGAGGCCTTTGAAGATGGCACATTGTATTTGTATGAACAATTTGCTGAATCAAATGGGGAGTCTGTCACTGCTGTCGCATCCCAATTGCACTGGTTTATCTATAATGGTGCCTGTCTTCCTCCAACAGACCTCTGATGTTGGATGCAGCAACTTATTATCCCATTTATTTTGGAACAGGACAAGTCTTTGTCTAGAGGCCCCTGTCTTTTAACCAGTGGCAAGAGAAGGACCTTGGTTCAAATGAGGCTCCTGAATCTGAGTTTGTTTTGAGACAAACCCCACCCTTCCCCTGCAGACTGGGGAGAGCTTGTCTGTGCCCTGGGTCCAGGGGATAAATGGGGATAAAAAATAATAATAATCTATATAATCTTGGAGAATCTTGGCATGTGGGGCGGGGAGAGTGTCTCTAAAATGGAGCAATTACTATGCAACAATTCCTTCTCTGAGTGCATTAGGCACATCAACAGTATCTCTGTCATGGAGGTAGAAAGGATTGGGGTCATTCAGGTACAGTGTCTCCTGTTAGTGTTCCTTGCTGGGGTTGGAGTCCTCCTCTACTTCAGACATCCCCATTATCTAATTTTTAATTATATAGTACAAAGGTCGGCCTCGCTTAAATATTTTGGGCCAGAGAACAAGATCTGGAATATACCACTTGAAAGATGAAAATGTATAAAAGATCAGAGATTGTACCTAAAATCTACTGCTGTTCAGTGTCTCAGTTACCATTGAATTAGAGTTCTGTGTGTAACGGCCTGATAAGAGGCCTGTCTGAGCCAGGTACCACATTGCCCTGTACTTGGCCGGTAAGTGAAAACACAGCCAGGGATGCACAGGAAGGAATCCTCAAGAATGTCCAAATCCCATGGGAAGAAGTAGTGCTGGAAAATCAGATGGCCCCTCTCCTCTGGAGTCCATTAGTAACCAAACCCTGATGTGACTGAATTGTACTGCTGGAGGGATGGTTGAGTTCAAGGTGTGCTTGGGAACTGTTGCAGTAACATTTGGTTTAGTGCCTTTATTTAATTTTGTCCATTTCCCATCTTGCAGAACTTCCCCCCATTTTTTGCAGACTAGGAGGTGTTAGAGGCACTGCAGTACTCATGGGCTCAGAGGCACGGAGGGGCTTCTCCCTGGGGAAAAAGGGGGTGATGCAGTGTGATCTGTGCTTTGTGGGAGCCCTGGCTTTGCTTATAGTGATGCTTCCATGTGCACTCTCAAAAGTACATTTAGAATGTGTTTTTTAGCACTGAGGTGAAATCTGTATAAAAGATTGCACATGTTTTTAATGAAATTTGGCATCAATCCCCTGTGCCAGTGCTGGGTTTCATAACAGAAGGGTTGCAGAGCAGAAACTGTGACAGGGTTGTAAGGGCACAAGCTTTTGTGGTGAGTTTCCTTGCTCAGGTTTCAAACATCAGAGGACATTAATGTCACGAATCCCAAGTGCTGAAGTTCCATTTTCTTAGCCCTGTGTTGTAGTTCAGCTGAGCTCTGGTCAATTTTGAAATGCCCACGCCTCAAGGAGCCCCCTGCAGAGCATTTGGCTCTGCTGCATTATCAGATCTTGCTTTGGCGGCTGGATTTGTGCTGTTCAGAGCTGTCGGGACACTGATGCTCTGCTTGGGGAAGGGGCAGAGGAGCTCGGCTTGAGAAGGGCAGAGCCATGGATTCTGCTGGCTCTCAGATGGCTCCCCAGGGAGCAGCTGACACAAGGCAGGAATTAATGGTCTCCAGGCTGGAAAGTGAAATTTTGTTTGGAATTTTGGAAATTGCGACAGGCTAGAGGGAAGGAGACTGTAGTGGTGTTGTCCAGTGTCACAGCTTGTGCTGGTGCTGTTGGTGGAAGCAGCCTGTGAGATTGAACCTGGCCAGCTTGACTTGGAGTATTTGTCCTGTCGTGTGCTGCGTGGAGGGACAGAGCGTGTCCTTCTTGTCACTGCCACTGTCCCTGTGCAATGTAGTCTTCTTTAGGTTATGGCACTGGGGGAAGGAAGACTCCTGTGAACCCTGGCCCTGCTGTTGTGTCCTGGCTTTACATACATGTCTCTCTGACTCAGGTTTATTCTGTGGGATTCATTTCCAGAAAGTTTGCATGAAAAACCCAACCCCTGGAATTCTGGCAGTGTGTGAAGAGGGGGCTACCTTGTGCTCTCTGGTCTGACACTGGCATCTGGGTTCCCTCCAGGGAGAGATGGGACAAATTTTCTTTTAAAATAACCTCTAAAAAGGTCCTCTGGAGAGGTTTGAGTGGCCAAAGCTGGTGACGCAGGGCTCAGTGCCCCTCTGCTCTGGTTTGGAACTGCCAGAGTTGCCTCTGGGTTTAAGGTAAAATCTTCAACTGTTCCCTGGCTGCATTTGGACCTTGCTGGGATGTTTGTCCTCTGGTGAAGAAGAGCCTCAAATACCAGAGGGACAGAGACAGGTGGACAGACAAACACACAGGGACATGGACACACAGATCCACAGACAGACATGTACACACAGGAACATGGATATGGACACACACAGACAAACACCCAGGGACCTGGACACACACCCACACAGCCACACAGACAGTGTGACAGAGACATGGACAGATAGATGCAGAGACACAGAAATATAGACACACAGACATGTTAACAGACAGGCAAACATGGACAGACACACAGAGGACAGACACAGGGATGGACACAGGGCACATGGACACACACACCTGGGTATAGGGATGCAGACACAAACATGCTCACAAAACATGGACAGACAAACAGACATGGACAGATAGAGATGCGTGAATGCAAAGACAGACATGAATACACACTCAGGCACAGAGAAATACATGTGGACACACACCAGCTAGATAGATGGACACAGACAGATGTGGGCACAGACACCCAGTCCCACACTGAGACATGGATCACACACATGGACATACAGACACAAATGGACAGACACTGAAAGACATGAACATGGACACGTGCAGACATACACGTACATACCTGGACACATAGACGCACACACACGAACACAGGGACACGGATACAGCTACACATACACCTGGACACAGACACACACAATAACTGCAGCTAAGTAACAAGTGACACAGTTTAAGAAAAGCAATGTTTTATTTTTTTTTTTTTTTAGAAAATAAATAGCTCAGAAATATACAATCTATGATTCCTGTTCTCTGGTGACACCACAGGGGAGATGTGGACTCTTGTTGGGTGTTCAGACTAGACTTGGAACATGCTGTCTCATACCTGCTTGAGCTGGGGTTTGGTTTGTTTTATAGCAGCATTTGTAACTGTTTATTAATGCAGCTTCATGTGTAACTGTTCTCCTGTAGCATGCACAGCCTGGTGTGGTTTGCTGTGATTTCCACCCCTATCCCCACCTATGGTGTCTCTTTGTATCAGTGTTTAGAGGGTTTGGTTTGGTTTGTTTATTGCTGTTTCATTGAACCGTGTGGAGATGTTAGGAGTTGGACTGATGCGAAGGGATGCACGTGAGGAATGATGAGGGAACTGACTCTAAAAACCGATCTGAATGCAAAGTAAATACTCCTGTAGCTGCTGCTATAATGCCAACAGGGAGCTGGTCTGCAGGCACAGGCCCTTTCACACTGCTGAAATACCTCAGAGCTCAGGCTGGGGAAGACAGAGGGTGAAGTATTCTGAAGGGTGAGCTCTCCAGACTACTTCCAGATATCTGGGATAATGTAGTATATTCCTGAAGGATTTCAGGAGCTCCTCAGAATGGAAAGGGATGGCAGTAGTTTGTGAAGCTGGTTGTTACTTCACCATATACCTTCTTGTAAGGAACAGTAAGGAAGGGACTCAGAATATGCTCTCTTCTATCTCCACATCCATTCCAGCTCCTGAGGGCTCAGTCACTGCCAGTGTAAGCCTGGACACCTCTGCCACTGAGATGTTTGCTTCCAGTTGGTCTGTGGAGCCTTGTTCTCCTTCAGGAATGCACTGACCTGCTTCCTTCCCAGTCTGTGTCTCTCCAGGAAAGTTGGCTTTGGTGTAGTTCTTCACCATCTCCTGAACCTCCATGTTCAGAGCTCTCAACTTCTCCTCATATTCCACCTGTACCTGCTGCTGGAGCTGCAAATGGAGAATCAGGTCATTCCCACACACTGGAGCCAAGCAGAGAGACCAGGAGCTCTGGGGTGAGCTGTTGGTCCTTTTGGGGTCTGTGGGGGCCCCTCATCCACTTTCTCACCCCCTGGGGGTGGGTGGGCTGAGAGTGGCAATAAAGATTGGTTCTCTGGGGGTTTGGAGTTTTTGTGCCAAGAAACAGCCCTGACCCTAAACACTGTCTTTACCTGGCTTTCTCTCTCCTTGATGGATTGGAGACTTGCTGCCTGCTTCTCCTCCAGTTTCTGCTGGAACCTGCCAGTCTTCTCTGTCACCTTTTGAAAAAATAAATTAATCCTCCTCAGGTTCCAGTTTTATAAGCAAGGGCTTTGGACAGCCTGAGCTCAGCCCAGCAGGGCTCAGTTGGAGCAGCAGCCACAGCCCAGCCTGGATTCAGGGACACCATGACAGCCTGCAGGTGAGTACAGATGGACATAGGGATGGGGACACAGATATAGAAGGGGATACACACAGAGATACATGGATACACAGGCTTGCATAAGGACAGACACCTGGACACACAGAGGCAAACAGACACAGGGATCCATGCACTCACAACAAAGACACTCAGGTGCAGGTATACATGGACACAGGAGCACAAAGACAGATGGACAGAGACACCTGGATATAGACATACACAGACTCAGAGGGAGACAGATGGCCACACAGTCACAAGGACACTGATGGAGATGGATACAGATACCTGGACCCACCCACAGAGGGACATAGCCATGAACACTCACATAAGGACACGGAGATGGACACAGAGATGGACACAGACACACCCACAGAGACAAACACATTCACCTCAAAAGGGACAGAGATAGACACCTGGACATGGGCACACTGAGCTGGACACACACAGAGCAGGATACAAACACGGAGAAACACACATACACTGGACCCACACACCCCTGGAGCTGGACACAGACATGCTCACTTAGATATGGAGACACACATGGATCATAGGTACACAGACAGGGACACACCTCAACACACACACACACCCCCAGATGCGGACGTACGGACACAAACAGACACAGAGCAACAGGGACACAGACGCACACATGCACACGACACATGGAAACGGACACAGGCAGAGAGACATTGATAAAGACACTCCAGCACACATACCCACACAGACAGATAAACAGATGTACACAGACACATGGATGCAGGCAGGCAGACCAGCACCTGGACACAGACACAGGCAGACACCAGGACACACACAGACGTGGATGCACACAGACACACAGAGAGACACGGGCAGGCACAGATACAAGCAGACATATGGACACAGACAGAGGCAAACAGACATGGACATGGACACACACAGGGGCACAGACACACAGAGGCATACAGATGGAGACACACAGACAAGGACACACCCACAGAGACATACAGGGACACATGGACACAAGTGGTCACAGGCATGGATACACACATGGACAAACAGATATATAGACAGATATGGATATAAACACATGGACAAAGGCCCAGACACATGGAACACAGGCACACAGATAAAGACAGACACATTTGTACACAGATACACAGACACGGATGCACACATGGACACAGGCAGACACATGGGCACAAGCAGACACAGAAACAGACACACGGACAGAGGCAGACATATGGACACACACAGGCAGGCATGCGTGGACACAGACACGGGCGGACACGCATGGAAATGGACACACAGATGCAGACACATGAACAGAGGCAGATACAAGGACATAGAGATGGATACAGGCAGCCACAGGGACATGGAAATATGAACACAGACACATGGATATGGATAAGGAAAATGGACATATGCTCGCTTGAACACAAACACACACATGGACAGGGACATAGGTGCACAGATGGACACAGACGGACACACCTTGACACATACACATACCCCTGGATGTGGACGTATAGACACACAAATGGACAGACACGTGGACAGACAGACACACGGACGCAGGCACACACAGAGAAACAGACAAAGGCAGAGAGATACTGATACGCACAAGCACACATACACACACAGATAAATGGACACACATATGGATGCAGACACACAAAAAAATGCACATAGCCACAGGACACGGACACGCAAACTGGGATACTGACACTTGGGGACATGCACACAGACACAGGACATGGACAGACACAGGCTTGGACACAGACAGACACTGCGACACGGACACACAGAGACACAAATACAGACATGAACCTACACTCAGGCATACAGAAGTACACATGGACATACACAGCTGGACCCAGACAGACACCTGGGCATGGACATAGAGGGACACAGACAAGGGGACACACTCACACAAGGACACAGCTAGAGATGGACAGGGGCAGCTGGACATAGACATGCAGGGACAGACACAGACACACAGATGGTCACAGACACCTGGATGTGGACACATGTGGACAGACACACCCACCCATGCACAGATACAGACAGACAGACACCCAGTCATACACAGCCATAGAGGTGCGGACTCACATGGAAACACAAACATTGACAGACGCACATAAACACGGATAGACACAGAGACAGGCGGACACAGGCACACAAAGATACTCCTGGTCACAAGGACACGAGACAAACATGGATAGAGACACAAAGGCTCACAAAGCTACAGGCTTACGCACAGGGACATGGACACATGCATGGACACACAGACATGCCCATAGGAACAGAGTGATATGCTGACACAAAGACAGACAGACATGTACAGATGCACACAGATGCACCCACACTTGGACACATGGACAGATGCACACGAAGACAGACACCTGATCACAGGGATCCACACACAGACAAACATACATGGATATAGACACCCACAAACTGACACTCACACAAGGACACAGACTCCTGGACATAGAGACACATGGACACGGACTCACCCAAAGGCAGATGCATACACAGGGATGCATGGGCACACACAGATACAAAATATCTCTGACACAGGCACACATGGAAACACACAAATACAACAACACACAAACGAACAAACAGAGACTCACAAGGACACAGACACACACAATGGACACATAACAGACATACATGGACACAGGCACACAGACTCACACAAGGACACACATACAGAGACAAATGGATAGATATGCATAGACACCAAGACATATATGGACACAGATGGGCATGCAGACACACGAGGACATAGAGACATCTGAGCCCAGGGACCCATGCACACAGACACCCAGACAGACACAGATACACATACAGAGTCAAATGAACACAAAGACACATGGCCACACATACAGAGAGACACACACCCTGACCCAGATGCACAGAGACACACAGACAAGAACACACATGAACTTAGAAACACATACACAGACAAACATGGATGCACACAGACACATGGACTCAACACACAGAGACATGGACAGAGACAGACAAACACACAGACATAGCTGGACATATGGCCACTCAGACACACACATGGACACAGACGGACATATGGACTCACATGCCGACACTCACTGAGGGGCACTCACTGACAGAAACACAGACATGGACTCAGCTTTGTCTTGGACTGGGTCTCCAAAGGGCAGAGCTGGGGTCCTTGAGGTGTCTCTCCTGCCAGGCTTTCCCACTGTTTCCAAGCCATGGGTTACAAATGCTCCCCCCCGACATCCCTTGTGAAGAACCCAGAGCTGTTGGGGCTGATCCCCCAGAACTCACCCGTTTGACTGTCTGCACCACTTCCTGGATGTGGGAGTTGTTAATTTCTTTCTTCAACCTTTAAAGAAAATTATAAAACCCTGTAAAATCCAGCTGTTCTCCTTCCATAAAACCCGTTTGTCAGTACTGATCAGTGCCATACTGATCAATGGGTGTGTTACATTCCCACGCCATCCTGCCACAGGGAGAAACTGCTGTAATTTTAGGAAGGACAAATAAAACACCACTCAAATTTGACTGAGCCATTAGGCAAATAACTGGATGTGAAATTCTACTTTTTCAGCTTCCAAGTCAGCTGGAGACCCTGCATCTTGCATGGACAGAGCCCAGGAACATCCCGCACCTCTCCTGAGCAGCCTTGTCACTGGTATTCCTCAGCATGGCCTGGACTCGCTCCACTCTCTTTGCCTCCATCTGCTTCTTTATGTCTTTAATATTGCTGTGGAGAGAAGAGAGTAGATACAGTCCTGGCTACCAGCCCCAGACAGCAGAGTAGTCCTCCATCCACAGCTCTCTGGAGCACTCCGCTGTCCAGAAAAACCAAGTGTGGGAGACTGTGCAGCAGGAGGCCTGGAGTCTTAAGGATATTTTAAGTCCTGAGTCAGGATCTGTCCTGCCCCAGCAGTGGAGGCAGCACATGCTAAAGGCAAGTGTAAGAAAGAAAAGTGTATAGGAAATTTTCCTTCCTCTACCTTCCCAGTTTCCAGTCTATCCTCCAATATCTATGCATGTATCATGTCCCATGATGTCACTCATACTTTGGTGTTTACCTCTACTCTTGGATTTCACAGCTCCTTGCCCCGAGAGGAACAGTACTTAATTTATATGCAATGTGACAGAGGCACCCAAGCTATTCACTGGGTGTCCCACCCTCCTTTCCTATGAGAAACAGTGAGCAACCACTTCCCTCCTCTCTTCCAGACCATTCATGATTTACACATTCCTGTCACATTCCCTCAAACATCTGTTCTCCTAGCTGTCCCATTTAATTTCTTTCTGTGCACAAATTCCTCCTCAGTGCTGGCTGTTCTTCTTGCTCTTTCAAAGACTTTTTTGTTTGAGATGACACACTGAGAAGGGGACAGCTCTATGCAGACAGATCCAGTGGCACAAGGCTGACTCGATCTTTTTTTTGTTTCCCTGTGCAATTCCCAGAATCCTGTTTGCCACTCTGGGCACTGCAGAGCTGGGAATGGAGAGCATCCACAGCAGCTAAAGATCGCTTACCTGAATGCCACTGGTGCACAGCCACGGTTTTCTAATCAGAATATTTTGTATTTATTCCTGCTGAACTGAACTGCCATTTCATTGCCTGTTGCTCCAGATCTTGAAATCCTTCTGGAGCGTCTCCCAGCCAGCTGCAGATGTGACTGTACTAATGACATCCCACTATCAGAAAACTATTACCTGGCTACTCACCTGTTTCCTTAGACTTGCCTGAATATGCTGAATAGCTGAGAAAAGAGATTCTGGCTTGGGACAGCACACAAAAAGAGGGCGTTTTACCTGAATTTGCAACTAAAGACAGAGAGGATTTAATAGGAAAGAGGAATGAGTGAGGATTTTAGCTTCTGGACAAAGTTCTTGCAAGAGCAAATGGATGCATGTCTGGCTAGAAACTGGTCAATTGATTCTGCCAGTTTGTTTAAATGCTGGAGCCAAGATGCTCAATTCACTTAGAAGATGGAACAGATTAGTCCCTGGAAGGGACCTGTGAGGTCCTGACTGCAAGAGACAGAGGTGGCAGCCAGGCAGCAGTACTATTTCCTATCCTTCCCCATCAGTGGCTTCAGGCTGCTCATAGCAGATGGAACACTATATCCTGCTTGGTGTCTCATGACAGGAACACTGTTCTGGCGATCACAAGAGGCATCTTCCCCCCATACTCATGTCACATCCCCCTGCCTCAGTTTCTCACCAAAGGAAAAGGAAGCCTTCTCTTTCCCATCCTCACTCCCTGGCTGTCAAGCAGAGCTTTGAGATCCAGCCGAAAGTGCTGCCTCAGAGCAGAACTGAGCATTATTTGTGATTCCGCTGCCCATGTTTACCTTTCCGACGTGTCCCTCAGCACCCGCAGCTCAGCTGCCTGCTTCTCCCTGGCCAGCTCCAGGATCCTGGCAACTTGCTGTTCAATGGATGAACACAAGATCAAAAGGGAAGAAACCAGGATGAGACACTGGATCCCAT
This sequence comes from Notiomystis cincta, assembly GCA_013398075.1. NCBI lineage: Eukaryota > Metazoa > Chordata > Aves > Passeriformes > Notiomystidae > Notiomystis > Notiomystis cincta. The sequence goes on from VZRX01001681.1 coordinate 46,171, forward strand.
CTGTACCCAGCTGCACCCAAGTCAGCTGTACACTTCCCTGCATTCAATGCCAGGAGCCACAAATTCCAAATCCACGAGGCTCAGTGCAAACGCTGGCACAGCAGTGAGCTCAGCTGTACACACAGGCCCCACTGAGCCAGTGGACTGACACGTGAGACAGGAAGGTTTCATCCCTGGCTCCCCTCCCCGGTAAGAAGCCTGATTCCCAGGTGAGCCAGTGCCCAAGTGTTATCTTCCCCTTCAGGGTTCACAGAGTTTGCAAGGGGCTTTTCAAGCCTAAGGTGCACCAGGGAACTGAAGATTTAAGATGTATCAGTGCAAATTCCTTCAGAAAACACTAATGGGAAAAGGCTTCCCAAGCCTGGAATCACTCCCCTTTCACTGGAACAGATAGCATATGCTGGATTTACCACAACCATCCCATGGCCTGCACTCTGTCCCCAGGCACCACTCTATCTCCTGCTGGCTTTGCCTGAGCTCAACCTGCAGGACTCCGACTTCCACCAAGTCAAACAGCAGAACACGCTCTGATGGTGCCACTGGTGAACCCTCAGCCCACCTCCACATCAGGGTTCCCAGGCTCCCAGAGAGGTGGCACCTGGCAAGGTGTGAAGCCACTAAACACCACATTAACTCCATGCTAAAGCATCAGAAGAACTGGAAAAGATGGAGCCTGATGTGCTTCAGGGAAAGGCTGGTCATTTTTAAAAAACAGCAGACATATAAAAATGTTTCTGCAGGATTTTTAGGGCTTCTCAGTTACCCGGTATGGACCTGACAATGTGTGTGTCAGGTGTGTTCTGGGCCCACATTCCCAAGCTCAGTTTAGTGAATAACTTGGGATTGATTTTTTGGGCTGTCCCAGGATAGATTTTCAGGTGACACTCGCAGGCCTCACCTCACTGGCATGCTGCTCTTTCTTCCTTCGGATCCGATTGTGGTGCTCCTCCCCAAGGTGGATAAGGTCCATCTCCAGCCTCTCCCTCAGCTCCACAAGCCAGTGGCAATCTATGCTCTCTGCTGCTTTTACAGGATTTGCACTGGTACCAGCATCACTTGGGCTCACACTCCTGCAGAACAGAATCAGGGGCCATGCTGCTTCTTGCCGTGCCAATACAATCCCAATCTTCCCACCTGCCCTCAGTGGGAATAACACAGGGACATGCAGATGCCTGCACTGCTCCATCTCCCTGCAGAGAAGAGGAACCCATGTATCCCTGGGAATCCTTGTTTTGTTTTGGGAAGGTGACCCCAGGCTTTGGTTACCTCTTCTTCTGGGTTTTCCTTGTGTGTATCATCCTTTTCTTGCCCCCAGGGCAGGCCAGCTCTGAAAAGAGCGCAGAGTATTTCTGCAGCAGCTCCTCCCTCTGTTTGCTTCCCTTCCGCTCCAGCTCCCTCAGCTCCTTCTCCTGCATCTTCAGCAGCTTCAGGAAGCGCTTCTTCTGCTGCAGCTCAGCAAGGCTGATTGTCTCAGGCTCTGAAACATAAAATAAAAAGGCTGAACAGGGCCAGCTCCTTCCCAAGGCTTTGGAGTGGGGAAACTGGAGCATATGGCTCCAACACATCCCTCAATCACCACAGCACAGGATGCCTCTCCTCAGGTACATATTCTGTCCTGGGGAACACTTCTCTTTAGGAATAACTTCTAAAAAAGCAATGTACATAACAGTTACTTGCCAACATGTTTCCTCTTGTGCCTTCAGTTCAGTTTGAGGCACAGTTAGGCCCTGTGTTTGCAGGAATTGGCATCACACTGCATTCAGACACCCAGAAGCAGATGAACAACACACTGCACAGGAAGTGCAGGTGTGCTGAAGGAAAGCTGTCCTTGAGCCCCAAGATTCCTGAGAGTTGTCCTGGAGTGCTGGCTACACCAGGCAGGGTTGGGGCAGGTCTTTTTAATTTGGGAATGTAAGATGACAGGCAGGGCCTCAGCCCAGGTGAGGAGTTACCTGCCATCTGCATCACTTCTAACATGTCTTCATCCTTGGTGAGCACTGCTGCTCCTAAAATCCCAAAAGAAGTTCCTATTAATGACCCATCTTGGACGTGAGGTTAGAAATGGACAGTGGAGAGCTCACCAGAACACAGCCCGTGTGAAGGATGTTGGTGTCAATACAGAAGAATTCATTAAGCTGCCAAGATGTTTAAATGTTTGGAAACTCACCTGTGGACCCGTTAGAGGGAGGAATGCTGGGTTTCCCAGTGGAGCCTGCCACCCCATTAGTCTCAGTAGATGAGAGGTTCGTCTGTGTGCCAGGCCTCTAAAACCAAGATCAGAGGTAAATGAAAACTCTGTTATTTCAGGCTGAATCCATGCAAGGTGCTCCAGAGAACAGAACCTGGAAAAACTCACCTCCCCCGAGGAATCCTTAAGCTTCACCAAGCGCTTGTCCTGCAGGTTGAAGAACTTGATGGGATTGGAGAGGGCAATAGTGAGATCTAAAAACAGAGAGGAAGGCTGGCTTGGATAGCAAACAACTCATGGACTCATTTTCCCTGCCCAGCGCAGGACACTGTGAAGAAGGAATAGTTTTTGTTCTCTGCTTGTAACCAGCATCTCACTGACAGCACAAGGGAGGAAGGAAGGGGACCTCCTTCACCTCAGTCCCAGCCCAAGGCCATGGCTCACACCTGATGTTCAGGGCAGCTCTGTGAAGTGATTTTAGGAACTCTGTTCCCAAACCCCAGGGCCAGGTTAAGACTTTTTCCACCTGCACAGCTAGCTCCCTGCTCCCATTCCAGTCCAATGTTGTATAAACCTCATCTTTTTAATAAAAATGCAACAAACCAAATTTCTCAGGATTTCCCCAGGGAATAAGGTTCATTTGTATGAATACAGGTGAGGAGAGAGCAAACATGAGAAGCATTCACAAGAGCTCCTGTGGCTGATGCTGTTGCACCCTTTGTAGATTTGGTCATGACTGTTGATTGCTCTGGTGACACTTCTGTCTCATACAGCTCTGACCCTTCTCAAAGAAGGTCCCCATATCTCAGTACCAGCAAGAACGCCCCTTCTTTTCCAACAGGGAAGAGCATCCTAAAAAACCTAAAACTCCTAAAACCTCCCTAAAACCCCTGTTCTCCACAGCCCCTGAGAGACGTCACCTATTCCCTCAAGGAAACCTCTCCCTGTTTCTGAATGACAGTAGGGCTGAGCCATTCCACACTGGAGCCTGGTACACCTGCCCTGCACACAGTGGGAACCAGGCACAGCTGCAGTGGGAGCCACCATGCTCTTCTCAATGCAGCAAGGCTGTGACAGGATGCTGGCACGCGCTGAAGTCCCACTCTGATAAGGAATTGAGGGCGCAGCAGGAAAGCACTTTCCAGGCTGGAAAAATGCTTCTGAATCAGAGTTTGGAGGAGGCCAGAAGCACCCCACACACATTCCAGTGCTCTCTACCTGCCCAGGCATCTGGCACGTAGTCCTTGATCTCCAGGAACACGAAGAGGGCAGGCATTGTGAGCGGCATGTTGCTCTCGCTGCGCAGGCACACATGGTGGTAGCCTGGGGCAGAAGAGAGGAGGGAGCTGAGCTGGCAGCATCCTGTCCCTCCTTGTCTCTGTGCTCCAGCAGCCCAAGGCCCTCTTTACAGGAAGGTATAGAGGTGAGTACGTCATGGGATAAAGCCAAGGCTATAACAAGACAGATTTGAAAGTTCCACTGCCTGTGGGCATGGAGATTAAGGAGCAAAGTATGCAGCTGGTTTGTATCACTTTTATGGCTCCCACTGGACAGGTCTCAAGGGCACAAAAGCTGAAGGAATTTCCACTGATTTACCTGGGTGCATTGCAATGATGGGAATGATACGCTGGCCAATGAACTTCCCTCCTTCTTCCCAAGCCACAATTTTGAGAGACGCCAACTCAGGCATCATGATCTAAGGGAAAAGCAGAGTAGGCACCAGTGCCCTCACCTCTAACTCCTCATAGCAGTATTCTCATCCTCCTTCCAAACAAATAATTCCATCTCTTCAAAGATGGCACTGCCATCTTTCTGCATCTTGTAATTTAAGGGCAGAGTTTATCATAGACATCATAGCTGAATGCCCAGAAACTCTACCAAATGCAGGCTTCTCAGCCTGTCCAGGATCACAGATTACCTAAATCAAAAATAGGGCAACAAATCCTCCAAACCACTGCTTCCAGGGAGCAACTCACTGGAGAATGAACTGGGATGGATAATTTAGCAAAACATGGTAACATTGCTAATAAAGGCTTTTGACATCCTCTTTCCCTGTATTCTTGTGACATAAAATGAACTCAGAATTGTTCTGCCAGAAGTGAAGCCTCAGAGTGTTTCTGAAAGGAGGATATTTCAGCCAAGTAGGCTGAAAATACCTGTAGCTTCATTATGTGCCTGACAGATGAATTGTGTAATGTGTACTTGAATTAACTTCCCTGTGCCTTGCAGCTGGATTGGTGATCACTGAATTCTTGGGGAGAGACAGGGCAGCCTTCCATGTTCTGGCACAGCTGAAAACCTGTCCCATTACTGCTTCAGTTTGGCTGTTTCTCACTGACAATTTAACCACAGACATTCAGTTCCTTTCTGATGCTGCAAGTTTTCCAAACTGATCAGTCTGAAGAGGGCATTACAGAGAGCAGACTTTGGATGCCTGTTATTTCCAGAATCATTCCCAGCTACCCCTTGTCTGTTCTGGGAAATATTGATGCAGAGCTGTTTTGGGTATTGTTGTTTGCATGTTACCTGAGTATGTGCAAAGCCAGGCCTGAGGTCTCCAGAGGGGAGTCCCTTATGCTGGCACTAACTTCTCCCAAGGCAGTGCTCATGGACATTAGGAGCTTTAAGCATTCTCTGTCTAAATTACTATCAAATGTTCTCACCTTTTCAAAAACAAAAGCCTCCTCTTTCCACACAGGGTTAATGGAGTTGGCTGTAGAGGTCAGTTTGGTTCTGTGTTTGCGTTTGGCATCCCTTGGCAGCCCAAGGAGCTCCACTTCCACATAGGTCTTCACACTTCGATCCGAGAGGAACTGACCAGAGAGTACCTGTGAACAACACTAACAGAGTGAACAACTGCTGGGAAGAAGAAAACAGAAGGACCCACCCATTCCTTCACCCCAAAGTCACTCTCCCACCCCAAAACAGCTTTTCTGCTCCAGCTCTTCTTTTACCTCCACCTCTGTTTCTTGCTTCAGCACTTCCTCCCTCCCCACTAGCACAGCCTTGGCTGCCTCTGCACGGCAGGTGCTCATTTTCCATTTTCATGTGATTATGATTAATTTAAGATAGCAACAAGCCTGGGAGTTGCCACAGTAACGCTTTCCCTCAGAACTCCATGAGTTCATGTGGCACTGAGAGTCCCCCGGGTGACACAAAATGGGGTCTCCAGGCTGTACTTGCCGTAACACAGACAGTAGTGGCCACCAGCCCATCGATGCGGTCCACAGAGAAGGGGTCAAACTGCTTGTCGGGGCGCCGCATGAATTCATGCTTGAGCAGGTACCCACACTGCCCGCTGAACTCAAACAGGGCCATGTTCTGCTGCATGGGGACATCTGAGAGGAGAGCAACACAGTGAGACAGGGCTGGTGGGAACAGGCAGCCTATGTGCTATGAGAGAGCTGAAAGCTTCCAGAAGCTTCCAGCCCTTGCCAGCCACAGCTCACAAAGCCATCTTGAAAACTAATTAAGACTCTCAGCACCCCACAGGGAAAAATATTACAGCAGCTGTTGTAAGGAAGGGAAGTGGTTTGCTTGTGCTTGCACCTTAAGTCATGAGCAGAACTAAATTAAAATCTGCCTTAAGGACCACCCAGTATTTTTGGGTGGGAATAAGTATGTGCCTAAGCCACTCTGCTCCTTCCTACTTTCATTTTGGGCCTCCTCTTAGTCATCTTCTGTCTGACACTTCTGAGGACACTGTCTGGTGGTTTCTGCACCTGCCTGCACTGTGCCATCCTCTTCAGAACCAACCTTACACTCGCTCCCCTTTGTCTCCTATGCTCTACACATAACAAAGACCTCTGAAGAAGGAAGAGGGGTAAGGTACAGTTTTCTCTCAAGGCTTTTCTTTCCTTCTTATGATGGTTATGCAGCAAGAAAAGGCCCTTCCTCCCTGTTCAGGACAAAATCCTGGAAACAATAGCACAGAAAGGTTAGCGCTGTGGCCAGAGGGAGCTTGGCCTCTGCTTTGTAGAGATAGCAGCCTGGGGGATGGGGGCTGCAGGTGCTGTCATGGATGTGATTCAGTGTGACATCATGGAACAGGACAGCTAGGGACAGTGCCCAGACACAGGGTGATGGTAATCCATGTGTGTGCATGCCAGGTCTGTGCTGGGCATGGAAAAGTGCTGTTGGTCTGTGGGAGATCAAATCAGAGGAGAACAGCACTTTGGGAAAAGGCACATGGAATAATGACCAGGGAAAGGGCAGATAAGGAAGAGACAGGGACCAGGAGCATCCAGGGACCAGCAGCACCTGGCCTCACCTGCTCAGAGGCTGGAGGATATCCCAACACTCACCCATGGTCTGGAAGTTGAGTGCCACCATCTGACAGCCAACATTCCAGAATATCTGGGGCTGGTAATTAGAGGAGTCCATCCGCGTGCCTTTGGGGTAAATGCGGCTCATCTGCCGCTTGTTGTATCTACAGGCTCTATAGGAAACAAGTCGGGAGCTCTCCTGCTGTGCCCTGGGGCCAGCCCACATATTCCCATTAAAAAAACTGTTGGAGCTCTGCTACCAACTGCTCAGAGCTTTCCAGACAAGACTCCAGAGAGGCCCAGGCTCCTTTGTCCATACACTTTCCACTTAAGGACAAGCATCTGGCAGCCTTGACATTGGCTACAGCAGGATGCGTCCTGTCAAGATCTTCCCTCATACTCCAAGCACTCAGTGGCACTGGAAAAGGGCTGCCAAAAGGATACTCTACAAACTGCATGGGGAACTTGCTCAGTAGATCACAAGCCTTCATCTCAGTGAAGGAAGAGATGACGTAACTCCGGTTCTTCTCTAGAAACAGGAGATTGCATTTAGGAGCAAGGCACGCCCAGTCTCCGTTCTGCATGGGAGACTGACAGAGCCAGGAAGCACTTGGCCTGGATTTCAAAGGGACTGAGCCTGACTTACTGGCAGAGACCTCGAAGGAGTTGAATTTGATGGGCTGTATGTAGTTAACCAGGCTGGACATCTCCTCGTATGCGGTCACTTCCAGGCCAGCCGTGCCCTGAGCAGAAAACAATCCAAGAGAAGATAGATGAAGAGACCTTCCCTGGAGATGAAACAAACTGCACCAGGGCCTCCCAGCCACAGAAAGCTCTGGTGGCTGCCCTGACCAGCGTGCTCCAGTTTCTCTGGCTTCCCAGTCCTACAGCTCCATGGTGGGCAGGGGCACAGAATCTCCAGGTGGCTGGGCAAAAATGGAACCAAGGCATGTGGAGAGGTTCCAGGGAGGATGTACAAAGCCCAGGACCTCTTTGAGCCCTCAGAACATGGAGTCCGGGACAAACTGGGGATATTGATTTTCCTCCTCTCCAAAGGATACAAGGGAGATAGAAATGGGAAATAGACTTTTATTCAAGAGAATGCTGATCTCCTCCCTCCCCCTTCAGCAGCAGCACTTTTAGTAACAACTTCTCAGACCAAGACTGAACCTCTCCAACATCCCAAGGCAAACAGTTATCTCCAAATCACGAAGAGTCAGCAGTAACTCCTCTGCCGCAGTCTTTATGCTTGCAACAAAATTTCTCTTCTTCAGTTTCTTCTGCAAAAGCTTTGTTGTGTGGCAGATGGAAAGCCCCTGACAGGTTCATTCCCCTTTGCACTTTGGGTTTATCTCTATTCAATACGGTGAGGCCCCAGAGAAAATTAGAAACCAGCAAAAATCCAAACAGAAAAGGAAAAGAACCAACAGTGATAGTACCTCATCTGACTGCATCTTTTTAATTTCCTCTTCATCCAGGTTTCTGAGCTGTTCATCCTCTTCCTCTGGCTCCTCTTCAGCCACATCACCTGCCCAGACTAAGCACAAAGGCCCTCATCAATGGTATGGACCAGTAGGACAGGACCCTGCAGGCTGCTGGCAATGGAGGACAAGTCTGCCAAACCTCACCACCAAGTAATGCTGGAACACTGAGGGGAAAATCCCACAATTTTATTGGCAAAATCCAAATATGAACTGGTACACTGAGGACCAGCACACCCAGGAGACCAAACCATTCCTGCTGCAGGCTCCTCTCACACCCAGGAGTGACAATCACTGGGCTGTTTCCCCTCCAGGGTCACACAGATTTGTGGGAATAAATGTCTATTTCCAGGTGTTCTGCAGCAGTGCTCACCTTGTCCTCACATGACTTCATGTGCTCTTACCATGACAGAGAGTGTTCTGCCACAGGGGCCCTGAGTCCAAGAGGTGATAGGAAGGGAGGAGAGAGGGGCTGAAGGTTTTATGAACCTCCAAGACCCTCAGGTTGAAGAACTAGGCTGTGGTGCATTTGTGGTTATCATAGAGTTCCAAGCAGTAACAAATTATTCCCCTTCCCTCAATCCACAGTCAGCATATGTATGTCTGGATCACTAAGAGATGATAGTCAGGGTATAAATGATTGTCCCTTTTGGCTGGACTAAGTGTTCAAAGTATTCTAAAGATTTAATTTCTCTTCCAGTTTTCTGCTGCTGCTTGAGCTAACTGATTCCATGACTAGTGCTGGCTTTCCCCAAGCTTGTATTGGGTGATTTGGAAGGCTTTGCCCATCAGCTTTATTAGTCTCACTTCATTTCAGACATACCAGTATCTTCAGCATCCACTGAGGCTGGCTGCTCAATGGTTTCTGGTTCCATGTTCCTCCCTTTCTTCAAAGAGTTCTGCCTCTTCCCAGATATAGATTGGTTCTTTTTGTTTTTAATTAAGATTTTCCTTAAGAGATCTTTAGGACTTGGCAGAGGAACTCCTGGCTTCAGCTGCAACAGATAAACTTCATTACAAAGATTTCAAACATTCACCTCTTCTGTCCCCCTGGTCAACTGCCAGTGCACAGACACATCTCTCACCCACTGTACTCCTAATTTCCTCCATCTGCCATCATAACCCACTAGATACAATGCAGATTTTTCCTAAGATTTCACCTGTGGTTTCAGAACAGCATTTTGCACCTTTTGGGCTCTGCAATGCTGCTTAGACATCCATCCTGCTAAAAAAACACCTCAATGGCCTGAAAGCATCCGGATACCTCTGGCTTCACATTCTACCAACTTCTCTCATTATATCCCAGATCCTCATTCCCTCATCAGCACTCAGTCCAGATTTAAACACTGCCTGCAGCAGATTTAAAAAAGATCCCAGAGGAGGTGGCTCAAGGTAAGGACATGTGACAGACTGCACAGACAGCAAAGGCCTATTAATAGCTTAGCTGATCCCTTGAACTGTTCCCCACCTCATCCCTCTGTACCTAATTGCCTGGACATGGGGCTAGACAGCGGGCAGCTGCTGCTGGCTCACTGCTTCTTTCCAGCTCTTCTTTGGGTCTCAGTGCTTTAAGAGAGATGCTTGGGCCAGGTACCTCAGCTGCTCCTCCTCTACACACCCCAAGGACCTGCCTCATGCCCTGCAGAACACAGGCCCTGCTCAGATGTTTAAAGCATGTTCCCTGGCAGAGCAGCTGTGGCACCAATGTGCCCAGGGAGCACCAAGGGTGTCACTGGGCCCACAGAAATACCTGTTGTACAGGTAACATGAAGACTGGGGTCAAGCAGATGGGGAGCTTTCCTCAGTTATTCCAAGCACATGGCACTGATCTGCCCACCTATGCCTGGAAGGGAATATTTCCAGGCTAGAAGCACAATTAGGCCCTTGCTCCTGTTTCCAAGTGCTGGCAGACAGAGCTGGACCAGTGCCATGTACAGAACACACCTGGTACCCCCGTACATCTTTGGCCACCCAGAGCTCAGAGCCCACAGTCCCTCAGGTGACGGAGTGTTAAACAAGAAAATCTCTGTGACAGAGTCTTACACCCATCCCTATGAACCAGGATCCATGTCCCTGGCTTTGTGCCTGTTGTGGCACCTCCCAGTACCAGGAGTGACCCAGTTTTCCAGAAAGGCCTCCCCAGTGGCCTCCTACCCCAGCTCCCTCCTACCGGGTATTTCTCCAGCGGCTCTGTCAGCAGCATGTCTCCAAATATGGTTCGGCAGTACTCGGCCATCTTTGCCTGCTGCTTAGGCCTAAGAGAGATCAGGCAGGAATGAAAAGGAAAGCAAATGCCCAAATCCAGAGTATGGCATGAACAACCACCTCAAGATCCATGTCCTCTACCCAGAAAACCATCTCAGCTATCAGACATTGAGGTCCCATTCCCAAGTCAACTCCCATGTTCATACTCTGCAACCCCAAGGTAAAAGGCTGCACAACTGTGATCACTCCACAGGTTAAGGCTCATCTTTCAACTCTGACCCACCTCCAGTTGCTTCAGAAACCTCAATTAATGCTTCATGTCAGCTCAGCACTCGCTTAAAACCCAGCACCCCTTGCCTGTGTCTTTTCTGCTCTGGACACAGCAGACAATTCTCCCAGTCACTGAATACTCACGAGTCCACGTGGTTCTCAAAGGACAGGATCACAGGGTACGGAGATGTTTTAAAAGCACTTTCTGCAATGGCCTCGATGGCATCCTGAAGGAGACACCATAGTCAGAGAGAAGCCAGGCACTCATTAATAAGAGACACACAGCTGACCTCCCACTGAACGGACTCCAAAATTGTCTCTTAGAAGCTCCTTTCAAAGTCACTAAACTTCTTCCAGTAAGAAGGTGAAAAGCGTCATCTTCTTCACACTTGCCCAGATTTCCAACTCCAGAGGATCCATGCTGAGCTAAACTCAACAGCTTTCACCAAAAGGAAGCTGAAGATGCAAGAAGGTGAATTTTTGGTTTTGCTGCATAGGTCAGTGTACATATTACTGCATGTGAGAACATCTGGCCAGAGGGACAAACCCCTGCCCCAAGCACCTTGAATTGGCACAGAAAGGTGTGTGCAGCACCAGATTAAACCACTGCAAACTCTATCCATACTCACCTCTGAACCTGCCCAATTTTCTATCATTTCTGCTGCTTATAAAATCCTTTTGCCTGGCAGCAGAGAGAGCTGGAGTGTTCAGTCACCAGCTGTGCTGACATTTCAAATGCAAATACCATGGAAACCTTCTCAGCATTAATGATGTAAGAAAAAATAATAATATTTTCCCCAAGCCCCTGTTAAGCTGCCACAAACTTTCCACTATTTCCCCTTCTGGTGCAGCTAATTGGTAAAGAAGTGTCATTTGCTTCTTTGTAATTACAGTCCTCTGATCATCCCAAATCCTGGATCAGCCATGACCTCAGCACAGAGGGAGGCTGCCACAGCTGCTCCTCCATGGACCACTGGGAGTCTGTCACAGAAGCCTCAAGGCTCTGAGGAGAAGCCTCAGACAATGCTACTAAAAGGCCACAGGAATAGTAGTGGAAGGAAAGACTATGTGTTATGTAAAACCAAAACCCAGCACATGCTGTGTTAGCATGTTATAATTTCCTTGAGGAATGGTCCCAGACTTCATCAGAACTCTGCAATTACAGCAGCTACAAATGCCATTATTTCTGTTCTATCTGCAGTGAACTACTGTGCAAAAAGCAGCAGTGATACCACAGGACTTTGGAAATTACTGAGTCTGAGGATGACAATACCTCTGACCTTAAGGACTGGTTTGGTTGGTTGTTTGCCCCCCCAAATATTTTAGTAATAGTGAAGTGTGGGAACTGGGGAGAAGATATAGAAGAAAAATAAAGAGCTGGAAAAAAACAATCTAAAGTGCCTCTACCTGCTGGCAGCACCTGTGTAAAGGAGTGCAGAAAAAAAGTCAGTGTGATGCCTTTATTTGTAACCTGCAAGCTGTGGGTAAATGCCCTATACTGCCTGGCTTTGTGCTGTGCTTCTGAAGCCTGGGAGCTGAATCCTCAGGGAAGCCAGCTGCTCCACAGAACAGGTCATTAGGAAGGAATTGAACCCTATTCTTCCAAAAGCTTCCACTTGAGGCTGTCAGCCATAGAAACCTGCTGCAGACCAAAAGATAAACTCATTTTAACTGTGTGTTTTCCAAAAGCCATTGTGTTTGCTCCTCTGATGTGCCTCTATCTATAAATCCACCAGCCTCCTGCCATGTTCTGTCCATCCATCCTGTGACACAGCCCTGTGTACACAGATATGTCTGTTCAGCCATCTCTCTATGGCTTCCACCTGACTTCATACATTTCCCTCATTCATTCATGCATCCATCTTCATCCAGCTATCAACCTCTCTGCTACTCTTCCCATTCCAAAAACGTACAAACCCCAACCTAGTGCTTATCTGTTCACTTTTCCTTCTACCCACACATTATTTCACTTGTCACCTCGCCATCAATCTTTTCCTCTCAAACATCTTTGCCTTCAGCCCATCCCCTCTGGCTCCCTCAGCAATCAGTCTAAAAGCAGGCAGGGGAAAGCATTCATGAAGAAAGCTCTTCCCTACCTTGAAGAGGATCTCAGTTGTCATGGTGAAGCCATGGGTGATGATGGGCTCCTCATCTGGGGGCCGACCCTTCCAGCAGTCCAGCTCCACGCAGCGGCAGCCGGCCAGCAGCGTCTGGCGGTACATTTCGGGAGAGGACGTCCCAGAAAACTGCCCAGCTGTAGGAGAGAGGCTCAGCATTAGTTACTCACTTGGGACAGCTCCTGCACAAACAGAGGCAACAGGAGTCTCTGCCAGCCTTCAGCAGGTGGATGCAGCAGACTGAAAAGATGTTTTCAGTTGCAGGGCAACACTGCTTCATGTCACACAGCATTTAGAGTCAGCTCACCCCTCAAAACCCCCAGGGCAGACAAATCTGCCCGGCTGATTGTGTCCCTCCCCCAGCCCTGGGCATGCCTGCCCTGGCACTGCCATACCTGTCAGATAGGTGTTGTGTGAGGAATTGATGTAGTAGTGTGAGAGTGGCTGGGTCATGTCTTGGTACAGCACCAGCTTGTCCAGCACTATCAGGTTGTTCTCAGGGCCACAGAGAAACCAGACCATTCCCTCCGGGGACAGCTGCCCTGCATGGAAAACAGAGCTATTAATGATCCTCAAACAGAACAATTCTGGCACCTCTTTGGAAGTGCCTTGCAACACAGGGAGTCATGGAAACTAGGCTGACTGCTCCCCTGCAGTCAGGGGATGAAACTCTGCAGTCAGGATGGCAGAAAGCATGAGATCTTCTGCTCTTTCATCCCACCTCTATAGCAAGAGCTTTGGACTGAACAAGACTCACCTCTCTGGATGTTAAACCCACTGGGCTCATACTTCTCTATAAGGCTCTGCACCTGCTCAGGTTTGGCTGGCGGGAAGAGGATGTCATTGAGGCGAGTGTCACGCTGCTTCTTGTTGATGAACTTTGCCAGGTGCTCTTTGGTCATGTAGGGTTTTGCTTTTAGATGGCTGCAGTGAGAGAATCACAGAGGGGCAGAGGTAAGGCCTGGGAATTATCCCATAAATCTTTTCACATAGGAGAGGTCGATCTTTCCTCAGGTTGATCCTCCATCTGGGCCCATATATTTCAGAGTCCTATAGCACAGTAAGGTCTCATCCTTTTTATTGAGGCTGTGAGTGAAGGCATTAAATGACCTGGAATCCTGCCCTTCTAAGGCTTAAGGCCAGCCAAACCACACGGCATTAAATCCCCTCCTTTCTGTCTGTCTTTTGCCACAAGAGATCAAGTTCTGGGCTGTGGCTTGAGGGAAACTTACTGTGAGGTAAATATCTCATCAATCTCGGGCCGTGGACACAGATTCATGAGGAACGTCTTGTACACCGGCTCGGGGAAGTCCTCGGGGTTGATGGCATCATTCTGAGAATGCAGTGAAGACATGTCAGGACCACAAATCCATGACAGCTCTTACCTGTCACTGAACACCCACAGCTCAGCACTCAGCTGTGACAGCCCCAGTAAGTGACTGCAACATCTGGCTGAGTGTTGCTGCTCCTTGTGCCACACAGTACAAGTGCTGGAGTCACAAGTGTTACCGGAAGACAGTCAGAACTGATGCCAGCAGGCCAGAGTTAAGGCCTGGCAGTGGTAGGGTAAGGTAAGCAACTACCAGCATCTTGGCTGATGGTTTTTCACAGCCAAGGGCATCCCAGTCAGGGCAGGGAAAAAGATCCTTCTCAAGCTCATGAGACTTCTGGCTACTCAGAGAAGTCCTTACCTTGCCATTTGGCAGATGACAAGCACTTAATGCTTCTTCCACCCTCTTCTTGTCTGCAGGGAACATCTGAAAAATACTGACCAGACAGGCAAACAAATATTACCACGAAGCAGGAGAGAGGTTGAGGGGCTGGAGCTGCAGGCAGTGCAGGACACTCCCAATCCACAGCAAGGGAGACAGGCAAGACAACTGTAAGCATGAACCAGCAAAGACAGATGGTGTTTCTCTAGGGGAGTAACTGAGGGACTGAGTTTGATAAACCTACATAGGATTTTTTGACTGCTGATTTAAAGCAGAAGTTCTGTATTTCTGCTATGGACTCTGTAAGAGCTCTGTAACTCAAAATCCCTCTCCTGTCCTTTTCTGCCCCTCTTGGAGGTGCTTCCTATAGTACTGTGGAGAAGTAACAACAATTGAACTTTCCCTCCTTTCAGAGCATCCCTGTCAACAGCACCATGGTCTCCTCTAATCCAGCCTCAGGTCTGTAAGGCTCCTGGAATCACAGGATCACAGAAAACAGAGGATCAAGGAGTGCCCTGTGCTGCTGCCAGGTGGGAGTGCCGGGGGGGTGGGGGGAGAGGGCTGCAGCAGCTCATGCAAACCCTGCCTTTTGCAAGGCAAAACTGCAGCAGCCTTGGTATGATTCCAAAGGGATTTACATATTTAAAGGGAAAGGCAAATGCTTGTGGAATTTTCAGAATTTTCAGGACTTTTGAAAGCCTTACATTTACCTGTCCTGGAGATAATGAGTATTTTTATGAACCTGGTTCTTAATCTGGACTATTCCATGGTCTGCATTTTTACCATTCTGCAAGAAATGGTCACTGAGGAGAGGTACAGCCTGTATCAGATATTTTTTTCTAACTTGTTTCAGAGGAATAAGCTGGTTTCTCCCTGCAGCAACGCTACCTTGCTTGCATTTTAAAGATGAATTCAAAGCACTCTTCCCTAGTGTGTTATTCGTTATGGACCTACATATTTTTAACAGCCCTTTGATGAATATTCTAGTTTCTGACAGTGAAATTCTGCTGGTTGGTGGTTTAGAAAACAAATAACAAAAAATGTTTAGTTTTGAATGAAGGTCAGCCCTCCAGGAGCCCATTTAGTCAGCACAGACCTAATCCAGCACAGTTCTGCCTTACAACACACCCTGGGACCCATGTTTATTTGGGGTGATTAGCGCTCACCTCTTGTGATGCTGTAACACAGCACAGACTTAGAGCACAGTGATTCAAAACTTCCCAAATGCACTGTCTGCAACTCCTTATTATTAAAACAAAAGGTAATTTATGGATCCAAAAGGGAATTCTACATGGCAGCGCTGCCTTTTGTCATTCTACAAGCTAAATCAACACAGCGGATCCACAGTTCCAGCCCTAGAGCAATTTTAGTTGGAAAGACACTGAATGGCACAAAATCAATTCCAGATTCATGCCACATAGTGCAGGAGAGAAGGGACAAGCTGGGCTTTGCTTCCCATTCTAATGGGAGCTCTCCCTGATGCACAAGGTCAAGTTGGGGACAGGGTAGGACAAATCTCCATCTGTTCTGCTCCTAAATCAGCACTAACACTGGCCCAGATGCTGCTTCGCTCTCATGCAAATCCAGAGTGAAGGCTGAGGGATGGAGGAAGTGGGGAAGGACTGGAGTGGTCACAGGGGGAGGAAGGAGACAAGAAAAGCAAGGGAGCCCTGCTGCAGGTGAGGTGGGAAGTCCAGCAAAGAGTTCTCCAAATACAAAACTCCTTACAGGAAAGGAAAACAATCCTAACACCTCATCCACCTTTCAGCTCAGATATGCAAAACAGTCTGTAATCAGAATTTTACCAAAGTCGCTTTGTTTTGTTGATTTTTTTCTTGGCAATAACCAGGAAGTGATATCTGTGGC
Source organism: Notiomystis cincta (assembly GCA_013398075.1). Lineage (NCBI taxonomy): Eukaryota > Metazoa > Chordata > Aves > Passeriformes > Notiomystidae > Notiomystis > Notiomystis cincta. Next base: position 62,275 of record VZRX01001681.1, read on the forward strand.
TATTTAAGCCATTTCTTGCTGTAAATGAAGGCCACAAAGTCTCCTTTCCAGACTCAAATTATGTGCCATCCAGGTGCAGCAGGAGCCCTTCCCTGGCCTAGACACAGAGGGAAAGTTCTTCACCTCTTAGGTGCAGAAAGAGTGGACAACTGAAGCCACTGAACAACCATCCTCTCACCAGTTGCTCTGCCTGTAGTCTGACTGAACACACCATGAAACAAATATCCACACTCACTTCCGGACAGGAATCTTTCCCTCTTCATTCAGTTGCAACTTCAGCTTCACCAGACTGTGAAAAAAACCCCAACCAAACAAGATTACAAATATGCATTTGTACAATCTTAAGAGATCCTACTAAGAAGAAAGGAAAAACATGCAATTGGGAAAACAATCTAAGAGTGAACTGAAAATCAGGGTCCTACAGACCATCATCTTAATCTTGGTATCACCCAGTCCTTGGTCTGGAGGGTGCCAAGGGACCTGGATGCTTAGAAGTCTTTTTTGTTGTTGTTGTTTTTGCAATACTGACAGAAAGGCAGAACACAGATGTTTCAGAGAACAAAGTTTCTTAGAAAGGACTTACATTTTCTCTAGGAAGGTGTAGCGGGGAGCATTGTATGTGAGGGGATTCCGGGCAATGGCCAAAATATCCTCAGCCCAGTCCTGGAACAAACAGGGCAGAGGCAGTTGGGCACTATGGAACTGCTCCAAGAAGTACACAGCAAACATGGAAAGGGCACAGAATCCTGGAATGGTTTGGGTTGGAAGGGACACTAAAGCCCATCCAGTTGCACATCCTGCCATGGGCAGGGACACCTTCCACTAAATCCAGGTTGTTCCAAGCACCTCCAACCCAACCTTGAACACTTCCAGGGATGGGACAGCCACAGCTTCTCTAAGCAACTTGTGCCAGGGCCTCCCCACCCTCACAGGGAAGAAATTCTTCTCACATCCACTCAAAATCTACCCTCTTCCAGTTTAAAACCATTACCCCTTATCCCGTCTGATACTGCTGGGCTTGACTCTATCACCTTCCTCCTGCCTATAAACATGATGAGCTGAAACTTTTCTACTTCTCAGCTGCCTATCCATCCATACAAAACACATGAAGGACAACAATGACCTGTCTTCTACTGGTCCTTCTCTGGGCAGGGCAGAAGCTTCTAGAACTATGGAGATACCACACCTGACTGGAACATAAACCTGCTTGTTTAAAACCGTGTCAGTAATGCTGACAGAGCCCAGGGTCCTGTCTCCCCCTCTCTCTCCTTTCCTGCTCCCCACTGAATGACCCAATCCTTAGTAGTTCCCAGTGCTTCTATGACCTCAGGCCCTGATACCTTGCAAATATTCTCCTTGTAGGACACAAAGTTATGGAAAGTGAGGTCAACCATGTCAGGGCCAGATACAATCGTCAGGGTCTTCAGCAAAAAGGTGCTGTAAGGGTAATCCAAGTTAAAAACCTCTCGGAGTTTCAGGGACTGCAAAAGAAACAGAACAAATGGAGGTGACTGGAGAATGATGGAAAATTGCACCCAAAAAAACCAAACCCCAATACACTCATTGGCCCAAATTCACAGCAAGCATCTCAAGGGTTGCAAAATTGCTTAGTGCAATCTTCCTTTTCTTGGCTTTCCTTATCTTTTATCTTTATTCTGGAGTCTGCATTATTGGATCCTCCATGGGACAACCATCACAACTAACATCCCTACACAAGTAGGAGAAAGTCAAAGTTGGAGACTGCTCTTAAAGAAATTTCTTCTGAAATTTTAGGCTGGACTTGTAGACAAGCAGAGGAGAGTTTGGCCTGCTTGTGCCAGAGGTGCGTAAGCAGTTGATTTCATCAAAACACACACACTAAAAAAGTGTTAATAGCATGACACCCTTACTTGTAACCCCCCTCCACAAGAAAGATGTTTTTTGGGACCTCCAGAGCTCGATTTTTTCCCTCCATGCTCCATTTTCGGCTCCTGTCAGTTGCAAGTAGTGGCTTTTTCCATGGCAATTCCAGGACCCTACAGCAATGGCTCACTAGAGACTTGTTTTAAGTGTAAGGCTCATCCGATTAGGGGTACTTGGATTGCAGCACCATACGAAAGTATTTATAGAATCCTTTAAATTATTCAGCATTTTCTGCATTCCTATGCGTGGTGTCACTAAGCCAAGGTATCCAAGGTATCCTGGAGTTTTACTGATGATGCTGTTTATAATGGGAAGATAAAATTTCCATTCCTAGAATAAAGCACAGCAATCCATCGTCTGAAGTGCAGGACAAATCCCTGTCCAAGCAAACAGGCAGCTGTCAGAGCACCCGCTTCTTTAGAAGCAGGGCAAAATCCACAATCTGGGATTGTTAGAGCAGGTCAGACTTGGAAGTTAAACTGGAGCTGGAATCTGAGCACACCTTCAGGTTTCAGTCTGCACCACATCACACACACAGCTGTATAGGCATTTTATAAGGAGCTGCAGAATTTTTTTCACTCCAATTTTCCAAATTTCTGGAGCATTTGCAATTTTGACACATCTGTAGCAAACAGTCATCTTTAAGAAAAAGAGGACGGGCTGGATTGTAATTCAGGATCATCTGACTGCTCTCTCATTTTGGAAAAGCACCTCTCTGAAGAGGTAACAATGAAACCTGTTTAACACCAGAGCATTTGGAGGGAGGGAAGGGAAGGAACATGATTTGTCTATTTTCTACACAGGAATTTCTAAAATTCTTGCCTTCTTGCCTTCTGAGCCATTTTCCTTTGCAGAACTGAGCACCACCAAACATCCACATCTCCTTCCCACACTCATGGCAACTCGATGTTGGAGCTCAACTTTCCAGTGCCAGCAGCAAAGTGTTGGAATTTTAACTCCAAACTTAACTTCATCTTGCAAATGCACCAGCAGTTGTTCAGCTCCAGGGCTGTACAGGAGAGGAGGCCCAAACAATGGTGAACTTGTGGTTGTGCTGAACTCATTTCCTGTATTTGTTATCCGGGGCTCCTCCCAGCCCTTCCTTCTCCCCACACTGTTCTCTAGCAGACATTCGTCACCTGGCTCTCTCCAGACTTCTCTGTTCAGGCCAAGTCCCCAGCAAGCTGAGCACTTTTGCCCTGATCCAGGCAATGATGCATCCGACACCCAATGAAGATGTGGAGAGAGAGGACCAGAGACTGTGTGCAGGAGCTTTAAACCTGATGCCACATCGTGGTTCTTTCACAACCTGCACTCCTTTAGTGCCTTTTGTCACAGCTTCACTCTATGATTACTTACTGTCATCTTGCAGGTAGCCATAAAGGAAAAATAGGATTTGCTGCATGAAAAGCAGGACACGCATACAAGCCATGCAAACCAGAAGGGAAACGTGCTTAGCAAATCCCCTTAAAAAAAACCCAGAAAAGCAGAAAACAATCCACTGGCATAGTGGCTGAAATATGGAGTCAGCTAGCATTTCACATCCCATCCTCCTGATTTCCCTAAAATCCTCAGCTGTACAGAGATCCATAGTCCAGAGAGAAGCAAATTCTCATGCAAATATAAACAAAGAGTCAGAGATGCAGGACAGAAAAGGATGGTACTTTCTCTGCTTGAAAAGAGGCAGAGACGACTGACAGCGGGACCTGCTGTGTTACTGTGCCCTAACAGAGCTGTGTCTTGTGGCACTAGGACAACGAATCTCTTTTGGAGAAGAGAGGTCTTGTTTGGTTGTCAGAAGGGAAAAAGGAAGCCCTAAGACATTTCCAATGCCTTTGACTCCAGAGGTAAAGCTCCTATCCCCTTTGCCTTGCTGCTCCATGCTGCAGATGATGGCTGCAGAATGGGGAGGGCGAGCCCATCCCTGTGCCAAGCATCTCAGGGACACCAGCAGACAAAAATCCACAGTGAAGCACTCTCAGCTCTCAGTATCTTATCTAAAGGAACTGGAAAATGCAGCAGCCCATATTCCCAGACACTGGATAACCCATGGTGTTCTGCAATCCTGGACACAGTGCCAGGGATAGAGGAGACTGTGCAGCCCAGAGTTCACCGCACAACGATGGCAGAGGCAGGAAGGCCCAGCATGGCAAAGGCCATCTCTCACATGTGCCCATTTCCTTGCTCAGGTCCTGCTCCACTATTTATAAATGCTTTGCCAGCCCCAGACTTGTACCTGCCTCTTTCTTGCACACTCACAGATCGGTGTCTCCATACGGCTTCATATGATTGCTCTCCAGCTGGAGGGCTGTAATTAGACTTAGTTAAGCTCCGTCCTGGGCACACAAGTTGCTGAATCCCAATGCCAGAGCTGCTCATCTCCTGTGCTGCAGCAGAACCACTGACCACCCACAGTGTTTACAGCCTGTGGCACACAGCCCATGGCTCAGCTCCAAGGGCACTGTAATTGTCCTGCATGGCTCCTGAACATTCCCACTGGCTCCAACTTTATTATCTCAAAACATGATGAGTGAAATGCCTCGGTATCATTTTCTCCCTGTACATGGGCAGTTCAGGCTGCTTCTCCTGGTTCAACATCAACAGAACATGGACAGATGATGAAGCTGGTTTATAATCATGACAATCAGAAAGTACAATTTTTGTTTTTATTAAAAAGTATGCCTGTCTCAAAGCCAATGCCTCCTGAAACATCTAAACAAACTCCAAGAAACAGCCAACAGCCCAGAAGTCTGGCCTAAAATATCGTGTATTTCGGCCTTAATTATTATTACATTCTCTGTCACCATTCTGGGGTCTTGGTGCCTCAAAAAAAGAAACCACAAAAAGTCCCACAAATAGCGCAGCCCTTACTGTTCCTTGTTACTGAAATGAAAACACAGACCTGAGTGTAAATAACAGCCTGATCTGTATCGGCACACTGCTGAACTACACTCAATAGCTTTTTAATCTTGTCTCCTTGCTGTTCAAAGGCCCTGCTCATTCTTATCTTTATTACTCTTGAACACACACCAAAGTTCGTTCTGCCCCATCAAAAAAAAAAAAAATTCCGTGAAGAAAAGAAGAAAAGTCACGGCAGAAAGGTGAAGCCGCTCTCAAAGAACCTCGCACAGGCGGGTGAGCAGAGAAGCCCTGTGTAGGAGGGGCCAGTAGGAGGATTCTACTCTGTGATGAGGCAAGGGCTGGGGAGGGCAGGCGAGGGCAAGCAAGGGCCATTCCCATTTAGAGGTGGCTCCTGTGGCTGCCAGCCCTCAGTGAGTCCCTTTTCACGATGTGCTGGGCACTACCTGCTCCCTAACCACGGATGGGGTCCCAGCTGTGACCTTGTGCTGGCAGTGCACACGACAGCAGGTCCCTTCTCAAGTGGTTTTCCCTATGGCTGCTTCGGTGTTATTCTTCTTGCTGTGTGTAGAGGTTACAAAGTAAAACCCCAAACCTTCTGCTCCACAGTGGTGGGAAAGTGCTACTGAAAGCAGGGAGCTCCCAATACCCACAGTGACCCAGCCTATCTCAGACAGACTCGTCAGTGCCATGGGATCGGAAAACTCAGAGCATGTTATAGCCTTGAGCCACAGTCCAAACCTGCATAGCCCCTTGCTGTGGAAAGGAGTGGCACAGATGCTCTCCATAAAGCACTCTCCTTCCTCTGGAATTCCTTCACTCACAATCCAGTAGGAAAACAAGGCCACAAGCTTTGCCTCAGAGCAGCTGTGGATTGACTGGGGCATCACTTGCAGGGAAAGGGAAAGGATGCTCCTTTTGTTGGTGGTGCCATCCACAGCTCTTCCTACAGCTGTCATGCTGTTCTCCTTGTCCTAATCCTTTTCCTAAATAAGGCCGATGGCTCATTTCTTCTCCACCTTCAGGTAGTGAAACAAGTAACTTTTTGTGTTCATTCCAACAGTTCTATTCCACAACCATTCCAAGCCACTATTTTGTAACAGGACAGCCAGCACCCATGTTCCTTCTTCCACCTAAAAACAGATTTTTATTTGCTTCACCACACCAGCTTTTGATATTAATACCTTTTGTAACAACGCCTCAGACATAGCTGCCCCATGTGGAGGGTGTGGTGGTTCATGTGAAGAATTTTTCCCTGCTTTCTGCATTCCTTTGTGAAATCCTGTTCTCAGGAGAGCCAAATGAACATGACCTTAGGGCTTTAAGCCAGAGGCATCATGGATAGCAGAGCTATGTGTAAGTAAGAATTTTCCAGACCCACATGGCACATCTTTGGTTCAACACCCCTTCAGTGCCCACACAAGACCTCCCAGGAACCACAAGGGAAAGGCGGATAAGGAGCCAGTCTACTGCATTTTACTATGTTATCACAGAATTCCATAAAACACTCTGAAATAAAAAGGGGACTTATTTCAAATGAGTCTCTGTAAAATGCAGAATTCAAGAAGCACTTGGGATTTTCACAGCAAAGGTTGTCATCAAGTGCATCACTTCTGCCCACTGAGAATACTTAATAAATCAGTCAGTGCTTGACCTCTGCTTCACTGTTCTTCAAAAATGAGTTATAGCCAATTCCCAGGATGCTAAAATCCCATCTCCGGCCTATTACAACAGCTAGAACAGAGCAGCTTCATCCAGGTGCCTAGGGAAAAGTGCTGGAACAGGGAAAATGCACTGGCACTTCCCTGACATATTTCTGCAGCTCCCAGCAATCTAGGATTCAGCAGGTTCCTAACCCAGAGGCATTATTTCACATGTAATAATCCTCTAAGGGCATTTTCTTCTTGCACTGACATTTTATACTCACTTTTCCATGACTGTGCATATGAGGTGGGACAGTAGCACCAGCAGCACCTCCTCCTTGTGCCACTCATACCTCTGGAAAATTCCACCTTATATGGAGCTCCTGCACTGGAAGAAACCCTGAGTAACTGCTTGAAACCCTGAGTAATTGCTTCATGCTCCCCTTCTCCATTCAGCTCTTGATATTACAGCACTCCACATCCCATTCACCTTACTCCTGCCAGAATAAAGTTGCTCCACTGTTCTGCCCCCAGCAGCCACTTCATTCCTTTGTTAATCCTGCTGGTCTTCCATATCTTTTCCAGTTCTCACCTAATTTGAGAGTACACTAGAATTGCACAAAAATATGGGTCCATTTGGGGTGTACACAACAGTATAACTTTCTAATTATTCCCTTATAATTCCTAACATACAATTTACTTTTAGGGGGAAAATACTGCTGAACACTACATTGATATTTTACCATACTCCCACAATGTTTTCTGAGTAGCAACAGTTAACTCAGGGCCTGCTATTACAAAAAGATGAGGGATTTTTTCTGTGTGCATTGCCTGATTTTTATCTGTATAAAATGTATCACTCGTTAGATCATGCAGACAATCAGCAATTCAAGGTCTTCCGACAAACCAGCCTGATTTTATTACCCCGAATAACTCTGTATCATTGGCAAGCTGTCTTCTCCTGGTACTCTCCAATTAGTCTTCAACTAATTCCTAATACCTAGGACATGTTTCTCCTAGAAACCTCCTCTTGCCACCAGGACATTCACCCATGGCCTCAGTACTTCCATCAGCAATTTATCATCTATATCAAAGATCAATTCATTTTGACAACAGGTTATTCCTCAAAGATTAATACCCTAGCAAAGAGTATCTCATACCTCCTTTTCAAGTCAGCCTGTTCCTTAGTGTGTCCCACCTGGAGGGCAGCACCAACTCAAACAGTTCCAAATATTTTATTCTCTCAAATGAAAATCCAACCTACTGACATCATTTTTTAAGCACAATTCCCACAAAAGTTGCAGACAGAGTTTTAGGCTCATTGAAAACTCAAGTGTGTTCCATTCTAGTGAATTTCTAAGGAGAAACAGAGTTTCTCTGAAGGAAATATGATTTTTAAGAAGATGGGTACTGTTCTTGAGCTCTGCTGTTCCTTTGGCATCCATTTTATTATGGTGTTTTGGGAAACACTGGTCTTGGGGAGCTCTGAAAAGACACTATCAGAGCAGACTGAGAAAATGGCCACACAACTTATGCAAAAGGCTGCTTGAGGCTCAGTAGGTATTGCAAAACCTTTTCCTTTTGCCTTAGAGAGTCACCTGTGTCACCAGATGACCCATCAGCTTTAGTCCTTTGGTTCCTTTTCCACCTTTGAGCTTTACTGCACTTTTCTGCTTGCCTTTTCCATACATGGAAAAGTTAAAAACAAAAAGAAGTCCCAGAAGCAAAGTCCTAACAAGGGCTGCAAGAAGCTTCAATTATAACTGAAATTGAGAACAAAGCCCTGATCATGTGCAAATGTAAAACTATATGGAGAAGAAAAAAAAATATAACAAGAAGAAACTAGTTGAAAATGCATTTTCTTCCCTTTAAAGGGAAAAATCCCAGCACACACTGTTGGAACGGCATTGTAACTCCAGGTTTGTGGGTACCCTGTGCATCCTTATACAGGAGCAGCTCCAGTGAGCCAGTGCAGGAGCATCAGTCTCCAGCAGGACTTACCAGCACAGCAGGGCACTTGGAAGGGGAATTGGTTTTCCTGGCTTTCTGACATATTCCTTCCAACAAGCCCATCTACCATAGTCTGGAAGTGCCACTTTTGGGTGCATAGAGGGTCCCTGAGAGGTCAGGGACAAGAGTCAAGATGGCTTTTCTGTATTTACATAGCTGTGATGTAAGGAGATGAGATCCTCCCTACCTTCATCCTACAGAAATCCAGGACAAACTGCCTGAGCTCCTGCCAAAATGGCAGGCAGCCATGCCTTTCCATTGAAGCACTGGACAGAAAGAAGCTATGGACTCACCTTGGGCATTTTGGCAAATCGCCCCACACGGGTGTCTCGGATGCTGGTGATATCCAGAATTTCCCTTTCCTACAACAGAATAAGGACAAGGAAAATGAGGACAAACGAGGAAGGAAAACACTCCATGACAGAGCCCCCAGAAGCTGTAAAGCAGGTTTAGCTCAGTGTCTTTCCCTGTGGAGAAGCTCTCCCAACAGGAACAAGGCAGGAAGGGAAGCCATTCCCACAGAAGACATGGCACAGCCTTCCCCAGGCAGCCCCTCTATGTCCTCACTACTGGCTTGTTGTCCTGTTTGTTCTTTTAAATATCCAATCTGAATTTCCTTCCTCTGTTACTAATTTTTCTTCTCACCATGGGTCTGGAGAACAAATTATACTTGTTGCAGCAGATAATATTATTTTCCACAATACAGGACAATGTGGACGCCATGTCTTCTGGCTGTATCCTCATTTTATTGTTAAGCAGGACAGTGATTTTACTCCTAATCCCACTCCTTTCTGAGTCCCTAGTGCAAAAGCAGTTCAGTTTACTTTAACTGCTAATCAACAGCATTTTACAGGATTGCAAGACCCCTTCCAGTCTGGGTTTCCTTGTGGCAGCTATATTTCCTTGCCCCAGCCCCTTTCCCAGGTATCCCAAAGAACTATCTCCCTTTCCACGGTGCCACCAGCTCCCCCTGCCTCGCTTCATGCTCCACTTCTTCCTGCTGGAACCCTTAGAGCAGAAATTCTACTGTCCACGTGGACCTCGAATGCAGAACAGGAATGACAGAGACATCAAGGGGTGTATTGTGACACTGTTCTCAGGGGATGTGGCTGAGGCAGTGCCTGGCCCCAGCTGGCAACAGGCACAATCTCTGCAAAGGCAGAGCTCACCCAAACTCGCCAGGTCCCTGGCCAGGGCCTGTGCAGGACTGTCTGACTCTGCCATGGTATGTAGATCAGCCAGAGGAAGTAGAGTTGAACCACAGCCTGCTCTGGAAAGCGGAAGCAAGCCCAGTGTTCCACCTTCCTCTCCATCACTTGATGCTACTCATCAGTGAGGAACTGAATTCTCTATCCTCTATGCGTTGCCTCTCCTCTCTCCTCCAGCATCTGGCAACCTGTGCTTTGCTCTGCCAGCCTGCACACATCACCCTCAGCACAGAGTCTCCAGACTCCATATAGGCCCTACATCACTATGGTAACTACTTTTTAATTAAAATGTCTAAAACCCCAATGAGTCTGTTAATGACCCATTGTACAGGTTAGGAGAATCCTGTATCTTACTCAGTGACAAGGATATCAGCACAACTGTTCTCCAGGAAGTCCTTTGAAGGACACGTAATAAGCTTTGCAGAAGTCAAAACGCCAGCATGATAGGCAGAGAAAGGCCATGTGCACGCCTTCAGTTCTTGCTTTTTCCTGGTGCTCTGAAGACCAACCTGCCACTGACCAGCTTCCACTCCTATGTAGGGTGTCCCTGCTAAGAGGAACAAGTGTGGCAGTTTGCTCCCAAGTGTGGGACTCGAGCACTTGTAGTGTTGTCATCTCAAACAAACCTGACCTAGCTGGTTGGAGCCCAAGCTATGCAGTCTCAGCACTTACCGTGCTCTGATAGGTCCAGTACACATAAAAGCCCTTGGGATCCACTCGGAGAATCACAGGAGAAGCACTTGACGTTTCCTGACATAAAAAACCAACAGAAGAAAGAATACTGGCACCTTGGATGACTTGGAGAAAACATCTTGAGACACAAGGTTCCCAGTTCAAATATAGACCGAGGCAAGTGAACACCCTGTGGGATTTATGAGAATTAACCTAAGGATTTTAGGACATATCCAGAATAATACTGTGAGACTCTGGAAGCTGAAGCCTGAGTCTCACCTAACCAGGGCATTTAACAAGAACAGCTCTCTTGGAGCTTTCTACACAAAGAACTGAGAGAGCAAAGTATCTGGAGATTCAATTAATTGCTTAATCTTAAAAGCCTTCCTTGATCTGCTTCATTCTGCATTCTCAGGAGTAGCCCAGGCCAAGCAGAGAAAGCATTCATCCATGGTATCTCCCATCCAGGGGCTCATGCTGATTATCTGGGCTCCTAGTCAGGAAGGCTTAAAGGAGGGGATGCACCAATGCAGCATCATTACGCTGCTTTAGGTGGGGGTTCTGAAACTCCACAGACCATCAAAAGAAGCAGCTAGGCAGACACCCACACCAGAGGCTCAAATCAGATTAAATTACTTGGGGCTAATCCTGAACACCATACAGCCATTTCTGAGAAGGTTCAAATTCAAAATTCGGGAAGCTGAAACACCCCACTGCTAAAATGAAATCAATAATGAAATCTGGAAGTTGTACTTGTCTCTTGGATTCAGGTTGTTCAGTTTGTTACTCAACTCCTACTTCACTCTAGAGTATATCTGTATTTTCAGGGACCTCAGTTTCCATACACAATCTTTACAGTAAATTGCACAGCGCATCGTATGTGGTCCTTTTACTGCCTCCTGTCTTCCTCCTGCTGTGCCAGGGCCAGTGCCAGCCTGCCCAGCACCATGTCCACGTTCCCAGAGCTTCTGGCTCCCTGCACACGTGGCCATGGAGAGCAGAGCAGGCCCTGCAGTACTACCACAGAGTATTGTGCCATGTTCTGGATACCCTTATCTCCCACAAAGCAGCTTTCTGGAGGGCAAGCTGAGGCTGCAAGGAAGCTGCTGCCAGCCAGGCTCCTGGGCAGGGCTAGGCCTGCCTGGGGGTGCAGGCAGCCTCTCCAATGGGGCAGCTCATGGCAGCAAAGGAAATAGGCAATCCTACAGATGGTCTGGTGGCCAAACTGGCTGCTTCTCACTCCGTAGGGTAAAACACAAACACTGCTAAAATCCTGTAATCTATAATCTTTAAGAGATAGAAACAGTTTTGACTCTACTACAAGGACTCAGTGGCAGCACAGAGTCAAACCTACATCCATCTGTCCCGATCAAGAGGTCAGCTACTACCCTGTGCCCTGCCTGGGGTTCTGACAGGGTTCCCAGCTGGTACTTTAACTCAGCTACCACCCATATAGTAGGACTTTACCTCTTCAGTCAGCTTAGGAGCCTCAGCTTGATGGATGCTGAACAAAGCACAGCAGAGCTGCCCCTTTTCCCAAGGTCCTGCAACTAACTTTGTGGGACAGGTCAGAACAGTCCTGCCTGTCAGGGATCCATTGCTCTTTCCTCTAGACAATGCCTTACCAAAGCTGGACAAGGTGAGGGCTCTGTAGAAAAAGTGTGGGTTTGCTTTTTTTGCTGGAAGGCCCTAGTTCAGTCCCAAGCTGAACAGTGATGTAAGAGGCCAATCCAATCTTCCTTAACTCCTTTGCCTCACTTATCCTGGAAGGAGTTCAAAACCGTTTACCAGCAGTACAGTCAGGTCAATTGAAAGAGATACAAAAAACACAACACTCATGAATTCTAAAGCACAGCAATCCTGCAATCTGGAGCTCTCACCATCATCCTCTGCAGCCTGTTCTAACCATGGATTGGGAAAGCCCAATGCGATGGAGCAATGTGACCAGAACAGCCCACTCACGAAGAAGCCTTTCTTTATTGGTGGAGATCAAGCCTATAAACTACTTAGAAATGTTTACAAATATATAAACCTTAAGGAAAGATCCAGACAGGAACTGAGTTCACTATTCAACAGCTACAGCAGCAAGTAAACACTTGGTGGGTCTTGGAAGCCCAACTTGACTCACCTTGGGTTTCAGGAATCCCAGGAATACCCAGTGAAGTACTTAACAGCTTCCTGGGAGAGTGGTCCCCAAGGAATGAGCACAAAGTCATCAGCAATTTTAGACAAGTTTGGCTACTGTTATTCTGAGAAAGCAGATTTCAAATTCTAAGAAGCCCCAAGTGCACTCTGCAGGCAGTGGGCCCACAGGAAAGAGGAAGGCTGCACTTTTCTGTACCCCAGTGTCATCCTCCTGTTTATATACTACTAATGGAGCAACTGGCAGCCATATTCCAACCCACATTACTCACATCCATCCTTTCTGCCAGCTGCACAGTACACTGCTCTCATTTCCCAGTGCCACTGGACCACCCTGCTGATGTTGTGCACAGGTGATCCACTCCCCCACACACTCCTTTGGGACTTAACACTCTATTCCAGCATCACACCCAAAAACATGCTAATCCCTCCAGCACTCCTGCTGCAGGCTCCTCCTGATCATCTCATTTGCAACACCACATGAACCATCTCCCCAGATCCCTGTGAATAACTGTAACCTGGGCTCCCCACTTTTATCAACATTCATGCTCAACAGCAGGCAGTCCATCTCCAGACAGCATGGATGGGAAGCTGCTCTCCTCTTGCTGGGATGTGTGAATGTCAGGGTAAACACTCCTTTGCCTCCTTAGAAAGTGATGAGGGGAGCCCTTACATTCCAATGAACTGCTGCTGTTCTACACTTTCTTCCCCTCACACTGAAAGGCAGTGACTGCAAAGCAGCTGTTTTGAAGGTAAAGAGGACAATGAACTGGAGAGAGCAGTAGCTTGTTGAGGCTTCAGCCCTGTTAAAACACAGGCCCTTTGCTGCTCAGTCTTTCCTAGACCCAGGGGCCAGGCAGGCGTGGGAGGCCATGGCTCACTCGCTATCCACTCAGGCAACAGGGCCATAAGAGGAAGCAACTTGGAGCCTGATTTCATCTCTATCTGCAAAGTGCAGTGAGCGCTTTTTGCTCTGGAGTAGACCCTACTCCTCACACTCCTCCAGAAAGTCCAAATGTGGCAGATGCATTTCACCCCACACAGATTCCCAGCAGTGACCATCTTCCTGAGGGCTGGACCTTGTGTCCTACACCACGGGCTGCACACACAGAGCCAGTGCACACTTACTCCATTTGTTTCCATCCTCCACGACAAGAGGTACAGAAATCACATCCTCAACCCCTTAACGCACACCCCCTTGATTTTAGTCCTCGGCGTTCCTGTTGTTCCCAGTCCCCTCTCCCTGTTCAGAGATCTCTGCTGTCAGGTGGGATACCACACTGAACACAGGCTCCTGGCCTCCCCACAAACCATGACCCAACCGGTGTGTCCCTGCCACCACAGACACAGCCTAGAGAAGAAACACCCCAGTACTCACATCATCCCACTTGATGAAGCGGTCGCCCTTGCAAAGGTACTCCTTCAATTCCACAGGCTGCAGGACAGGGCTCAGCACAGACATGGTTCTGCAGATGTGCTCCTCGGCTACCAGAAGCAAGAGCAGCTGCACAGTTCACTCCTCCTTAGCCCCCTCTCCTCTATCTCTACCTCTCACGTGGCAGGGCGTTCTGCCATGGCCACTGTTGGCATCGGAGAGAGCAAACAACCTCTTATATCCCAGCCCAATTTAGGAGGGGCAGGGACAGGCAGGCGAGCGATGAATCTGCATTGTAAATCAACAGCTCTCCAGGCAAGCGGAGCCTCACCCAAGGTCACCCAGAGGAAGGCTAGCAATGGCTGGGGTGCTCCTGGGCACACACACCCACTGTCCGTCCGGGAGGGATCCACTTCTTGGAGCTGTGCTGATGAGACACCCGGCTCGGTGAACTTCCGCAACTCAACTTCCTTAAATGCTCTCTTGACGAAGTACAGGCATTGCCAGAAATACTCCAACTGCTTCAGCAGCTGTGGTTACAGAACAGCTCAGCTCTGGCTACAAGCAGACTGCCCCCTTCATGCAACAGGCCAGATGTCCCAGGAAACAAACTCATTCCATGCTCTGGACAGATTCCATTTCTGGGGCCACTCACTGCACTGTCCAGTCTTAAACAGTTTTCCTGTCTCTTATGGGCTCTTCTGAATGTCAACCTCAAAGTGAGACAGACCAGCAGGGCAGCTGGAAATTCCCCAAATGAAGTAGAACATTCCCAGAGTCCCAAGGAACTGCGCTATTCCCCAGATTCACTTGGGTCTGTGGCAGATATGTGGGACACTGAACAGGAGAGGGGCAAGGTGGGGCTTATAGTGACAAGGCTGCAGGGAAGTGACCAAAAGCAGAACAGGTTAAAGGCAAACAGGGCCAAAACGAATCTCTGCTCCTGACCTTGGAGCGAAGGAATTCCATGTGGGCAGCAGAGGAGGAAAGGAGCTCCACTGGCTAACCTGGAGAGTGGCTTATGAAAAGGCCTGACATGGGCCAGATCAATTTTAGAGGCAGAGCCCCACAGCTAATTACAAGTGGAGATAACTGTGCTATGATTGCTGTGGATTCCCAGGCACATGGTATGGTGTTATCCTCATCTCCTATCAAAGCCAAAGTTGCCATTGCTCAAAAGGGACAAGCTGCTGGCAGAGGTAGCACAAACTCTCTAAGAAGGGGAGGAACAAACCGCCATCTGTGCAGAGAAGTCAGCTGCATGTTTTAGTCCTTCCTTTCTTCCCAGCCCTGATGTGGTAAGTCTGGCACTTTGGGCCAGCCTGGACAGCTGGGCAAGTGGTCACTGAAGGAATCCTAAGGGCATTCTCAGGTGGTAGCCACATGAGGCAGGAGAGATTAAGTGGAACTCTAGCAAGTGCTTCAACTGTAAAGGCAGGGATCAGCGCTTCCTTCTGCAGAAAAAGGGAACCCTGAGCAAGCCAAATATCCTTTGTCTTTCAAAGGGTTTACCTGCCCAGAAAACCTAGGAATAAGAGAGCTTCCACATTTCCAGCTACCATGGCATTTTCTGCACTTATCAATCTTGCCCTTTCAGGAATTGGTTATCCAAGAGAAGGCTGTTGGCTCTATTTCCTTATGGTCACTAGGATATTCCAGGCCCGGCCTAGCCAGTGTCACCAGGATCCCACACTCAGGGAAAGTGGTTACTCCCAAACAAAGAAGCAGCAGATGACAAAGTGTGTAGCGAGGAGTAAAAGTTCTCTACACTAGCCTGATCCCTTCTGCAAGGCCAGAGAAGCTTCAGGGCTGCTTCCCTTTAAATTAGGGAGCAGCAATGGAGAAAATAGAGAGCATCAATCTTGCTCAGAGGTGCTGCAGTCCTGTCAGCCTCTGGAACACTGACAGCACTGCAGGAAGGCCGTGGAGGTCATAGCTATGAAGCAGTGAGAGGTGGGATGAGCTTTGCCACCTGGTACTGCCAAGGGCAGGTGAAATCAGTCATAGCTACTGGATCCCGTGGCTTGACTGGTATTATCAGTTATCACAGCTTTGTGAACCAAATGTGCTTCCTGCCAGAACCTTCCTGCCAGGGCCTCACTGAGAGGCTGCTTCTGTCCTTCTTTCTCACCCGGATATTCACCAGCTTTCTCATCAACAAAGTAAACAAGAATCCTGCCACAGCTTAACTCACATATCACTCAAGGTCAGCTTTCCCTAAGGAATAAAATGTAAATTCAATAAATAATATAATCATAATTAAGACCCAGCCAAACACAAGCAGCATGAAGAGCAGTGCCCAAGTTGGTGGCTGCCCTGCAAGGTCACGTGATACCCAACAGCAAGGATCAAACCCCCACTTGCAAAAAGGTTGTCACAAAAGCTGCAGCTCCCTTCTTTTTGCCCAACCCAGCCTCCTTATCTTCCACTTCACACTCCGTGCTCTGTGGGAGCCTCCATCCCTTGCACGCAGAGACGGCTGATGGAACTGTGATAGGATAGAGCAGCAGTCCTGCCCTCTTTGGAGAGCTCCAACATCAGAGCAAGCAGGAACAGCAGTATTTGTTTATTCCAACCATCCGTTATTTTCTCTCTCCTGTAAGGCCCATCACCCAGTGCACACTCATCTCGCATCCCTCTGTCTCCTTGCTTTCCTCCCCTACCTTCACTGCCGGGCAACTCTCCACTTACTACAACAGTTTTGATATGCAAACATTTCCCTTTCTTTTGTTTAATATTTTTCCTTCTCTCCCTGTGCTACCAATCCAGCAGCCTGTACCTCCCCCAAGGTGCACACAGCAGCAAAGCGGGCAACATCACCCTTCAGACAAGATTTAGGAGACAAGGTTTGCAGATACTGATTTAAGTATCTGTTAAAACCCCCCCGACAGGATGCTTCCTGACTTCCAGCAAATTAGTCTGTAACCCCCACCCCAGTTTACTCCTGGCAAACAGAAAATCCGTAAGAAATCTCTCCCAGTGTTGTTCCAGGATAATTACACTTTGCCATGTGTAATGCTGTCCTCTAGTGAAGAGCTGTGACACTGCACACTAGCAATGAACTCACAGCCCTGCAAACGCCAGCCCATCCCACTGCTCCTGTGGCTGGTCTGCCCTCAGAGCGCTGGCAATCCGGAAAGGATTAACGACACCATTAAAGACCACAAAGCCAATATTTTCTTACCAATTTGGAGAGCAGAACTGCTGAGTGTGTGTACAGGGGCATAACTTGTGTCCCACTTTGAGCAGAAACCACAAGGCTAAGGACTACTGACAGAGCTCAGCATGACTCTTCAGCTTGATCTGAAAAAGTCAGAGGACAGTAGACTATGACACAGAAGTGGCTACAGATGCCACAAAACCATAAAAACAGTGAGGTCTTGTGGAAAAAAAAAACCCAAACCCCAAGAAACTATCTGTCCAACCACCAAGACATGGTTAGGCCCATAATTAACTGCTCACTGGGCAGAGTGTGTTGTGTTTACAGCACTGATGGCTTTCAGTGTATTTCCAGACAGGACAGTGAGTGCTGCAAGCAGGATCACACCATATTTAAGCATCCCACACATTCCTGCAGGGCCAGTTCACTGCTGCCCAGAGCTGGCTGAACCATGTCATTCCTGACTGCTGGGAAAAGAACAAGACTACAAGACAGGTCATTAACAGGAAAGGAAGAGCTTGAGGAGCAGCAGCACACAAACAACATGCCCATTTCATGGTACACTTCAGTAGCAGAGTAACAAGAACAGGAAAGCAACTTGTACCACACCTGGAGGTAGATGCAGCCAGCTCCCCCCTCCAGTACAAAACACTGCACAGGAAATCAGGATACTGGGGGAGGAAGCCCCATTCTGCTTTTAAGCTCATCAACATTTCCTTCCCCCCCTCCCCCCCAGCCCAACTTAGTCCAACTGCTTGCCTGCTCAGCTCACAAAACTAAACAGGTGTCAGCCATGGTCTTTCTCTGGCCCTTCCATAAACTTCACTTCCCCCCATGCTAGACCAAAGTTCTCGTTTCTGTAATATCCAGTCTCAACCTACAGCATTCTCCTCCTCCCTGCAAAGGCCTTTGCACAGCTTAGAGAGATGTCCCAGGCATCCCATCCAGTATTCTGCTACTCTCAGAAGCAAGTCTGCATGGAGAGAATCTAGCTCAGGCCAGCAATCTTCTCTTAATTAAGTCTTCCCTATCCTGCAGCACTGGGTTGCTATTCACTGACTGTGATCATGGGAAATCAGTAACACAGGTTTATTTAGCCACATCCTTCAGGGGCCCTTGGAGAGCAAACAAACATCCCACTGCAACAGGTAGAAGTAGAATTCAAGCTTTCTACTTGGACCCTTAGACCTGAGAAGTCAAAATTAAAGGAGCTTATAAAGAACAGGAGTCTGCAGAGCAGTTTTTGGAGTAGTGGGAGGAAGGCTGTTCAGGGACTCTGCAGCTCTCCTTCCTTGGCAGGTCCAGTCCCTGAGTGTGTCACATACCCTTGACTCTCTGTCCAGCAAGTGATCTCTTTTGTGCTCTTTAGAAAGAATCCTAGAGAGGGATCATTTGCAAGCTGTGTCTAGTGTCAGACATAGTCACTGACTTTACAAGATCCCAGAGCTCCAGTTTTGCACCACAGGAGTCCACTCAGAGCACAGCTTGGTGCTTCTGCTAAAACCCCTAGGACAAAGCAAATACCATCACTGCAGCTCCTTTAGGGGTGGTTGTTAGCAAGGAGCTCTGTTTAGGAAAGAAGGCATACACCTGCTTACAGCTGCCTGGAGAGAAGCTCACACCCAGTTATATGTCCACAATAAAATGAAAAGCTTTCACCTGACCTTGGCAAAACCAAGATTTCACATTTAATGAACACAAGCCTTATCTTACTCAAAGTCCTGACAGCAGAGTGTTGGCTGGGAGAAGAGAGCCTTAAGAACACCAAATTTCTTGAATAATACCACAGAATTGTGTATTTCAGGAAGGGCGAGTCTCCACTGCAGCATGAATGAGACACAAATAAATGCAACTGGGAGGTGAAGCTGTTGGGCTGAAGGCAGAACATCTCTAGCCCACCACACTCACTACATTTGCTGGGAATCTTCCAACAATTCCCCTGCATGTCTGGCCTTGTCTGGTCCCTAAACAGGGAAGTGTGCATACATGTTTTGACAGTGAACAGATACATCTATCACATTGCTAATGATATTGGTGGATATGAGTGTATACACATAACATTTGGTTGGATGGTTCATCTACAGGTCAGCTTTGGCTCAAGGCCTGTTTTTCAGGCCTCAGTACTTCAACTCGACAAGCACCAGGCAAAAACTGTCAAGACCTCACTAAGTCCCAGAGGCATTCCCTGTACATGTCAATCCTCTGCCTCTTAACTGGAATTAAGCAAGAGCATAGGGAAAGGACTTGTGGAGGTAGTAACTCATCATTTCACCTGCTGAACAAAAAAGGAGAAGGGGCTGGAGCAAACCGATCAATGAGGGAAAACACATTGAAAAATTACCAGAAAATCCATTTTGTAGGAATTGCTATAAATTCATATGTATAATTAAACTTAAATACAGCTCAAGCAGCTTTATGTATATAACCTCTAGAGCACCACAGAAGAGGCAATTCTATAACCCAGGAAAGCTTTGCCTGCTGGGAACCATCAGCTAATTCTTTTTAGGTGTGAGACATTTAGCTTTAAGGAGAATGCAGGTGTAACCAATACAATCAGGTGTAACCAATCAGCACAAGAGAGGCCTCAGGGCACACAGAGGAGTCCCAAAACGGGCTAACAAACACTTCCCAGACATGCAGCAGCATTTAATCAACATTAAATACTCTAAAAGGCCACAGCATGTAGTTCAAAATCGTTTGGGTTGGAACAGACCTTGAAAAATCATCTAGTCCATCCCCCGGCCCAAACAGGCAGGTTTCATCCCCAAAACTGCTTTGCCCATGTAAGAACGGCTGCACACTCCATACTTGAGGGGCTTCACAACCCCTCTCAGATGCTTCTTTTGCTGCTGGACACGGGGAGCTCCCTGCCCTGCCCACTCAGTTGCACACAAACCACCATGGCAATGCAGCTCCTCCACATACAGACTGCAGACCTGGAGCTTTTAGTCAAGACAATCCTCCCATCTCAAGAATTACAGTTATTTTGAAGCTACATAATTTATTCCACAACATATCTTCTTGGGGAAGCCTCTTTGCATAATTGGCAGTTCTCCAGTTGCTGTAGCCTCCTCCAGAACTACAAGTCCTGGTTTACAATAGATTTTTGCTGCAACCACTACACCTGACTGACCTCAGATTGAAAGGAGGGAGAAAATTACTGCAGAAAGCACATCTACATCATTCCCAAAAGTTATTTTCTTGCACCATGAAGAAAACAAGGCTAATTTATACCCCAAATCAGCATTTTAGTTGTCTTTTGAACAAGACAATAGAACAATTTTGTAGGGAACTAACACCTGTGGAGTAAGGTGAAGCCATACCTTTAGAGGAGGTTTAGATCGTGTCAGTAACAGGACTGAGAAGAGCCCAATTTGGACAAAACTAAGGCAGCCTTTCCTTCTTAAACTGTCGCTTGGCTCGGGCACCCTTGCAGCTTCACAGAGGCAGTACATACCTGCATCAGGGAGGCACCAAGAAGTCACTCCGTCGGGAAGCCAAGGTAGAGAGCAGACCCCTGCCCGCCTCCAGCACTGGGCATGTTTCGGAGGGGGGTGTG
>VZRX01001681.1:83084-127881 GCA_013398075.1 Notiomystis cincta
CGGGCAGGTCGCGGGAGGCCGCGCATCGCCGGGGATGCGGCCGCGGGGCTCGGCCGAGGATGGAGACCGATGGCTCGCCCGTCCCTGCGGCACCGTGCAGCGCCCGTGGAGACTGACCGGAGACTGACCTGGAGACTGACTCGGCCCCGTTTGGACTCGGTGGAACTGCGGTATCTTCTTTTCCCCCTGGTTTTTCCTCAGAAGGGAATTTTGTGGCTTCGTTTTCTTCCTCACCAGGGCTAGCTTCTCCCTTTGAACCCGCATTGAATTCCTGCGCTATTTATGCCAGTCTGTTACCTATACAAGGATATCGGTGTCCAAAATTCCTCGCTATTTACAGGATCAGCTGGGAACAATACGAATTTAGAGGCTGTAATCCATTGTTGAAGTAAAAACAGTTTTGTTTAATGATGAGCATAAACTTATTTAAAATATGTGGAAGGTAAATTGACTTGTTTACTATATTAAAATATTTTCCCAATATGAAAGTCTCTGTAACAAAGTATGTTCTCTTCGGTGGTGGGAGGAGGAACACTGAACTGGAAGGGGCAGAGTAGCAAAAATTTGGCCACTGCAATGGGCAACTGTGGTATATGATGTTGATTCATTTGTCATTGGTCTCCATAGGTGAGGCTGGAGAAACCTCTGTACGTGTGTAAATCCTGCTGATTGTGGAAGTGAAGCAGTGGTGCTGGAAAGGTTTGATCTGTGCTGGCAGAGCAGGTGGAGCTGTGGTGGTGGGTGCTGGTGGGCTCTGAGCTGCAGCGTGGTTGTACCCTCATGCTGCTGCCTTCGAGGGATGGCAGCACTTAACAGATCATCCCTGCACTTCGGGGGCATGCAGAACCAGGGTAGGTCTGGGCCAAGCAGCTCCTGGTGTGCCCTGGCAAGGCTCTCGTCCCAGCTCCATGGTTTCCTGCCCTGTGGTCCTCAGAAATCTTCTATTCCTTGATAAGCAGGGTGAAAAAATGGCCATTAATGACTCTGGAATGTGGGATACAAACTAGGAAACCGTAAAAGCCATGTTGTTCCAGTCTGCTGCTTTCCAGATGGATGGATTCAGTTGAATCTGTGAGGCTGCCAGGCTGTGCTGCATCCCTTTGAAAGAATCACAGTAGTTCAGATTCCTTCTGTTGAAGGATGCAAATGTGCTATAACGTGGTGTACGTATTTCAGTTGTGCAGATCACAAAGGTGCCATAAAATTCGGCATTTGGCTGTTTGAAAAGAGCTGTTTCATATCAAAATCAGAGTTTGGGACTGTAGTGGTTTGTTAAGGCTGCATTGTCAGCTGGGCACTGCCTTTACAGCATCTGTGAAAGGTAGAACCAAGAGCAGAGGGCTTTCAGGGAGAAACGAGGCAAAAGGAGAGTGGTTTGTGATCTTTTCACCCTCCTTTCCAGTTTTCTGGGAAGCTTGCAGGGAAGGCTGTGTGTTGTTAGAACAGAAAGCTGATGGGAAGGACAAAACGATCCCACTTAGTCACTTTAGCCAAAATCATGGGATCACTGCCACCCTCCTGTGGGGCAGGTGGAGAAGCTGGAAGCACCATGCCAGCAGATGGTGCCCTGCAGCTATCACCTCCTGAGCTGCTTTGCTCTCCCTGCTCATTCGCAGGAGGAAGGCTGAGTGTCCCGGAGTAGCACTGGCTCCTGGCCCCATGGGTGTCTGTTCTGTGAGTGGGTGATTTTGTTCCCTTGATGGTTCTGCCTGTAGTATGTTGATCCCTCTCTGGGGCTGCACACGCCCACAGCAGTTCTGGGTCCTGGTGACAGCAATGCCATTTGCTGGCCTTGGGATACACCTCTGGTTGTGGGGGAAAGTTCCTGCAGCTCCCAAGGGAGGAATGAGTGACAGAGAAACCAGGCTCATTGTGGTGCCAGTTGAGTTTAGTCTGCTCCGCAGCTCGGGTGCTAAATGCAGAACCAGTGGGGAAGTGTCTCTGAGAAGGAGCTTGTGTTTAACTTGTAAAACCTTTGGAGATAAATAAAACTGTGTGCTGGGATTTCTCTGCTGCTACCCTGCAGCTTGGAGCTGATGACTCTGTAGCAGCTCCGAACAGTGCATCCAATGTGTGCTGAGTGTCCAGGGCCTCCTGGCATCCTTCACTTTAACTATAATTGCTCTCAGAAGACTAATAGGGCCTGGCTGCATGGTGCAGAGGGAGAGGAAGTGAATGGAATTAAATGGGCTGTGTGGCCCTCTTCCAACCTGTCATGTAACTGCGGAGAGACACCTTGTACTTGGGGGCAGGAACAACCTAAAGCTCTTTACCTGGTTTGTGGTTTTGGTAGCAAAGGGATCTCTGGGACAGAGACAGTGCTCAGATCCGCTGGATCAAAGGGAACAGGCCCTTCGCTGATGGCTGCCTCCCCTTCTGGTGCTAAAAATAGTTCATGAGCCAGGAGGAGGATGGTTGTGGCTGTCTGCATTCCTGTAGGAAAGTGCAGGCTTGGTGAGTTCCCAGACTGTTTTTGCATCTTCTCCTCTGCTGACAAACAGATTTCAGTGAAATGCTGCTATTTCTGTACCTATTACAACTGGCTTTGGAGCATCCTGGGGCTTCACTCTGGTTTTACTGAGCGTGCAAGGGAGGGGAAGCTGCCTGGGGGAGATGCAGAAGGGCTGTGGGCTGCTGGCCTAATGGCCAGGGAGCTTTGGTGATTTCAGCAGCCTGGTTTTCCAAATCTTCTGGATCCATATTCTTCAGCTACAATCTCTTCCCCATCCTTTTCCTAGCCCAGAATCATAGCCCTCCAGAGGCATATGTGTTCCCATTGGGATGCTGTTGCCAGCCTGTGATGAGCCTGCTCTCATCATGACAGACTGTCGAAGAAATCGGTGACTAAGTGCACTTTGCAAATAATCTAGTAACAAAAATGGCTCGTCTGGACTGGTTTCTAGGTGTAAGCTAACTTAAAATTCAGGGCACTAGGGATTTCTTGGGAAGTAGATTGGCTGCAACAGATACTTGGACTGGGAATTTTTGCATTATGTTGCCATCGTTGTACTGAGACAGTCATCTGCATCTCAACAGAATTGCTTTAGTGCCCTAAAATGGTGCAATCACCAGTCTGGGGTAAAGCTGAGGTTTAAAAGGCAGATGGTTGTGTCATCTGTTGTATTACTTCAGCTCCAATTCACCCATTCCCTTTATTGCTCCTCAAAAAAATAATAAAATTCAAGTTCACATAGTGTGATTGTATCAGGCAAGACAAGGCACAGGGTTGTGTGTTGCTTCCTAGGTAGAAATTACTGTAACCTTCTGATTCAAGATGTTGATTCCTTGGAATTGCTGGGAAGGGTTATCCCCTTTACACAACTGCTGTCCTATGTATCACCTGCCAACAGACCTGTGTCATATTCCCAGTGTGCGCACATTGGTGAGGAAGTGAGATGCCGGGAAGTCAGCTGGATGAAAGAGATACTCAAATGTGAGTGAAATACCTTAAAGCCCTTTGCTTTTGTGATAGAAGGAGGTTGACAAGAGTCTCAGAACTGACTCTGGGATGCTCCTGTAAAGGCACAATGGCTGTAAGCATATTGGCTGGAATTTTGGCATCTGTGCTTCTATTCTTTTACTTCATTTTTTATAGATTAAACATGGTAATAGTTTTGTAATGCAAACTTTTCCTCTGAGTTTTGAGTCTGTGTATCGTTTAAGGCCTGAGCTCACGATTTTTGTCCTCTGAGAACCTTTAAAAAATGGTGGCACAGGGAACAGAGGGTGTTTGTCCAAATCTCCTTGGCGCTCTTCTTGCATGCCTATTTATAATAGGCTCACACCTATTTATCGATATCTAATACCTGCCCTCTGCCTGTGCACACTGGTGTTGTCCCAATGAGCCCAGTTTGTCCAAGGAGAGCACTTGGTGTAACTCACATGCAGAAGAACTAGAAGGAAAGGAAGTAGCAGGAAAAAGAGTTACTGGAGCATGTAATCTACTCCAGCAGCTGGCTTACGTTTCCATCTCTAAAAGCTCTCTTTTCTCCGTGTGCATTCTCTTGCAGGCTCATCTGATGCAATGCACATCATCTTAATCCCATATTCCTGTGCAGTATTTCTGACAGGGAATCTTGGCTTAATCCTGAGCATATTTGAAAAGCAGTTGTGTGGTGTAGTGATGATAACAAAATCAGTGGCTGCTTCTGGGCATCGGGGATTTTCCTCAGAGAAGTCAAAGCTGATCTCAGTGGGCTGCTCAGGGGGATGTTACCAATGGCTGGCTCTGAGTCCTGGAGCTTCTGGAGCACACAGAGAGGGGAATGGCATAACAAACAATCATAGCCAAGCTGGAGCATGAAGCTAGAGAGATGAAGCTTGGCTCATGGCTGTTCCACAGGTGTTCAGAGGCAGTTTTGGGAAAGCTGGCCAGGTGCTGTGTCACTGCTTTGGGATGTTGTGAGCAGGAATCAGCCACGGGCTTCCCAGTGTTGCCTGCTAGCGCCATAGAGCCTGAGAGCTGTTTGAGCTGTTTCTGTACAGCCTTTCCAGGGAAGGCAGCAGGCAATGTCCTGAACTTCTCAGGGGTGCTGTATCCTGCTGCTGCTCTGGGCCTCTCATTGACTTGAAAAGCACTAATTGCTGTATTATGCACTTAAAATAAAAAATTGATGGCTAACTGCCAGTACCCTCTGCCACTTGCAACCAGTTTATCTGGAGGGTGATTGTTATGGAAAACCAATGAAATTTTCTGTCATTTTTACTTCTAGAGAATCTGTATTGGACATTACTGGGTAGTGACCTGTGTGTATGCTCCTGCTGCAGATATTGGACTTGATGTAGGCTTGGAGAGCTGAACTGCTGTCAGGATTTTTTTGTTATTGCCTCCTTCAGTAATTGCTTTGGAAACAAGTATCTCCAACTTTATCAGATGTATTTTTGTCCTTGGCTTGAAGTTTTTTAAATTAACATCTTTATGCAAGAGCTGACTCACTAGTCTGGGATCAGTTCTGATAGTTTTAGCTACAGAGTTGCTGTGTTGAAATTGAGTGTCAATTTTTAAGGGAAAAAATAGTGTCTAGTGGCAAGCTGATACTTTGGTTTGAAGGAAAAAGCATTCTGCCTGGGAGTGCTGCTGCTTCCCTGGTGTCTGGAAAAGCTGGAACAACTTGCACCAAATCCCTGAGCTACCAGCCACTGCTGGGAAGGAATGGGTCCTGCGCAGGCAGGTGACCCTGAACTCTGTGAGCTGCCTTTACATTTGCTTGCAAGAAAAATGCAGTGGTGATGAGGTGGTGGCTTGGATGCCTCAATGAAAAAGTGATCCTCATTTTCCTGGCATTGCTGCAGGGAGCTTTTGTGGTGAGGAAGCTGAGCTAGCCCAGGAGTTCAGTGCTTCCTGAAGGAATCAGTAGTCTGAACTGGAGCTGTTGCTCTAAAAAACAGAGATTACTGATTCAATTTGGACATTTCTACACGTGGAACTGAGAAACAGTAAGAAACAGGAGGGTTTTCCTCATTCCAACTTTTATTTCATATAAATAATCCCTCTACATCAGATTTGTCAACTTCTTGGTTTTTTCTCTGACCATAAAGAAGAAACAGCTAAACCACAGTTGTCTGAAAAATTACAACCCAGGCACCAAACAAAGTGCATCGAGCAAAGTGTTAATGAGCAGGAAAAAATACACTTAGAAGAGGCACAAGCTGTCCAGTCCCATCCCTGGAGTCTGGATCAGACTCAGTCCTTCCTGGGCATCATTACCTGCAAAGTCACTTGGAAGAAAGGAAAAAAAAAAGAGGGAATGGAGAACCAGTGATGGTTTTCCTTTCAGAATGGAGTCTCGGGCAGTAAGGATTTTTATCTCTTCAACACAGTACTGGACCAGGGCAATGTAAAATTCCTGCCTGGCCACATGTCCAACTGCTCCTGAGGTGCAACAGCTCTTGAGCTGAGACTGTGTTCCATGGACCATGAGACAAGCTGGCTCCTGGGAAATGCTGGTAATGACCCAGTCTGACTGGACCAAGAGTGAGATCAGAGACCTGATGTACAAAGTAATAATAAATTTTAAAAATGAACAATTGCAAGCAGATTTTTGAGCCAGTCAGATAAGACAAATCTGCCTTTAACAGTGATGGAGAAGCTCCAGGACCTGGAGCACTTTTACAATCTTCTGTTTATCTGTTCTTTTATCTGTTGGGTAAGTCCAAATAAACCCAGTCTTGGCTTTGGTGGGGTGGAGATGTTTCTACTGATAAAACACAAAAGCTGCACGCTCTGTTTCTTGATAATACCTGGTGTGACGCCAGAAAAGTCTCCTGAATTTGGCACAGGGAGAAAATTCCCAGGCTTGTGCTTCATGATAGGTGTCACGGGTCTAAGTCACATGGAAAACCAAATGTTTGTCTGTGCAAATATTAGTTTATTAAAGCAGCATAGAGTATTTCAGTCCACACGTGCCAACCTGATCTCCAGGGCAGTCTGCCAGCCTGCTCAGCCAGTGTCCTGAAGGACATTCCATGCAGTCCCCACACATACCTGTCCCAGAGACATTTACTCTGGCATCAGCACCTTGAAGTGAAGGTGCTCACTCTGTGAGCCCGCTCTGCTCTGTCATTCAGAAGTCAGAAATTATGATGTGTTATTCCTTGTGCCTTCTCCTTAACTGCTAGCTGTATTGCAGCTGGATCCTACCTTGCTGTGACTAGAAATCCAAGCAGCTGGAGTTTCTGCATGTTCATGCTTGTAAAGCTCTTCCAGATCCTCCATTTGAAAGGTATCTTTAAGGCCAAGTCAGAAGGTCTGCAGGGCAGCTTAGAGAGGATTCCTGCCCTCTTGTTCAAACACAAGGCTATGGAAGGCACAACCAGGAAGGTGAAAATGTTTAATATGAAGTCTTGGACCTCCAGCTCCAGTTTGGCCTGGGTCCTGCTGCCAACTGCTTTGGGCAGTGTGGTGGAGGAGGAAGATTATTGTGCTGTCCCCTTCCTTGCCATGCTGCAGGGATGCCCAGTTATGCTTGGGAAGGGGGCATGGAGTTTGCTGAGTTATACACACACCTGGTCATCCAAGCAGCCACCTTCCTCGCCATGAAGCGCTGTCCTGATGTCCTCAGCCTCTAAAAGGGGAGGAGAGCTGGAGGCTCTTCAAGGAGGAGGTGCTGGGGTTGATCTGTGCTTGTCAGAAGTGCTCCATCCATCCATTCATCCATCCTGCTCATGCCCCATGGCCCCATACACCTCTGCCTATACTTCAACCACGTGCAAACCTCTAGTACAAGAGCTCTGAACACAACTTCTTCACCCATCTACTGAACTACACTGAAACACCTCACCCCTCTGCTTTGCTGGTCGCCTCTTCCTGCTGTTCCAGTTGCCAGCACAGCCCCTGGCACATGCAGGCCCCTCCAGCCTTTGGGGAAAAAATGGGGGCTGTGCCCAGAAACCCAAGCTGTAACTTTTAACAGAATTAGTCATTAAATAAAATAAAGTGCATCCAATAGACATTTTCTTGGCTCGCCACGCAGCTGCAATATATGCCAAACAAATAGATAAGTGATGGTGTTTTCTCTGTAGGGTGGGAGTGTGTGCATCCTTCCCTGTCCTTTGACACACAGATAGAGAAGGGGGATGCAAGAACTGGGGGTGGGGGTGGTGATGGGGACCCCATGGGTTGTGAATGGTGCTGAAGGGCATTGGGCAGGTGCTGCAAGCTGATTTCATAGAAGGTAAAAGAGTGAGGACAAACTTGCGCTCCTTTTCTCCTCCACCGCCTCCAGCACGTTAACCTGTGAAATGAGAGCAGAGACAGCCACGGGATTATCAGTCTCCAGGGAACTGCTGAGCTGTAAATTAAAATGTCTGCTGAGTTCCACCCTTCCCTTCCTGCATGGCTGGGGCTGCTCAGGAGGCACCACTGGGGCATAACCCAGATACCTGCTGCCGAATCCAACAGAAGCAGTAGGGCCTCTGCAGCCCAGGAGACGAGCTAACTCTACCAGTCTGGATTAAACACTCTCAGCCATCCTCTGGGATGTGTACATCAACTTTACTCTTTCCTTTTATCTCAGAAACAGCAATTCTGTTCTTGTGTGTGCTGGTTCAGCACCTGGAGCGCCAAGAGAAGGGGCTGATTTCATGTAGGGCTTTGTGATCCTTCCTGGTGAACACAGCCTGGGGGTACAGCACTTGTGACCCTCAAGGGCAGAGGGTGAATCAGCCTTTCCTAATTAAAAACTATCCTATGAGTGAAGCCTTCTGTCTTAGAGCTGCTTCCAGACCTAGACATGCTGATTTTAATTGGGAAAGACAGACTTTTTATTCTTTCCTAGTTGCCAGATGATTGGGTGCTGCTCAGAATTGCTGAGCTGGCATTGTCCTGCATCCATGTTTAAATCTGTAGATCTGCCTTTTGCTGATGCAGATTTCAGCACCCAAAGCTCCCAAGAAAGGTCAGAGAGGATGATATAAAAAAAATAAAATTAAACTGTGCAAAGGCAGTAGAGGCCACAGGAAACTTGGCTTGCATAAAAAATAAACTTCTCAAGGAATCATCTAAAGACACAGCCACAGATATTTAGTAAGGAACTTCACTGAAGTCAGACCCGAGGTGCTGGCACAACTGATCCTGTGTACAGCTGAGGTGAGATTGTTTCTGGAGACTTAATTCCTTCTCCTGTCTGTGCAACAGTGAGGGCTGGCTGTGTCCTGCTGCCGAGGGCTACTCAGTGCTGTGGCAGCACACTGGGATTTAATGGGACTGGGAAGGGCCACAAGCAGACTGTCAGTCAACAATTGGTGGTTCAGATATTGTAAAATAATCTGGTGTATGAGTCTGATCTGACTCCAGCACAAACTCTCCCTACTGTGGATCTATTTGATCACTGATGCTTTCAGAAGGCTCTGACTGAGAATTTTCAGTGCTGGGAAACTGAAAATTCCCTTCCCTGCTTTGCAATAATATCCTTTCAATAGAGACACCTTCTTCCCATGCATGAGTGAATCTTTACAGTCAAGACACTGGTGCGCTTTAAAGTCATTACTTCTCATGGTAATTATCCAGAGCAATTAGCCTTTTTCACATTTCCCACTGTATCCTCTTTCCCATATGTAACTCCAGGGCTGGTGGGAGATTCAGCAGCTCTGAATCCTGAGCTGGGGCTCAGGACAGTAATGCCTCTGGGTGCTGCCTGGGTTCTGCCAGCAGAGTTGGAATTCTGTGGTGGCAGAATTCCCTCTGTGTGTCAGTGTCAGAGGACAGGACTGACACAGATCGCTGCTGTCTGTCTCACACCTCCCAGCTTGGTTGGCTGAGGAATGTCACTGGGATGGCCTTCATAGCCAAGCCAACATCAGGTCCTTGTCGGACCTACTGGTTAGGCCCCACATGATGGGGGGATGTGCAGAACTCCCTGAAGCTGCAGCTGAATATAGCTGATGAAGGTCTGGGATAGCAGGAACAACTCAGGAATACACTGCAGCTCTGTTCCCGGTGTTTGGAATGGCAGCAGCTTGCCCATCAGAGCCCTGAGTTATGTTTAGACGTGTTAAACTCCAGTAAGTGGCCCTCAGGATTCAGCCATGGCAAGCTTCCAAGTGCTCTGACTGGTAGCCACCATTTCCTAATTTTCCCATATTTATTCCTGGGCTTCTCCAGTATATTGCTCCCTGCCCCAACATTGTGTTCTGGCTTGGATGTTTCTTCCCCTTTGCTCGTGTTCGCTACTCACATATCTACAGAGATCCCAAGTCCACTGCTTTCTGCCTTCATTTTCCTAGACTAAATAACATTCCCTCAACAGCCCTGGAGCCTTCCGTGTGTGTCCTTAGTCTCTTGCATCATTGTCATGGAATCCTTGTGTTTTCCAATGTCCTCCCATGTTGTGCCATCACTTCAGAGACAACTATGTCAAGTCCCACTCCCTGACTCTCCATGAAGACTAAGGTCTCCACTTAGGTGGTACTCAGAGGTGTTCTGGGAATTTGAAACGCCCGTGGCATGATGGTGGGCTCCAGAGGGTGGTGTGGGTTGCAGGAAAGACCAGGGAAGCTGATGCTATTCAAGGCAAGCCCTTGACCCTGCCAATCCTAGGCCAACTCCCCAAACATACCAGCAGATGGTATCTTCCTGTCTCCTGAAACTCGAGGAAGCTGGTTGTTCTTCCGCAGCTCCATAACTGTTTTGGGAAGTGCTCATGTCTGCTTGTACTGCTTCCTGCACCAACCTTGGGTGCTGGTTTGCATCAGAGCTGACCTCTGCTGACCTCCCCCGTCCTGCAGCACTCAGGCCCTGCCTGCCCCACTCCTGTTTACGTCAGCCAGTGCTGCAAGGTCAGATCCCTGGAGCTGCTCTGGAAATCTACCCCCAGCTGCATTTTCTCTAAAGATGTTAAGATTAATTTTCTCAAGAGAATTCAGAGAAAAGCTTCTGTGGTTTTTGTGTATCGTTTACTTCTCTGGGACTTGTTGGACATTCTCCAGGGATTCCAGGCCTGTACTTCGAGTAAATATTTATTCCTTGTTATTTGAAGCGAAGGATGAAAGCCCCACCACACTCTCTGCACAGCATATCCCACTGATTTGAAGGTGCTGGAGATTTTTAGTGCCATAAATAGACATTGGGAGTGGAAGCTGTGAAACCCATGTGGTGGCTGCACAGGGCTGCAGTTGTGGAGGAAGGGGTGTGAGATCTGCATTTAATGTGAGTGGGAACCCCTGACCAGGGCAGGGGGCTAGCACATCATCATCACTGAGTACAGATGTTTCCAGCTGTTACAGATACCTGCTGAGTTCTGAAGTGGACTCAGGGCCCTATTACCAAACCATGGGAATCTCCATCGCTGAGATGAAAATGGGACTACTCTGATTTATTGTTTCCTCTTAGTTGATGTCTAATTAAAGTTACCCTGAGTGAGCAAAGTAGTCATTAATTCCTTCATCCTCTAATTTGGTGGGAATTTTGGTAGATTGGAGAAGCATGGCTGGACAGTAATCTCCTACTATGTCCATCCAGGTGTTTCATAACATTCTCCTAAATGCTGTTGGAATTAATTTCCCTCACTTGAAGGAATTTTAGTTCAAATATAGAACCAGCTCCTGCTGGTTCTTGATGTTTTGTCTTTTTGAAATCACTATGACGCTTGCACTTCTCCCTGCCTTTTGTATGGATTGGATTATAGGGAAAGTCTTTGTTAGCAGCTTAGCCACTTCATGCCTAAGCTCATTTGTACCTCTGGGAGGAATACTGAGCAACACCGGGGGACATGTTGCTGTGTAGCGTCTGCAGAAAAGCTTCTGAAATCCAGGAAAGGCACTTGGTGGAGGGATCTGCCTGCCTGGCTCTGAGCAGCTCATTGCTTCAAGTGCCTACTTATGGAGCAGAGCTACTGCCTCTGTGAAGGAAAGATGCAGGGGTATCCTGAGAGCCACTTCTGTGCTAGGCAAGCTAGACTGTGTTCTGGAAACACTCATCTCTGTTTAGTGTGATGTTCTCTCTGTGGGACATGGCCTGGAAAAACACACACCTTGCAAAGAGCCCCTACCCTTTCTCCTTTCCACTTCCTCCTAGTTTCTATTTTACCTTTGTGCTTGTCATTCTTTGTTCCTTCTCCTGGCTTTGCATTTGCCTTGATAGAAGAAAATTGTTTGTTTGTGTAAAACCTGGAGCATTGCTCCATAACTGGTTCTGTTCTCCCACCCTTCTGTTTGGTTCATAGGCCTTTGCCCCAGGAATCATCTCACCCTGTGTATTTATACACAGCCCTGCACATTAGTGTTACCATCTGTAATTCAAAGTGTAGCACTCATAGACCTTCTACTGGGAAGAGAATCCCACACACAATCAACCTTCTCTCAAGCTCTGTCCACGAGGTGGGCCCTTGTGGCTTTGCAAGTGTTTTGGGGAAGGACCACACTGACATCAAGTTGTGATCACTCCAAAGACAGAAACAAACTCATCCCACTAAGGTTATTCCTCCCATCCTTTCTAAGGTCATCATTTCCCAGGAATAGTGCAGTATGTGCCCTGACTAATGTGTGTCATCAACCAACCTTAGCAGCCCAGTTCTCTGTCCAAATTTTCCTGTCTGATTTTCTATTCCTTCCCCACCCACTCCAGGACAGGCCTTTGGGAGGCACAGATTTAATTACCTTAGAGATCCATAGCACTGCTAATGAGCATTTCTGAACAGTTATCTGGTATGATGCCATTGTACCACAGAAAATGGAGTTGTGGCCCTGTACTATGGTTGAGAGCATTAATGAGATGACTCACCTTATGTCTCAGGCAAGCCAGTGCAATCTGCTAGTTGTGAGCATCCCCACTGTCCTTGTCCTTGCAGTCCTCAGGCTGGTTCCCTTCCCCAGACTGGGGTTTTGCCATATCCTGCTCAGGCACAACAGTCTGGTCAGAGCTGGCTTTCCCTGGGGACAAAGGCTCGTGGTGTTCAGTGCCTTCAGCATCCTCACTTTCTTTCAGTACAAGTGCCTGTCCCTCAAGAGCAGTGGTTTGGGTCACTTCTTCCCCTCCTTTGCTCACCAGCTGTGCTTGATCTGCATCCAGTCTGTCTCCTACCGCTGTGTCAAGCTTTCCTCCATGGCTGTTGGAAGAGTTCTCAGAGAACTCATGTGCCAAAGCTGACTGTTTCTCCAATTCAGCTCCATCTACATTCACTCCCATGGACAGTGACAAGGTCTCCTTGCTGCCAGGCCTGGTGACTTGTACAGTGCTCAAAAGGCTGCTCTGTGAAGCAGTGCTGTCAGTACTATCCTTCTGGGAGATGTCAGCAGTGCCAGGCTTCCTGTTGGCATCTTCCCCAACACTTTCCTTGCTTGGCTCGGGCTCTGGCTCTGAGTCCACAGTGCTGGCCACAGATACCTCTGTGCTGCAGCCCTTCACTCCCCTCCACTCCTCCTTCTGGCCATTCTGGGCAGGCTGGACCTTCCCGCTTCGCAGTTGCTGTGAAGAAGAAGCCCCATGATCCTGGAGGCTTGGCTGTTTCCCCTTTTCCTCTAGCTCAGCTGTGCAGTTCTCTTCCACCCCCTCATCACCTCTACTCTTCCGCCTGTCCATACCAAGGCTCCTCTGAGAAACAAAAGACATATTAAGTTCAGCTTATTAAATTACCAGTATATAGTATTTCTTGTCTGTGATGGTTCTGAAAACTTGAGGGAAAAGGATGTAAAAGGATGTAGGTGGGGGAGTGTTCAGGGACCAGAATAGGTGGGGTGATTGTGCTGACAGAGGGTCTGTAAGCAGTGAAGCTACTGTCACACCAGGCCATGTGAGGAGTATTAGCAATGAGTACAGTTACACAAAAACAGAGGTCTCCCAGCTCTGGAATGGCTTACAGATTCCAATTTTCCTGATAGTGCATGTGTTGAGAAAACTCAGCTGCTAGCCTGCAACTCAGGACCTCACCTGGCCATCAAGGTCATCCTTCAGAAGAGACATGTCCTCGCCTTCTTTTGCATCCCATCTGTCAAGAAAAAGTAATCAGAATTTAGACCTTGAAGTTCTTACAAAGCCAGTGTCCCTGCCTAACACCCGGATAGGGATTGCTTCCAGGGCCATATATTCCTTTGTCTGAACCCCTTGTCCAGGCCCATCCAGAGACACTCATTTGAGACCACTAAATCTTAATGAACTGGTTGTTGTAATTCTAGTTGTAATTCTAATTGTAATGAACACATGAACTCCAATTGCCAGGACAGTTGAGTCAGACTAAGCAGATAAAGTTTGCTTGTGCTTATGCCTGCCACTGTCTTGTCCTGCTTGCCTGACAGTGTCCAAGTGTCCCAGGTCTCCAGACAGCAGATACAGAGGCAGATACTGAAGGCTAAAATTACTTTGAAGTAGCTTGGAAGACAGAATATTTACAAGGGCCTGGAGTGACAGGACAAGGGCCAATGGCTCCCCTCTGACAGGGGCAGTGTTAGGTGGGAAATGCTTCCCTGTGAGGATGATGAGGCCCTTGCACAGGTTGCCTCTTCATAATTAGGCAGGGAGTGAGACATGGAAGTGCACACCATGGCAGTGCTGACAGCTCCTCACCTTCTGGCTCTGCCTGTCAATCTGTCCTTCCCCTTGGCTCGGCTGCTCACAGCAGGCACTGCTTTCGGACCAGGGTCGCTCACATTCACTCCATGATGTCCTCCACCTAGAAAACAGTTTGTAAATGCCAGGCAAAAGCAGGCAGAAGCAGCTGATGGACCACTGAACAGGCCGACACCCTTGTATCTTTGGAAGCCTCTGAAGCTGTGTGCATACTGCATGTATATTTTCTAAAGTAATAAATTAAGAATTTAGGGTGTTTCTTGTGTGGTTTTTTTTTTAAATTCCAAATTTCAATTCTAACTTTAAATCTTATTTCTTGGATACAGTCTCACTTGTGCTGTTCTTGGAAGACTTCTCCCCCCGCACACAGCTATGAGAGCAGCCGTGTGGTATGTTCCAAAAGGCTCTACAAATCTACAAGTGTCTGGAGAGAACCCTTTGAGGGATATCAAAGATGCTGGCATTTAGTGGGGTGACATAACACAGTCCTGTGGTTTACTCACCTCTTCCATCGGGAGGAAAGGATCTGTGCTGGAATTTCCTTGCATTCCTTCCCCCTGCAAGGACACAAGAAAGGATGCACCAGAGTGAGTGAGGGTCTGTAGTGGACAGGCAGCAAAAAGCCTGATGCTCAAATAGGGTATCACAAGGGAAAGCTTTGCTTTGCCAGTCCATCTCCTGAGAAACAGGAGTCAGGATGGACCTATGCCAGTAAAGAAGCCAGCATGTGCCGTAGGGATCAGAGATGATGTGCTCTGGAATAGGATTGCCTCTTAAACCAGTGTGTGGGAAAGGAGGCAAGGCTGAGCCTCCACACTGTGCCATACCAGGTTACAAAAGCCACTGCTCTCCCTGGGAAGGTCCAAAGCTCTAGCACCCAGCTGCTCAAATCCCATCCCCCGAGCCCTCTGCCCTGCAGGGAGGGCTGAGCCCCCAGATCAGAGGTGTTTGCCCAGGAAAGCAGAGCTTCACAGCTGACAGCCACAGCAGCTGCTGCAGCACTGGGATGCGCACGATCAGTGTTCACTAGCGCCAGGACAGAGTCTAGGTGTCCCTTGCCAACCTTTCTTATTGCTGGGATTATCCAAGGCTGGCTCCCCATCCTTAATAAAGTCCTCTTCAAACCTGCAGGTTAAAAACAGGCATTGTCAGACCTGACCATCCTCCTCCAGTGTGCTAAGTGTGGGCAGGAGCCCTCGGCAGGACGCAAGCTCGTTTGGCCCTTCTGCACCTGCCCACAGGCAAACCTGTGCAGGTTTTTCAGCAGCAGCTGAAGCTGCATGTGCTAACTGAAGCTGTGAGGTAGTCCTGCCCCAAAGAAGAACCCCTAAAACCTTTGCATCATTACCCATATGTATATATTAAATTCTATGAACATACTATAGATGTAGTGTGGCTGTACGACACTCAAATGCAGCTTCCCAAGCTTCCAAACACAATCTGAAGTAGCTTCAGGACTTGTAATCTCAAATCAGGCTCGTTTGGTTGGCTTGTAGTCCTTCTTGTTTTATATTATGGCTTTTCTCTTAAAAATTGATTGGTTGGTTTGCAGTAGGGCTCAGGGCTGTCTTGCCATCAACACTCAGCACCCACTTAAGTCAATTCACTCCTAATTATTGGGGTCTCAGCAACTGAACTTTGATTTGTTTGGTCCCATTCCTGAGCCAAAGGATTGTCCCACCTATCTGTCCTGTACAAACTGTTCTATCACCAAATCTTTGTAACATTCCCTAACTCCGCATCCTACCAGAAGCTCATCCTGCTACACATGCCAAGTCATCCTCCAAAGCTTTCTAGCTGGGGTGACCCAGCTGAACCAGCACAGCTGGAGGGACAGTGATTAAGGCAGAGATGTATCCAGCCTGATGCTCAGCTGTACCACATTGCTGTTCTCAGCATTGTCCCTGTATGACATAGGTGGCCTTTTGAAGTGACCCCCTTGCCCCACAGTGTCCAAACAGGCTCAGTTTATGCATTAGGGAGGATTTAGGTATGCTGAGCTCTCCTGTGCTTGAAAAGGACAAAGAGGTGGGGGCAGTGAGAGAACCTGTGGACTAGCAATGCAAGCTTGTCCATCCACGTTTCTGGAAGAGCACCTGTATCCTCCTGCCCTTGGATTTGTTCATGTGGAAATGGAGAGGATCCTCCAGAGGCAGATTTAGCCCTTGTTCATGCTCCACTCCCTCCCACAGTACATATCCTGGTTGGACCAAAGGCAGGCAATCTTTGTCAGCACATGATATCCCCTCTCAGGACAGCTCATATCAGGAAGAAAACATGAGAATTACTCTGATACCAGATCCCACTTATGGGCATGATCTGGGGAGGAAGAGGCAGCACTGTGGATTAGGTCAGGCACATGACAGCATGGGATTGATAAGTATCTGCTCAAGGTCCCACCACTGGCTTTAGGCCTGCTGCAGGCAAACCACCCTGGGACAGGGAAGGACCTACATGTGCTCTGACTTCTCCACATCCCAAGCCCGTCGCCACTCGCCCTTGGCATTCTTGTGACGTGCCAGGCGCTCCAGGTCAATCTGGTCTCGCTCCCTTTTCCAGCGGATGTACTCCAAGCGCTCCCGGCCAGTCATGGGGAAACTCAGGTCTCCGGGGTTCTTCTGGACTGGCCTCCCACCCTCCTGGTGGAGGGAAAAGAGCTTCTGGTTAATAAAACTGTCTGAAACAGCTGCATTCAGGGTACTTTGTACTGTCACCACCACAAATGCTCAGCAATATTTGAAAACAACTTGGGACAAAGTCAGCTCCTTTCTCTGAAGTGATATTGGCACACCAGGACTCTGCTTTACCCAAAGCCTAAATACACCAGGGCTGTTTGGCTCTACAGAAGGGAAAACTGAGGCATGAACCTTTCCTAAGGTTTACTTATGGTATAGAGTCAGTTCCTGGAGTGCTTGGAACATCTCTCAACAGGGTTTGAATGATGAGTTCCCCAATTTGAAGACTTTGGGATACATAAATCAAAGTTATGCCTGTGAAATCCTTTGCAGTGAAAAGGCAGGGAAGGAAGTCAGCCTTCTGTGACCACCAGGCATCCATGGGAGCCTACAGTCACAGAGCTGAGGCCAACCCTGTGCCTAAAAGCAGCATTCCCAGAGCAAAGGGGCTCTTTACCTTCACTGCTGTCAGGCTCTTGGTTTATCACTCCTCATGACAGTTAAGGGCTGACACTGCTCAAAAATTTAAAGCTTAATGGAAAGATAGTTCAGAGCTGATGGAGCATGTGGGGGGGAAAGTAGCCCAGCTGTCAGGTTAATGGATGAGGTGGAAGCAGGAGCCGACAGGCTGTGGTGTGTTGTCAAGCAACAGTGTGTAGGGAATAGCTTAGTGCAGAGCTGAATCCTGGGGTGCTAATTACCAGCGGGTAATTCATCACCTCATGCATGTGTCCTTCAATGCCAGCCACCCTCACACCTTCTCCCCCCAGAGAGGAATTAACTCCTCAGCCTTGCACTGTGGATAAGAGAAGCAGCAGGAAGGAGGGACTGAAAGCCCTGTTACCAAGGTGACCCACCTGTGTGGGCTGGAACTCGGGTGGCACCAATTGCTCCTCCATTACTCAGCTGGCAGGAGCTGGAGACCTGACCCCGTGTCCCCAAGGAGGGAGACACGAGGTCCACAGAAAGACAAGGCATAGCAGAGTAAAGCCAGGGCAAGCACTGTCCCTTGGCTGGGACACAGCCTGGGATGGCTCGGTACTGCTTCCAGCCCCACAGTAAGGCACAGTGGGTTCTGCCAGGATTGATCCTGATGCATCCATAAAGCCAAAAGCAAGGGAAGGACTAAGGCTGATGCCCATGCTCTCGTGTGGGGAGAGGCAGAAGTGGCTGGGAGCCCACGGAGCGGGACTAGCCAGTCCCTCACCTCAGTTACAGCATAGCTGTGGTTAGCTGGACCACAGGCTATTGTGCTCCCCCTTCCTGCTCTGGGGGGCTCAGCTGGAATTAGTGTGTAATCTGTGTCCTCCTAATGAATCACACTGAGGTGGGGTTGTTCTATTTGTGCTCCATTAATTAAAGCATCTGCAGGCTCGAGGGAGCCAGCATGTCTCCAGGCTTTGCATTAAACAGTCAGTGGGAAGGTCTGTGCTTTAATTTACCTCCATCCTACTCAGCTCCTGCTGAAGTGAGGAGCTGTAGCTAATACGGCCTGAGCTTTTCAATCCACAAGGAAATAGTTTTGGGAGAGGAACCAGCCAAAGCTGTGCTGCCACGGGGGTGAGCATGTCACCCTTCCTAACATCCCCATGGCTGTGTGAAGGGCTTGAGCAGCTATGACAAGGTGTGGAGGCAGGTCCTTGTCACCTTTCCAGTGCTGCTTGCTCCAGGTGTGTCAGCTGCTCAGCAAAGCTTTGGATGATGAGAGCGATGAACAGTGGGAGCCACGTCAGAGCACAATGCTGCTTCACAGAATTACAGGATCATTTGGGTTTGAAGAGACCTCAAAGATCATCTTTCTTTAGGACTATGGTGGGGAGGTACATTCTACTGGTTTCCTCTTCCAAGACAAGGGTCCCCACAAATAGACTGGGACCCCACTCACCTTCCGGCTGTGCTCACTTTCTGGGCCTCTGTCACTGTCTGATCTCCTCTTCTCTGCTGTTCTTCGCTCTTCTCCCTGCAAGAGAACGGACACAGGAATTATTTCAAGGATTAAGCAAGGACTCCTGGCAGGGGAATCAGTACCTGAACCTATGCCGACCAGGACATGTAAGAACTTCTCAGAAAAGATCAGCAAAAGAGGAAGGATTGTTTCTGGGGCCCCAAATCAAACTGATGTAGAAAAAAAAAGAAGTCAGAGAGCAAGTGGTGTATGAGATAAGCATTCCTACAGGTCCCTTCTTCTCCCAGACTGGAAGAAGAGTGGTGTCCTGCATGGTCCTGTTTCTTTTCAAGGCAAGCCAAGTTTCAAGTACCTTTCCAGATTCAGGCCATCTTAGTATTCCACTGTACAAGATCTGGGAGCCTATCTGAGGTGCAGCTACAACTTGGCATGGTCAAGCGATTTTAGTCCCTGGCAAACATGGCATCCTTCTACCAGGGTCTATCCCTGTTCCCATGGGGTTTACCCATGCTGTTAGCAGATTGGCAAGCTCTGCTCTGGTGTTGATACACCCCTGCCAGGGGCAGGAGGTGACAATTAGCCTCTGTTTCTTAGTGAGCTAAAAACACCAAACATGGGCCAAGCCAGGAGTTCTCTGTCCCCACATGGGACAAATAATAGAGTCAGAGGCCAGGGTGGGATCACAGTGGGTCTTAACAAAACAGTCTGCAGAGCATAAAGATCCTTTAGGAAAGGCTTCCTGCCTGGCTGACAGCTAAAGGGCTGGAGATGTGGGGGGGCTGAACTTGTCATGCTGCCATTTTGCAGTGCCAAGCAGAACTGAAACACAAAGAGGAACGTGGCAGCATGAACTGCCAGCTCAGCCCTTCCAGAAAGTGGCGGCATGGCGAGGTCCAGCCCAGGCTGGAAACAGGACTTTTATTCCATGCATTCAACCAGACAT
This sequence comes from Notiomystis cincta, assembly GCA_013398075.1. Classification (NCBI taxonomy): domain Eukaryota; kingdom Metazoa; phylum Chordata; class Aves; order Passeriformes; family Notiomystidae; genus Notiomystis; species Notiomystis cincta. The sequence goes on from VZRX01001681.1 coordinate 102,608, forward strand.
AACTTTAGTTTTACAGGGAAACTCAGGATATCAGTCTTCATACATGCAGCTCTGCCCAATCTCCTAAGGCAACTCATCCTGGTGCAGCTTATTCTCATGTACCCTATGCAATCATGCAGGGAATGAGCTACAGACACATTTTCTAGGGGATTGCCCACACAACTAAGTTTGAGGCAGGTCAGAAATGTGGCCATACAGTTTATGGACTGTCATTGCACTTGGTGCATGACAGCTTCACTGGTCTGACTGGTACCTCTAGCACAGATGGACGTTTGTTCAAACAGATCCTTGGAAATAACAAGGAAAAAGTTAGCTATATTGTCCTGGGGTTTCTAAGCAAGGAATTGGGAAAAATACAGAGGGGTCTGTGCTCAGAGAAGCTGCCCCTCACTATATCCTGCCTGTTGCAAAAGGGGATGTGGTGAAAGACAACACTGGAGATTTATTTCAAAATGTTGCTGTGAAAACTCAGATAACTGAAAATGCTCCCTCTGGACTCAAAGTCACCTGATGTGGTATCCCTGTTTGAAGAACCCTGTAATGAGAGATTGGATGAGTCTCTACAGTCCCAAACTGAGCATTTACAGAGAGATTAAACAGCAGAAATCCGGAAACTTTGCTCTCCCAGAGCCCTGCATCCCAGTGGCTGTCCCACTTGGAATGCTTTCTCATCAGGGCCCACCACAAACCTGGGTCACTGCACAACCCTCCATGCTTTGACACCCTCATTCCAAGCCAGCTACCTTTTGCCTTAGTCTGCTTCTATTTTTGCTTCTCAGAGGGCACTGTGGAAAATGGAGAAGACCATAAAAATGTAGTTCTTTTGTACCAGGACAGCAGGTCTGAGCTGTGAAGGGAACAGTAAGTTTGGCTCCTGCATTGGCTTAGGAGCAGAATTCCTGTTGCCCTACTGCCCCAGAACTGCTGTTCGTGTTACCACACACCCAGGCCAAGAGGGAGCAAACATGTTTTTCTTTTCCTTCTTCCTCTCTGCCCCCAAAATTAAGAAAAATTACATGGTTGTTATCATCCCTAGTGTAACTATTCGTGCAGAACAGGAGGAGGACACAAAAGCCTGAAGCAGTCAAGGAAGATTATGATTGTTTATCCTGAGGTTTCTGCCAAGATTTCTCAGTTTCTCAGTCCAGAATGGCCCAGGGTGGGGCCCAGGGTGGGGCAGAGCCTGCTCCAAAGCAGTCCTGGGATCCCAAATGCCTTCTGCCACTGGGTCTTCCTGACTTCCTGACACACAGACTCCCAGCTAATGTCACTGTGCAGTGGTGACAGTACTGATGCTATTATCCAGCCAGAAGCTTTGACAGGCTTCCACATCTCTGGGCTAGTTCAATGCCTTCTTTTTTTAAAAAAAATAAGGACAGATGAGTTAAATAAACCTTTTGGAACCCATTTCTCCAGGCACATGTCAGCATCACAACTGGCATTTCCTCTTGAAGAAATGAGGAGAGTTTTGTAGGAGCTTAAAGCTGTTTTTCTAGTGCTCAGATTCCCCACTGGGCAGGATTTTTGAAACTAGTACATGAGAGGATTTTTTTTTATAACTCTTTTGAAAAATCTGCCTCCTTAATTGTGCTGCCTGAAGGGAGCTAAAGACTTTTCAGCCACCCTCTCTGCCTATTTTCCCCTCCCATCTGCAATGTAAAAGCAAGTGTTTCTCCTGCCACAGGTTTGGTTCCTCTCCTCTGCAGTCCAGCTCCTCTGTGTTAGTCCCTGAAAGCAGCTTTTGTGTCTCTTGATTACAGTAATTTCTGATACACCATCCTGGGAAACTCTGTTAATAAAAGGACAATTTAAAAGCCCTGAAGCTCTATCAACTGCCCATTTAAAAAATTATTTGCAACCTGTTAATTAACCATTGTGCTCCACTGGTCCTGAGCTGCTGGCTCCCAGCTCTAATGTACTAATGAGCCTGAAACACTGCCAAAGCATGGAGTGGCTTTTTAGGGCTAAAAATGAAGGATTGTCTCCAGCCCGACATGCAGGAGAGCCCTGAGGCAGGTTTAGGGGCAGCCAGGCAGAGATGGGTCCCAGATGTGGCACCTCCAAGCCAGCAGCAGCACTGGAAGTCGTGAAGCTGCACGAGTAGAGCGATGGGCTCAGCAAGGAGTCAGGATTATTTGGTTCCTTCAGCCCTGTGGGCTAACAGAGAGTGAAAGTGTCTTTCTACTTATGGCGCCGGGGCTGTCTCAGAAAAGGAGATCATGAGAGGAGCATTCTTCCCTTGCATTTCCTCTTTGGCAGGTCCTGCCCCAGCTGTGCTGCAGTCTGGAACTGACAGCATGGCGTTAGCCAGAAGCACCACGGGCAACAAGAATGGGAGTTGTTTTCTTCTTTGTTTTTGTTTGTTTGGTTGGTTGGTTGGTTTGGTTTGGTTTTGGGTTGGGTTTTTTTATTGTTTTGTTTGGTTGGTTTTTTTTTTCTTTATTGAATTTCATCATGAATAAAAATAGAGAAAATATGTGGTAACGAGGACACCCATCAAATACTTTAATAGGATAAATTTGACAAGTGGATAGAGGAGGAAGCAAATTTGACAGTGGCCAGGCTAATGGAGGGGGAGTGGATGGTGGATGTGATTCTGCAACCTAGGTCTTTGTGGGAACCCCAAAAGAGCAAGGAACTTGCTGGGTTGGGGCATGAGATAAAAGGGCCCAAAGCATGAACCACGCTGGGGTTAATGAGAGACTGAAAGTTAATCCTTGAATCGGGGGTCCCAGTTGAGGTCCTAATGCACAACTACCCAGCCGACACCACTGACACCCCAGCAGGCTCTCCAGCAGCCGAACAATTTCGGGATGAAAATGAAGTTTCTCTTTTAACAACTGATTAAAAGATAGAGAAGAAAAAGTGGCAAGAAAATGGTGGTTTTCATGGCAGCAGATTAGCAGGAGTGTGCCACTGGAACATGTGCTGCTCAACATGCTCATAAATGGTCTGGAAAAGGAGCTGAAGAGAGGGATGACAGTTTGCTGATGATATTAAATCATCCAGGGTAAAGAATGTAATTTGCCCGGAAAGAGCTGCAAAAGATCTCTTGACATTGAATGCCTGCATCATAAAATTACAGCTGAAATTCAATATCAGTAATATAAAATAACTCACACAGAGAAAAATGCCCCTCCTTGTATACACACACACAGAGTAATGAGTCCTGAGCTATGATTAACAGTCAGGAATGAAATTTTGCTGTTTCTATGACTAGTTCTCTGAAAATGTTAGCTCAATTATTTAGAAAAAAAAAAGCAAAGAAAATGCAAACTTGTTGGGAGAAGAATAGAGAACAAGCCAGAACATTATTATGTTGCTGAGTACGTCCTGGAGAGCCCACAGCTGGAATACCATGTGCAGTTCTGGTCTGCTTGTACTGAAAGAATATGGTTAAAATAACAAAAGCACAAATGGGGACAATGAGAATGATCTGAAATAAAGAACAGTCCTCAGCAGACAAGTCTAAATAGAGGCAATCTCTTAAGTTATATAAGACAGCTGAAGGGAGACGTGAAACAGGTCGATAAAATCATTCGTGCTTTGGCAAGTGACCAGGGAATGATCTATTTACTGCTTCCCCTGACACAGGAAGAGCAAATGGAGTTGTCAGGGAACCAGGCTGAACTGGTCTGGGATTCTAAGCTTCTGTGATTTTATGGCTTTAGCCAGTGCAGCCTTAGGCCTGCCCTTATACACACTCTGCATCCAGATGCTTTGAGGCCAGTATGAGCAAGGCATTGCCAAAAACACACATATGGATGCTCAGCCTCAAATTTCACATCCTATAATGAAACCAGATGAGAGATGACCTTCAGGGCGGTCCATACACTTAAAAGAGGGCTCAGGATCTAAAGCCAACATCCTGCTGCAGCAGGCACTCCTGCTGCTCTCTCCTAGTACAGCCCCAACCTTGATGACCTCAGAGACAAGAGTTTAAACAAACCCAGCAGAGAGCAGAAGAAGACAATTGCCCTGCATGTTACAGAAGTACATTTGACAACCTCAAGGGCAGGAACAACACAGTCAGGTTGTTCCCATTACATCCAGGAGTGTTGGTGATGCCTAGACTGAAGCAGTGATGTTTGTCATGGGGATTTCTGGAGTTACCAGTGGCTCAATCAGGCAGCTCATTTGAGGCTTATGGCATTCAAAATGCAGCCATGAGAAAGGAGCACCTGGGCTCTTGGAGCCTAGGTGAGCCCTGGGGAGGAGGAGAAGCTGAAGATGAGCGTGGGTAGTAGCAGCGAATGGTTGGCACTATCCCAGAGAGGGGCTGCAGATGTCTCCCAGCATTCCTGGATGTGTTTGGTAGCCACTCCAAGTGTTGTTTTCCTACACAGTCTTTGCTGACCCTGTTGGCTGCAGGCATTCTTCCTTATCTGTGAAAACTCCGGAAGAGGAAAATAGCACATGCCTCTGTGTGTGTAAAGAGGAAGGTATTTGTAAAGAAGTATTTGAAATATGTTTCAAAGATTATCAAAGCTCAGCCAGCTCACTCAGCAGATGATGGCCTGGAGGCACAGCAGGACAAGGTTCAGAAGCAGATATTGCCCAGCTCTGTTAACATTTAAGTTGTGCAGTGAGTCAGGAGGACACTGCTCCTGTCCCAGTCTGATGTGTGGCTCCAAAAAGAAGCTGTTAAGAGTGGAGGTGAGATTCATGCCCTATATCTGGCAGTGCTTTCATCAATCCTCCCAAAGCAGCATCTGTTTATGAACCCAGTGTGTTTAGGAGGCTTCTAGTTTTAGCTAGGATCACAGGGCAGGGAAAAGATTGTGGCTTTCTTCTTTCACAGGGATGGAAGGCAGAGATATGGAGATAAGCTGCACACTATTAACATACAGTGTCTCCCAGCATCCTGTGGCTGGGCCCACCTCATGATGGCAGAAGTGGATGCCAGGGTTAGGTTACAGCCCAGTCACTAGCACTACACTTACCTTTTCCTTGTTATCCATGGTGATGGCAATCTGCATCCTCCTTCCCCGTCGGAAAGCCACCAAATGGTCCATCTCCTCCTCGCTCAGGTCTGGTGCTCGGCCTGGGCCAGGGAAACTCTCGGTACGTTTCTCGCTGACGATCCTCTTGCCCTGGAAGGGACAGGCTCAGTTAAGGACACCTCCATTAGCCCTCCTAGGGAGTGGTCATCCCAAACTGCAAAGGATTTTGGACTGGCAGAACAGAAAATGAGCTGAACAGTCAGTCCCCTCGGCTTATAAAGCTGCCACTCCACTCTAAGGGATCTGTGATATTACAGAGGTGTGTTTAGCTGAGCACAACATGGGCATGGCGGGATTTACCCTGCTTGGATGGTCTGCAGCATGAACACTGAAGGATGATTTTACTTTAAGCTTGCATCTGTGTCTCTGAAACAAATGTGAGGTTGTCCCCTCTCCACACAACATGTCCCACTAAAATGTGAGGCTACCTTGGAGCATAAGCCTAGAAAGCGGAAGAGAAGGGGAACAGTGGGGTTCTTTCTCTCCAACCTTGTTCACATAACAGTTACTCCCCTGAAGTGTATTAGCACTTGATAATTCATCACTTCATAGTCATTTTGTGTTCGTATTTCCGGAATTATTTATTCAGCAGTGGAATACTTTAGACTGATATATAAACTCCTTGAGCAAGGGCAGTTTACCCTTCTCAGATATTATTTCCAGCTGTCTGTATCAGTGTCATGACTTCACTACATGGATTTACATCTGGTTCTTATTTTGTTAATGATCTTTGTTGATGGCTGATGTCCTGCCAGTGCCCTCAACCATCAATCCCACAAAATGAGCACATCTTTTATACAAAAAGACATATTTTTTCTCATTTAAAAGTATCACCTTTCAGGTCAGTCATGTGCCTTTTTATTTTTTGCCTTACAAGGAAATGAGACTTAATAAGTCATCTCCATCGTTATCTCTGATCTTTTTCTTTTCTCTTCATCCATATGAAGTCTGCTCAACTTTACCAGGGATGAAGGAACCTCAGCAGTTTCCCTCTCTAAAGGATGGTGCATTTTACTCTATTTTCCAGCTTGGGCTCCCACATTTACTGGAGTCTTGATTTAAAAGGCACTCAAAATATCCAAGGAAACTTCAGTGAAACTTGGGAACTCTTTGTTGCTACGAAATTGTTTTCAAAAACAAAAAGCACACCCAGACCTCTGATTTGTAGGGAAGACCTGCAATCAGGGCCTTTGCCATGACATGTGATACCAAGAAGCCTCACACTAGCCTCATCTTCCCTCGGCTCTGCCAGGAGTGCAGATGTTAGCATGGAGGGAGCCTTGCTGTGCACAGCTTCCATCAGCATGACCTTTTTTATGGCTTCTCAGTCAGTGAACTTCCTAGCACATGATAAATGTTTTAGGAGACACTGGAGTATTTCCAGCAGCAGAACCTCAGTCTCTTGTTTATTCATCTTTCACATCTGTGTGATTTTGCTGTTTCAGCAGAGATAGTTCTCGAGTCAGCCTGATGAAGGGGAGAGGAGCGGTCCCTGCTCTGCCTGTCCTGCAAGTCCCAGATGCACAGACACAGTGGGAACTTTGTTACACATTCTCTTGGGGAGGTCCAGTTCTGCTTTTGGGTTCAGTAATCCTAGGCTGTATGGCTGAGGTTAGAGCATGAACTGGAGACTGGCCTGGCTCTGCCCTACCCAGAGCACTGGTACAAGGTGTTTGGCATTCTAGTAAAAATAATTTTTTATTAAGAAAGTAAGCCCAGAGATGGTTTAGAAAGTAACAGCAAGCTATTAATCCACAAGTTGTGTATCAAAATCTATTCATCTTAAGTCAACAGCTGTTCCCTAGAGCTCTTCAGTGTTTAGGTGTTGACGGCTCATCCTTTAGACACATAACAGGGTCACAGATACCTCTTGCCAGGGAGGCCTGGCACTGGGGGGGATGTTTGAAGGTGACTTCACCACTTGCAGTCTTGAGAAAGTCCTTCCTGAGACCCAACACAGAGAACCTTGTGCCCAAACACCTTGAGCACAATGAAAGCCTCAAAGAGCATCACTGGATTACAGGGAGGTGACACCTTTCCTGGGCCACTGGATGTTAAAAGGCACAGTGTGAAGGCTGGTGTGTTGGCAAAGCCTTTAAACCCTGCATTTATTGAGCAGATGGCAAGGAAGACTCAGAGGAAATACAGGAAACAGCTATTTAACAGAGCTGTGGTAGCTAGACACATGCAGGCTGTGAGACCACCAGATTTTCTGTGTAATACCCTTTGCCCTCCCTCTACCACTCCTTCCCTCCTTTCTTCTCTACCTCCCTCCCTCCCCATTTCCCTTCTGGCTAAGCTGCCTCGCCTGAAGGCACATTCTGCTCAATGTGTCGGCTGACATGTGTCTTCTTTCCTTGTTCCCTATTTTAACAGTCTGGGTGATCTCCCAGCCTGCTTGTCCCACATTGGGAAATCCTGATTCTTGGTGCCCCAGCTCCCAGAGTGAGAGATGTCTCATGAGGAGAGTGCTCATGCAGAGCCAACAGGGACAGAGAGCAGGGTCACAGCCACAGTGCCTGGCAGAGCCACCTCCTCCCCTCCAAAGGGCTTGTCCTGGGTCATTCCCTGCCTGACAGAGATCTGGGACTCTGGCATCAGCCCTTTAGCTTAGTCAGAACTACACCACTCCCCTTATAGAGACACTGTAAGGTGAGATGTGCCCATCTCATGTCTGAGGCATGCCTCAGATTGCAGAGGCAGCATTAAAAATACTCATCCAAGGTGTACCAGGAAAAAGAACATGGGAACAAAGGAAACCCCTGAACTTCTGTCTAGTTTGTACAACTTTCCAGCTGACTTTCCTTTAGGGTGTCTTGTGTGACTATGATTTGGGTTATTGAGGATTGGATGTGAGCCAAGGAGCTCTGGTGCTCGGTCTTTGCCATGGTCACAGGAAGGATGGTGGTGCCTCATTCAGTCACACCAGTGTCACCAAGCAAGTCCCTCTTTCCAGGCACAGCAACACAGTTTAACACCAGAGTGGTCCAGGAGGGCAATAAGGTGACTGATCACTCAGAAAGGGAACTGGCTACACACAGCTGGGTTGAGGGTGCTGCTAAGGGAGTTAGCAAGGCCTGAGGGCTGATTCCTGGGAATCAGATACAGAGAGGGAAGCAAGTGGCAGCTCTGAGGTTGTGCTGAAGTATTGTGAAATGAGAGGAAACAAACAGTAAGGGAACTATTCCCTCTGGATGTGGCATGCTGGGCAGAAAGCTAAAGTGAGAGGCAGAACAGAAGCCCCTTTGTAAGTCAAGAGGCCGCAGTGTAAGAGCAATCCTCTTCCCTACTCACCTTTGCTTTGTTGTCCATGGTAACAGCCAGCTGCATCCTCTTCCCCATCCTGAATGTGAACATATGATCTGCTTCCTCCTCCTCCTCCTCTTCTTCACTGCCAATGCTGAACCCAGGGCTTGTAGGACAAGGGCTTCCCCATTTCTCACTCACCACCCTTTTGTCCTGGAAAATGAACCACTTCCATTAGAAAATCCAGGCCCTTGACTCAGGGATCTGATTCCCTTCCCCAAACACACCTGCACACAAGCGGGGAGGCAGCTATAGAACAGATAGTCCTTCCCCCAGGAAGTTCTCTGTGCCCAGCATACTGCCCTGACATTCCTGGGGAACAAGGGGCTTGTTGTCTCCTCAGCAGCAAAACTCACGAAGACAGCAGGGCTGAAAAATCCTTTGCACTTACAAATCTGACATTTCAGACTAAAATGCCAGAGTTATGGGAAAGAAATGTCATCCTCATCTCTTTCTGCAGCACTCTGAGTTAGCTTGGGAAAGCCTAAGTCCTGCTGGAGGTGGCCTTGGAAGCCAAGTGGATGGCTGAGAGTGGTGCTCACCATGGAGAGGGCTGGGCTATCTTGTCCATAGTGTTCAGTCTGGGTAATTGCATCTTTCAGGTCCTGTATGAGAGAAAAATGTGTGCAGCAGCTCACCCCGAGAGAGGCGAGGGCCGTGGCTGAGGTGAGAAGGGAGCAATGCACTGGCCTGGATCCAACAACCCGTAGTGCTGAAAGGAGAGTGGGTTGGCTCAGCAGGCTCAGCATGAGCTCTGGCAGAGAAGGTCACCAAGGGGTTAAGGCAGGACTGGCTTCCCAAGCACCATGCTGCCAGGATGGGTGGACAGGGCTTATCAGATTTGGTTTAGTTAAGAAGGAAACCTGGAACTTGCAGCCGCTGGCCCAAGGCCACTTGCTTTGCTCACTCCCAAAGTCTAAGGAGATCATAAGTTTCCCAGCCTATGGCATTCTCAGAGGCACTCCTGATACTTCCAGTGACACCCTCACACACATCCCCCCCACACACACCCCTATACACCTGATACCCTCTGCCTACATATTTGCAGTGATGCTGACACCTAGGACTTGTCCAGGGCCAAGTTATCTCTGTGTGCATGGGTAGAGGTGCCTAGGTATGGCTGGAAACATATGTGCAGCATGTAACATCACTCTGATCACACATCTCTGCAGAGTTTACTCCCACATTTTAAGGGTTAAGGAGCTATTTCCTTTGAGGCTATAAGCCTCACAGAACCTTGCTGTGGATCATCTCTCTCAGAAATGTCACTTTGCTGCAGCAGGACTGGAGTGAGAGTTGGCCTGTGGTGAAGGAGAAGCACCACTTACATTGTGAGCTTTGGTGATGGTGATAGTGAGTCCGTCCTGCTTGGGCTTCCTGGAGGTAACAGCCATTCCCTCCTGTTCTGCTCGCTTTTTGTCCTCTTCTATTTCCTGAAATACAGATATCCCCTTATCACAAGCCTGTACCTGAAGGCTGTTCATTTTCCTGTTTAGTTTTGATAAACAGACCCACCTCCATCTCTAAGAAAGAGAGGACCAGCTTGTGTCCCAGTTATGGGGTGCAGAAAGAGGTAGGTAGCAGTGTGTGAGGAGATGCTGTAGCAGTGGGTGAGGAGATGCTACAGCAGTGAGGCAAGTGCCGGTGTCTGTTCTCCAAAGCAACTCAAGATTTGTAGTTAAAGTCTAAGCTAAAGGCAGAGCTCTGCCCACCTCCAAGTGTTTCCAATATAGACTTGGTATCTATATAACAGTCATTCTGACTGTGCTGACAATCTTCTTTACAGTATGAGCTGAGGACCGCAAATCAGAGCTGAGGAAGATAAGGATCTGCAGACTCACCTGGTATCTTCGTATCAGTGCTTCATTCTTTTTCCGCAAAGCCAAGATTTTCTTATCAAGTTCAACATCTTTCTGCTCTTTCTTCCTTAACACGGCATCATCCACAGCAGCATCCTGGAAACAGAAGGAGCAAAGCTCTTCTCAGTCATTATACCAACAGGATGAAACCTGCTCCTTCTGTCTGGACAGGGTGGGAATTGAAAGAATCTTTCCCCATCACTTCTCCCTGACTTTTTCCTGACATAATTGATCTTTCCTTTTCTTACAATTTTTGTTCAGAAATGAGGTGGTTTGAGCAAAGCACTGCTGCCCCACTTTGATTGCTATCAGTGGGCTTCAGAGTTAACACCCTGCTTATCTGCATGCAGTACATGACCCTCACCTTCGCATGCTCTTGGGCATGGAGGAGGTGTGCTAGGAGTCAAACATCAGGGAAAGGCAGCAGAACCTGCTCTCGGCACAGACTGCAGCTCCAGCGCCAGCCCATCTCCACTGGCAGCCCCAGTGAGGAGCATCTGATCTAAGAGCCCCTGCCAAGGGCTGCTCTGCCAGGACACAGGGACATAGGCAAAAATCTGTGTCCAGGTGGAACAACAGGAACATTTAAACCACCTCTACACATTCTTCTGCTGGACAACGGGATTTTCTCAAGATCTGTAGGAAAACAAATGGCTTTTCCATCGCCATTCATCATCGGGTATGAGACAGGTGAGCAGATTGCCTTTGTGGGTGGATACAGCTCCATTGACATTTTGCAAGGCTGATTAAAGCCAAATTTGGGTGTTTACCTGAACAGAAGCTGTTCTGGGAGCACTAAATTGGCAGGTTCACTGTTTACCGAGTGCTGGGGTGTTGGCTGCTGAGGGTGGGATCAAAGTGGTGCATGCTCTCAAACACACCCCTTTCATCTTCAGATTCTTTTGAAGGAGAACTGGCAGAGCTGCTGGCTTGAGAAAAATTTTTTAATTCCTGCAGAGGTTGTATTTGTGCTCTTCTCTTTTCAAAGCGAAAAATGGAAAAGGCCTATCAGGCTGTTCTCCCTCTGCCCATTTGTCAGCATTTTGTCTACACTGCAAGACGGCTGGTGCCGGGGGGGAGGGGGTCTTCCCATTTCCAGCTGGAAACAAGTCACTGGAAGGAAAGTTTGCTGGTGTTCAGCACTTCTCCTCCCCTTTATTAACGACCCATTAAGGTGTTTCTCTCTGCACAACCTGTTTCAGCAAATTCTGGGAGCTGTGAGTGACAGGTGGTCCCTCACCCGCACACCCAGGCCCCGCGGCCGAAGCGCTGAGCAGCGTGTGGAGCCCACGCTCAGTTCCCAGGGGCTCACCCATTGTACACTTCAGCTCAGTCAGCGTTTGCTCGTCAGCTGCCGCCCCGAGCCAGCCGATAACAGGGGGGCGTGCCCTCTCCTCCGCTTCTGGAATGAACCCGCTGCCCCAGCCCGTGCTGAAGCTGATGCTCAGGATGGAAAGTGTCTCCACCGTGCCCTCCCCAGAGTAAAAGCTCTTCCGGGGAGCCAAGGTGCCCGTATGTCACCGCAACAGAGAGTTATAAATGGCTTTGGCAGAAACAAACGTGCGATGGCTTTGAATCAGCAATCAGCTGAAGCCAAAGCCTCCCTAACAGCAGGGCATAGTCACAGAACGAGAGGCCTCATTCTATTGCAAATTAAAATGTCACAAACGGAGAAAACAGAAAGCTATCGGCTTCAGGCTTCAATTAAATGACGACATCCCGTTGTGTCACAGCCCCTCTCCTAAGTGGCACACACTCTGGCTACGCAGCTCCTTGGGGGCTGGAGGGACGCCTCGCTCCAGACTGTCTCTGCGTGCAGTGTTTTCCCACACACTTCTATGATCGCCTGCTTCTACAGTGAAACCTCGGAGACAGCAGGGTTGGGAAAGTGTGAAAGGCAGGAGGTGGGGGGAGGGAAAGGGGACAGGAGCGGCCAGTACTCTGCGTAAGCAAATGTATCCGCTCTTTTTAGGAAATATCCTCTTCCTTGACAGTTGCAGCTGAAGCCCTCACCAGCATAGGCACCATCCAGCACTGCCTGCCTTTCTGTTTGCTATCTGCCTCCCGGGAGGCACATTGTCCTGAGCCAGCCACCGCAACCTGCCCCGGCGAGGGATGCAAACCCCGGCACTCAAAATGTGACCCCCCTCAGCACCTCTCCCCGCGGTGCAGTACGGTTTGTTTGCTCCCCGTGCCTGCTGGCAGCCAGGCAAGTCAAGAAAACAACAAAGCAACAGCCACCGAAAGGCCACCCTGAAGGAAGCGAGTGCAAGTCCTTGCGTAGCCCTTTGGGGTGAGGGACCCCAGCGCCCCCGCCCCTCCCAGGTCCCGCACAGGCAGCACTCACAGCTCGGTGCATGTTGGATATCGGCGTCGGAGCCCGGCGGATTCCAGAGCAGAGCTAAAAGAGGAGAGCCATCAGACGGCCTTTCTCAGCACTGGTTGCACAGCATACAAGATCATGTTTTGATTACAAAAGCCTTGTCTGGGCTCCCAGCCAAGAGCACTGGCTGCCTAATATACCAAGCACAGACAGGGTTTGGAGTGCCTGTGTCCTTCTCTCCAATCTCACTCTCTTTTTAAAAGAAACACTCCCCCTTTTCCCCCCTCCTGACTCCTTTTAACTTCCTGATGCCACAAACCCTCGTTCAAAGTGGGAAAAGCCGGGTGAACAATGACAGATGGATCAGGCAAACAGCTTGGCTTCGCTGTGTGGCCATTCACAGGGTCGTGTTGTTTGTTATGCATGGCTGGCTCCATGCCTGGCAGGGCCGGGAAATATCTGGGGTCCTGGATGTCTTGTGAGTGTGTGCATGAGCCCGCATGGGAAAACAGGGGTCAGATTTGCCTTTTTCTGTTTAATTTCAGTATTCTCTGGGAATTATTTCCTCACTGTTAAAGTGGGCCTTTGAGGAAGGAGCAGAAGAGTGGTGTGGGGTAGGCATCACCAGGACTAGCAGGACTTGCAGGAAGCACACAGCCAAAGCAGAGGGACTCCTGTAAGTCCCTGTTTGTTGCCAAATCAACCCTCAGAAGAGTCTCAAGTAGAAGGGGGCTTTGAGGCAACAGCATTCAGCTGCTGCATGTTGAGTCACCACATGAACCCTTACCTCACCATCAAATATCCTGAGTTGGAAGGGACCCACAGGATCATCCAGCCCAACTCCTGGCCCTGCCCAGACACCACAACAATACCACCCTGTGCCTGAGAGCGTTGTTCAAACCCTTCTTGAGCTGCAGCAGTTTTGGGACCATAACCGTTCCCCGGGGAGCCTGACCGCCCTCTAGGAGAACAAACCTTTTCCCGATATCCAGCCTAACCCTCCCATGACACAGCTCTAGCTATTCCCTCGGCTCCTGTTCCAGGTCACAGAGATCAGAGATCGGAGCTGCCCCTCCACTGCCTCTTGACGAAGCTGCAGACCCTGATGAGTGTCCTCCAGGCTGAAAAAACTTCAGCCATGTGTCCTGGCCGTGTGCTAACATTCTCTCTCAACACAGACTGGCTGCCCTCTCCCTCTATCCCAACGGACACAGATCCAGTGCAAAGCAAACAGGAGATGGAAGCACACCAGGGAATGTTTTGTTGCCCAAGGACAGCCCAACCTTAATGTGAGCCCTGCTATGTTCATATGTTAAAAAAATCAAGCTGGTCCACTGCTGCCCACTGTCCCCTCTAAGCAGGTCAGCTCCTCACAAAATCTGGAAAGTCTGACCTGAAACTCGGAGTGATTTAAGGGAAACCTGCTGCAGACTTTGCAGAACTCAGAATCTGGTCCTTTTTCTGCACATGACTTGNTGGGGGCTGGAGGGACGCCTCGCTCCAGACTGTCTCTGCGTGCAGTGTTTTCCCACACACTTCTATGATCGCCTGCTTCTACAGTGAAACCTCGGAGACAGCAGGGTTGGGAAAGTGTGAAAGGCAGGAGGTGGGGGGAGGGAAAGGGGACAGGAGCGGCCAGTACTCTGCGTAAGCAAATGTATCCGCTCTTTTTAGGAAATATCCTCTTCCTTGACAGTTGCAGCTGAAGCCCTCACCAGCATAGGCACCATCCAGCACTGCCTGCCTTTCTGTTTGCTATCTGCCTCCCGGGAGGCACATTGTCCTGAGCCAGCCACCGCAACCTGCCCCGGCGAGGGATGTAAACCCCGGCACTCAAAATGTGACCCCCCTCAGCACCTCTCCCCGCGGTGCAGTACGGTTTGTTTGCTCCCCGTGCCTGCTGGCAGCCAGGCAAGTCAAGAAAACAACAAAGCAACAGCCACCGAAAGGCCACCCTGAAGGAAGCGAGTGCAAGTCCTTGCGTAGCCCTTTGGGGTGAGGGACCCCAGCGCCCCCGCCCCTCCCAGGTCCCGCACAGGCAGCACTCACAGCTCGGTGCATGTTGGATATCGGCGTCGGAGCCCGGCGGATTCCAGAGCAGAGCTAAAAGAGGAGAGCCATCAGACGGCCTTTCTCAGCACTGGTTGCACAGCATACAAGATCATGTTTTGATTACAAAAGCCTTGTCTGGGCTCCCAGCCAAGAGCACTGGCTGCCTAATATACCAAGCACAGACAGGGTTTGGAGTGCCTGTGTCCTTCTCTCCAATCTCACTCTCTTTTTAAAAGAAACACTCCCCCTTTTCCCCCCTCCTGACTCCTTTTAACTTCCTGATGCCACAAACCCTCGTTCAAAGTGGGAAAAGCCGGGTGAACAATGACAGATGGATCAGGCAAACAGCTTGGCTTCGCTGTGTGGCCATTCACAGGGTCGTGTTGTTTGTTATGCATGGCTGGCTCCATGCCTGGCAGGGCCGGGAAATATCTGGGGTCCTGGATGTCTTGTGAGTGTGTGCATGAGCCCGCATGGGAAAACAGGGGTCAGATTTGCCTTTTTCTGTTTAATTTCAGTATTCTCTGGGAATTATTTCCTCACTGTTAAAGTGGGCCTTTGAGGAAGGAGCAGAAGAGTGGTGTGGGGTAGGCATCACCAGGACTAGCAGGACTTGCAGGAAGCACACAGCCAAAGCAGAGGGACTCCTGTAAGTCCCTGTTTGTTGCCAAATCAACCCTCAGAAGAGTCTCAAGTAGAAGGGGGCTTTGAGGCAACAGCATTCAGCTGCTGCATGTTGAGTCACCACATGAACCCTTACCTCACCATCAAATATCCTGAGTTGGAAGGGACCCACAGGATCATCCAGCCCAACTCCTGGCCCTGCCCAGACACCACAACAATACCACCCTGTGCCTGAGAGCGTTGTTCAAACCCTTCTTGAGCTGCAGCAGTTTTGGGACCATAACCGTTCCCCGGGGAGCCTGACCGCCCTCTAGGAGAACAAACCTTTTCCCGATATCCAGCCTAACCCTCCCATGACACAGCTCTAGCTATTCCCTCGGCTCCTGTTCCAGGTCACAGAGATCAGAGATCGGAGCTGCCCCTCCACTGCCTCTTGACGAAGCTGCAGACCCTGATGAGTGTCCTCCAGGCTGAAAAAACTTCAGCCATGTGTCCTGGCCGTGTGCTAACATTCTCTCTCAACACAGACTGGCTGCCCTCTCCCTCTATCCCAACGGACACAGATCCAGTGCAAAGCAAACAGGAGATGGAAGCACACCAGGGAATGTTTTGTTGCCCAAGGACAGCCCAACCTTAATGTGAGCCCTGCTATGTTCATATGTTAAAAAAATCAAGCTGGTCCACTGCTGCCCACTGTCCCCTCTAAGCAGGTCAGCTCCTCACAAAATCTGGAAAGTCTGACCTGAAACTCGGAGTGATTTAAGGGAAACCTGCTGCAGACTTTGCAGAACTCAGAATCTGGTCCTTTTTCTGCACATGACTTGGGCTGTTGGATGTCATGGCTAAGGCACTAAGGAACTGGAAGCACAGCTTAGTGAAAGCCCTTGGAGGGACAGACTGACCCATATTAATTAGTAGCTACTCAGTGATGAATGGAAGTTGAATCCATTTGCAAGACAGTGCCTCTGGATTCAGGCTTGATGAAGGAAATAGAGACTCTGCTGTGGGTAGAAAATTGGGAAAAAGACATGAGAGTTGTGCTAGAGCCAAGGGCTTGTCAAGAGGTTTGTGGTGAACACAGCTGTGCAGGAGATGCAGAGTCATGTGGAGCTTTACCTTGGCCTTGGGATGGCACTGCCTTGGTCTTCCAAGCTGGCACAGTCTCTTGTGAGGGTGAAGTGATATTCCATTTTTGGCTGGGCTAGTGGCCACAGGGACAAGGTCAGCCCAGGGACTGGGTTCAGTCAGGGAGTCAGTGTTCATGGAAACACTTTGTCCAGCACTGGTGTATTATCCTGTTTGTGTGGTGGTCATGTCTCTGGCCTCAAAGAGACTGCACACTATGCTAATGCCAAGGTTCATGTTAAAATAGAGACCATTATCCCAAACTCCAAGGCCAGGTTCTGTGTGCAGTGCAGGATGAACACAACGTGCAGCTGGGTCCATTGTGCTTCCATGTCATGCTTATTATCAAGACTTAAGCCAAGTGCTCACAAGAAGTTTCTCCAGACCTCTCCAGACCTCACAGCTGTGACATCCTATGTCCCTGCCATTACTGGCAGTGCGGCCAAGCTCTTCCAGCAATGAGCAGTACCATTAACAGGGGT
The DNA here is from genome assembly GCA_013398075.1 of Notiomystis cincta. Lineage (NCBI taxonomy): Eukaryota > Metazoa > Chordata > Aves > Passeriformes > Notiomystidae > Notiomystis > Notiomystis cincta. The sequence goes on from VZRX01001681.1 coordinate 119,382, forward strand.
GAAGATCCCTAAAATACCTTTGTCTTTGCTGATGTCCCAGAGAGCTGCATTTCCCTCCAGGGCAGTCAGCTGCTCCTGACCTCAATACAAAGAGCTGACATGTCTCAGCTATCCTTTACCATGTCTGAGTGGCACAAATGACAAGAACCTACTTCTGCATTATCATCTAAAATGAATGGGAACCCTCAGTGAACACTGCAGACACAGAAACCCAGGGGCAAAAGGGCCCAGCCAAGGGAGCAGCAGCTGCAGCTGCAGCAGTGGGGCAAAACAGGCTGGTTTGGGGACCTGCTTGTGCCCTTGGGACAGTCAGAGGAGAAAACAGAACCCTATAAATGTGCTGAGATTTATGGATTTATGAATGTGCTTGTACATTTGATTATTCCCAGCACTGTGGCCAGGAAGGGCTGCAGTAACACAACAGCTGTCCCCAGTAAAAAACTGTCAAAACCCCTGATTTTCTCTGAAGTGCAGTGTCAATCCCAAGACTGGCACTGCCTTCTCATTAGATCTGTGCCTACATCAGGCTATGGGCAATCCTTCCGGACCATCATCCTGGCACCAGGGATTCCAATGCCCAAAGGTTTGCTTTTGGGAAGGAAAGAAGCTAGACAGGGTCCCTAGTCTCCTGCTGCAGTGAGCGAGATGTGCTGGATGCATGACATTTTGGGAGTCCTGCAGGACTTCAGGATGCACTGAATCCTGTTCACATGAACACCCCCACCTGGGTGGCTGCAGAACACCAATCCTGCTCTCTCCGGCTGTTGGTGGCAGCGATTTCCCACATGCAGCAGCTTGACAGAGTACTTCAGACAGTGAGTGTATCCTGCATCCATGTGCAATAGGCAGGACATTTAGAGAAACCAGCCTCATTACTCACTCAGCCATTTGTACACCACCCCTAGAGTTAATCTCTTTATTCTTTAAAATCCCAGAAGATTTCGTAGGTGGGATGGTGTAATTCTGGGCTCTCTTGTGCTCTGGCTGGTGCTATCTCTGAAACTACTCAGCACAGTGGGCACATGGAGTGTACCCAGGCTGGCTCTGTGGTTTCTGCTTCAGGGATCTGTCAGCTCTTGCTAACTACGGGCAGCCCTTTGAAGAAGCAGTCCCAGGGGTGGACAGCAGCTTCCTTCAGGAAAGCCTACAAGGTGGAGGAATCAAGAGGATATAAAGGGGGTTTTGCTGCATTGCCCTGGTGTGGCTGCACTGCACAGGGGCCCAGCCGACTATTCGTAAGCACAGCCTCCAGCTGCCTAGTTGGATCCCTCGCTCTCTCCTCGGGACGAAGTTTGCCAGAGATTTTTCTGGGGCCAAGGAAGCAAAGCAGGGGAATGACTTCTCCATTTTGTGCTTGTGACAGGGAAATAGTCCCTTTCTCTAATTGTGTGCTGCAAGGCCTTTCAGTTTTGGCACAAAAAACCATCCCTGATGGGAGTCTACTATCTCCCTTCTCCAGGACAGCACTCAGCAGCTGGCACGAAGTTTTGACCCATATTTTATCAGTAAGACTGTGTCTCTATGCCTTACACAAAGACTGAAGGCAAGAATCTGATTCTTCAAAAAATGCAAACATGCTTGCCCTGAGAAGCATTCCTGGCATCCCTTCATCAGCCCTTCCACCAACAGGAATTGCTTTGAGTTGAAACCTTCCCTCCTTTTCCTTTTGCACTCTGTGAAACTCCTCCAGAGCCACTTAGTCCCATGCTGCCACTTTTCCCAAGTGCACTTCACCCAGCTTTATCCTGGCTCCTCTCCATATTTTGCATGACTGCTATTGAGTCAACAGATGGCACTCGGGAACTGCTGGAATGATCTGGGAGGCAGCTGCCAAAAGCCCACTGAAAGAGCTGAAGTCTGGCTGCTGTGTGAGGCTGTTTTTATATCATGTGTCAGGACTGCAGATAAGGCACAGGGCTGAGTCTCAAGGCATGGCTGTGTGCAGCGATGTGCTGCCCGAGGCTCCTGAGCTGAACTAGCAATCCTTCTCCAGGCCTTGGATGGAGGGAGGGATGGGAACAGTGTATCAAAGAAGAATTCCCAGAGGCCTGAAGGCATATTTCCTACCAAACACAGAGCAAACTTCCCCACAACAAGGCAATTCCTCTTGCCTCCCTTGCCTCCCCCAGCTCTGTTCCTTCAAGCAGCTGCACTGCAGGATAAAAAAGGGGTTGAGGTGTTTCCTCCAGCCAGGAGAAAGGCCAGCATATTCCCTAGACTGGGAGGAGGGACCAGGCAGGAACCTCAAATGGGCTTTAGCTGGAGAGACTCATGGGGATCAAAGGGCTGCTGAAGCATTCATTTTTAAATGGATCAACATACAATTAAAATGAAAACTACCAAAGACAGATACAGGGTGTAATGGCAGCTTGGTCCTCCTTAAAAGCAGTAAGGATCATAGCTGTCTTTTGGCGCTTCCCACAGGGATACCAATCGTGGCACAGCACAGAAACATCTCAGGATGTGCAGAGCAGCCCTCTTCCCATTTGGAACAAGACATCCTCTTTTTTTCCCTTCCCTGTGCATCATCCCAGCCTGCAGGGTCCTGCTTCAAATCCTGTGAGTGATTTCTGTTTAATGCCACATTGAAAAACCCATGATCTTGTGAGTTCTCCCAATATATTCTGCTCCTGAAACTTGTCATTCCAGTGTAAGACCTCAGAAGTGGTCATAAGATTAGCAAATGAAAAATGAATCTGTCCACTTAGTTTTTCCCACTTGCAGACACACTCAGTAGGGACAAATACAAGTTGGCTGACCCTGTTCACCATGCAGCCTTCAGATGTAGGGCACAGGACCAAGCCTTGGAAGGGTGTGAGGCTATGGAAAGTGGCCAGGACAGCCAGTCAGGCAGGTTTTTTCATCTTTTATGGAAATGTGGTCCTTGGGGAAAGCATGGAATGCTGCAGACAGCAACTTGTTTGTCCTGTCATCAGCAGGGGCCCAGGGAGGTTCCCCATTCCAGCCCATGGCTTCAGCTCAGATCTAGGAGGACGCAAACAGCCCAGTGGCCTGGGCTCACAAGCTGCAAATGAGCAGCCAGGAGCTAGCTTGCTCTTGACATGGTCACATGCCCTTTGTGAACTCCAAAAAGTCAAAATTATGCCATGTATGGCTGCTTTGGGGCTACATGAGTGGTAGTGATCCACTTCGAGTCTTATGCAAGAAGAAAAAAGTGGCAAATTCAGTGCCTCTCATCCCAGCCACACTCCCTTAAAGCCTAACAAACCAACTCATTTCCCTTTGCCAGCAGAACTCAAAAGCAAGCTCCAGAGACCAACCTTGGCTCCAGGGTCTGAACTGGACTGAAGACTCTCTGTGGGCTCCAGTGGCACCACTTCCCACAGATGCTGCATGGATTCCGACTGGGCTCAGCAGGAAGACTGGCTTTTCTTGTTTGGAGGGTCAAGGTGTGCAGCTGATTGGGAGGACAAACACAGGAAGGACCAGCCTGCACAAGACTCAGAGGCACCTGGGAAGGGAGGAGATGAAAAGGGGAGTCAAGGTGTCAATTAAATATTAAAGGACTAGTTCAACAATAATTAGTACTTGGGTGGAAGGAAGGGGTGGAGGTGCATGCGATGCCTGGAAAATAGAATAGATTTTTCCAACAACGTTACAGTGAATATAAAACTAAACCTTTACTTGAAAGCTTTCAGGTATACAATATGGCAAAAATTGCATATGGTATAGTAATTCTACAATTTTTATAAGGTTAGTCAATTAGTACACTTATCTTATACTGTCCAATTAAAAGGTTAGTTGGTTAGGTAACAATTCCTGGGGTCCCCACTGGAAGCAGTCCAGAACTTTCTTTTGCCCCACTTTTGTTATGTCTGGTCCAGATTCTGGTTGGAAAACAGAATGTCCTTGTAGTTGGTTCTCTTCTTGGAATAAGCCTACACAATATTTAGGTTTATAAGGTTAGCTTATTGTTCCTAAATGCAGGGAAGAAAGACAGGAAAAATACTAGAAGCTACAGCCATGCTTCAGCAATCTACAAAGCTACAAATATATGAAAAATATAAAAAGCTAAAAATCTTAGGCATCACATGAAGCACTTTCAGACTTGCTGGGCTGTGCCTGGCTGCTGATAGCTTCACTCAAGAGGCAGAAAATTTCTGCAAGTGCAAATAATCCCTGCTTCAATAGGATGGAAATCATAATTCAAGAGGGTGATACATTTCTCTGGACATCCATTTTGGGTCCCTAAGTGAGCTCCCGAGCCAGGTGATTCTCCCTTGGGAATGTGGATATTTTGTTGGCCTTTCTGACTTGATCTCTGCAGCAGGCCTGGGGACACTGTACAGTCCAAACACATAGGTTTAGGGTGGACTACAATACAGGGTTTAGAATTGGGTTTGTAAAAAGGAAAAGTTCCATTTCCTTTCTCCCTGGAATATTTTGTTCCCTTCAGTACCTTCAGAAGGAATTGATTAAAAACACTCTTCCTTTGCCCTGTTGTTATTGAAACCTTTTGATGAGAAAGGTTTGGAACAAACACTTAAAAATGCCTTTTTCTGGAAACACCAGCTGAAATACTTGGAGCATTTCTGAAGCTCAGTTACTAACAAAAAAAAAAAAAAGGCAGAAACATTTCAACAATATGAGAAGTGTAAGCTTTCCACTCCACTCATATATCTGCTCTTGAGCCAAAAGAACTTGTTTTCATTCCCCCAAGGCTCTGATCCTCCTGAAATAAGCCATTTCAGTCAATTTCCTCTCCAAAATGTCAACTGGGCCATCTCCAGATGACACTGGCTCGCTGGCACTGGTGTCACTGGGACCCTGTTTAGGCTGTGAAGGTATTGTAACAGGCACAGTTAGTCAAGGTTTGTCGCATATCCCTTCTCTGGCCTTCCCCAGGCTGAGAATTTATGTTCCAAATCCTCATAGGAAGAATATTTATGTGCAAGGGATGAATTAGTCTGGGATATCTCAGGATGCTTGGAGGGAACTGGCTCACTGTCAGTCACACTGGGAAATGGTGTGAACATATGGACAGCTTCAGAGCGAATGTGGCTGCACTCTCAGCACACAGCACCGGGGAAAATGGGACAGTATTGCTACAGTGAGACTTCCCTTGCCAAGACAAAGCTGAATTGGGTCTTCATGGGCCTCCTGCCCCTTCAAACATACTGCAAATTCAGCACATCTCTTATTTACTTCATTTTGCAATGTACTGGTGCCCAGAAACATAAACTGCCATATGCCTGCAACCTTCTCAGTCCTGGTATTGGGTCAACAGCTATTCACAGGTTTCCAGCACTGCAGGAGTCTTGCAGAAGCCTGGGAAAGAGAGAAGGGCCCTGCATGCATCTCTCCTTGCTGTGCAGCATGTGGGCCATACTCCAGCACATACCCTGGGCAGAAATAATGACTGACAATCAAAAACGGCCTGTGAGCCCGATCCCTGAGCCCCTTTCAACCTCATGCATTAAAATGGTGCATACTGGTGAGAATGCTTCTTATCAACACAGACAACTGCACACATTTTGGAAAGTGATGGCTCCTCCAAGCCCATCCCAGTACAGAGTGGGCACAAATGGCACAGAACAAATGGGAGCTAAATCTTATTCTTTTAGGTAGTTATACTCCTAAAAATTCAAAATTTTGTTGCACCTATGAACCAGAAAAAGGCCATCATGGACCAGGAGCAAGGAGGAAAAACACAGGCTCTGTGGAGTGCAAACATCTGCAGTGACACACATCCTTCTGCGCACAATGACATTGCTTGTGCCATGCTGCTGGGACAGAAGCAAATCAAACTGGCTCTGTAGAGGAGACCAAACATCTGTCTGGGCCTTTCTCTTCAGACATCTAGCACCAATGGCTTTGGTGTAAAATGTTCAGACAAACAGCTCTGAGTCAGGTCCAGGTACTCAAACCATGACTAAAGCACTTTATATCCCTAAATTAACTCCACCTGAAGTTGCAGAAGGTGGGCAGCTACATTCACCTGTAAAATAAGCTCTGCACAGTGAAGTGACTGGGGTTCAGTGTCTAATGCAGCACTGCCCCCTCCAGAGAGCTGTTCTCTGGCTAAGGAAGCAACTTTAGTGGCTGAGACAATGGGAGGTTTATGCAGCATGAGCAGCCAGGACTGCTTCTGTACCCATGGAAATCTTCCAGCATGGGAGATGTCTGGCACACGGTCACTGGCTTCGAGCAGCAGAAATACCCTGGCTATTTCATTGCTCCAGTGAGTGGTGACAAACCAGGGTTCATAAGCTGGCCACAGATCCACAAGCCATTGCACATTGCCTGGAAACGAGCAGTCTGCCACAATCCAAGACAACTGCGCAGTGATCTCTAGCCTTGTTTTAGCCATGGTGACTTCAAGGGCTTGGTGTCCATGAAACTCATGACATGGGTGATTTTGCACTGTCCAAAACATCATGGTGGTGTCACCACTGCAAGCTGTCAGCTTTGAGCGTGGTTTCCCTGAGATGCAGGGTAGCATTGCCTGCAGAAGAGAGGCAGGGATGTGTCCCAATCCAAAGAGACTGATCCAGGCCACTTGGCCTCCATCCTGCTGACTCATCCATAGTGGTTTGCCAGGCACTGTGAGAGAAAGAGCTCCTCTGGATGAAGGATGGTCTCATCTTGATAGAATTGTCTTGTGGGTAGCATTTATGTTCCTAAAACAGTTTGGGAACCCCATTTCCTTGTCCCTTCTGCTCACCCTTGGGTTGTTTCTGTAAGGAGAGGAAATCTTGGGATCAGCACATGCCTCCCATAGAATGACACTGAGATCTGCCCCACCAGCCTCAAACTGGCCAAGCACAGGGAGGTTGCAGAGTGGCAGTACTCCAAATGGCACAACACATTAAGGAGACCATCAGCTTCTGGCTGATGGGAGAGGCAGCTCCTCTTCTGCTGCATTGCAGGGGCAAGAGCCAAGCACGTTTTGAAGTAAGGAATGCCTGGACTCCCAGTGTTTGGCCAGTCCCTCCCAGCCCTGGTCAAGCAGCAGAAGCCCCAGGAGGGATGCAGGCAGCCCCACTGCCTGCCTCAGGCAGTGCTTTGCAGCCAGCTGGGAGCGCAAGCCCTGCTCTAGCCCCTGGCTAAGGGCAACGAAAAATAATTAATCTGTGTGTTAAGTACCTTGCAGCGATATGGAGGAAACCTGCCAAGCTGTGGGAGTGAGGAAGTGTGATCACCCCCACTTCCCAGACAAGGAGTTCACACCTTGGGCTGAGCCAAACTAAAGCTGTAAGATGTGCCTGTCTGTCAGAAGTGGTGGGATGTTTGTAATCCAGCTGATTCCCACCATCCTTGCAGCTCCCATGGCTCTATTATTATCATTACTGTTGCAAGAATTATTATTTAGCATCAGGAAGAATGAAAAGGAAATATCACCCATGTCCTTGTCACCACATTAATGCCAGCCAATCTTTTCAGCAGATACCAGGTTTCAGTTTTTCCTGCTGGGCCACACAATACAAGCTGCTCTTGAGCTGCTCCTCACACTGGATCTGATCCAACAAAGCAAGTGACATTTCTGTGTCTAAGGCTCGGAAGAGCAGGCTGGTCCCCTGCGGCCCAGCCCAGCAGGGAGCATCTTCGGTGGGAGAGAGTCACCCACCCTGGCATTAGGAAAAGGTTTTTGTTCTTTAAACTGCCTTGGGCATTTAAGTCATTAAGGCAGGAAGGGCTTACTCTAAGCAGCTAAAGGATTAGTGGGAGTTATAGGATACTCTCTGTTCTAATACTCTCCCTTTTTGCTTCAGCTGTTCTGTATGTGTGAAGCAAAGAGGATGCCACCCTCATGAGAAAGGTCACTGCCACTGTGAGGTCCACAGACATGGCTACGAGGAAGGAGAAGGTCACAGCCACCCCCACAGCCACACAAAGGATGATGACAAGGCAGAGGAGAAGGTCGCTGCCACTCCCATGGCCATACACACATGAGAAAGCCCCAAGCCCTCCCTACACAAGTCATTGGCATGGTCATTGGCATGAGAGCAGCTGCAGAAGGAGCATAAGCTCTGTGGGAAGCTATCCCCATGCACAAGGAGACATATGGCTACCACCCAGCTCACAGCAATGTCATGGTACGGATAGAGAAGGACTGAAGGATCCTGCAAGGAGGTGGACATGCCTGACCTCCCTATGTTCTCCATGCTTTCAACTCAGTTGTTTTAAACCTATCATCTATTTCAAAAAATCATTTACTTATTTAATGCTACTGAAAGTCAACAACGCTGCCCTGCACCTGCCACACAGGGCCAAGAGCCCTTCTGGGAGCATTCCCAGCCAGGCCAAGCAGGAGCACAACTGCGGGAATGAGGGACTTGTCACCCACAGGATGGCCGGTGCCCCGAGCTCCTGTTCCGCACCCACACGCTCAACCCCATGCCCGATAGCCAGGCTGGCCCCGGGGCTCACAGTTCCCCCTACAGCTCTCCTGGTGCCGGCGGCTGCGCCCCCGTGCCCGCCCCGCGCCGGGCCCGCCTCCGCCTCCGCGGCCGCGCAAGCGCCACGCCGAGCCGGGCAG
>VZRX01001681.1:127896-183212 GCA_013398075.1 Notiomystis cincta
CCATGGAGGCCGCGCCCTCCCCACCGCCCCGAGAGCCGCGGCCCGAGGGGACGCGCCGCGGACGCGACCCTGCCTCGCCCAGGTAGGAGCTGCGGAATCGGGACACGGGCGCGGAGCTGGTGCCCCGGCGTGTGCGAACTGCCGCCCTGCCGCCACCCCCGGCTCTGTGTGTGGAAGTAGTCGGTGTAACCGGGTTTTCCTGGGACCAGGGTCCCCCAGTCCCGCTGAGGTGGGTCCCGTCCTTCCACCGGGGGTGCAGACAGAGTCCCTCGCTGCCTGCCCGCTGCCCACCCACCCATCCGTGATTTGGGCTCTGGCAATGTGCGCTGCCCAACCGGGGCCCTGGGGCCAGGAACACCTTGCAGAGCCAGTCATGCCGGGGGGGGTTCCCGGTTTGGTCTCCCAGGCAGATTTCTATCCTGCAACATGGTATACTCTCCCTTCTGCAGCAACGGGAGAGCTATTGTTGGGAAGCTCAGCGTGTTTCAGACAGAGCCTTATTGCACTTAGCTGTGGGCAAACATGGATTTCAGTCCAAAGATCTCCTCCATAAACCCCTGCATCCCTCATCATGTCCCCCTGTGCCATATGCTCCATTACCTGGTGTCTTAAGCCAGATTGGCAGCCACAATCATCAACCTTTTCTGGAAATATCAACAAGCCCATCATCATGGGCAAGGAGCCATCCCATATTCACAAACACACTGGCATTTGTTAAACTAGGGCAACAGACCTGAGCTCTTCAGATTCTGCTTGACCACAGCACACCTCGAGGTCAACAGCACACAAATCCCTTCTGAAAGCCCAAGGGTTCCATTTCTGTCTGGTAGAGGATATTCATGCTGAAAGAGCCCCACTCACCCAGGGGCACTGACAGGGCACTCACTGCTCATCAGACAGCTTTGATGTCCTTGGCCAGAGGCTACCGTGCCTGTAGGTCTGTCTTCAGCGACTCTCATACAGTCCAGCACTGGTTAGACCTCATGCATTCAATGGGGGCCGAGCTGTCACTGAAGCCATTTTCTTTTTTAGCCATTTTCTTTCTTTAGCCATTTTTAGTCTGAGTACTCCTTGACCATTCAGATAGGTCTTGAAATGAACACTGCAGCCTGCAAGAGGTAAGTGACAGAGAGTTAAGCCACCTGACACAGGTGTATTTCAGACTTCACCCATGCTGCTCACTCAGTCTTAGCTCTGTGGTCCCCACCCTCTGCCCTAGCCAAGGCTCTTCATCATCAATGCTCACCTCATCAGCAGAAAAACAAGAGATGTCAGAAAACAACACTTTCCTCTTGGCCTATTTCAGCCTGGGTCACTTAGGTGGGGATTTTCTTTTCCTTTCCCTTTTTATTTCAGTCCTTTTTTTTTTTCTTCAAAACGAGGCTTAGCAAACATGATTTTCCCAGTGCAGACAGAGCTGTTCTGGCACTGAAGGCTGGGAGGGAACCTTGACCCTCCATGTCTAGCTCTATTGCAGCACACACACCTGTACCCACGGCAGCAGCAGCAGCTGCCTGGGGTAAAGGTAAAGATGTTTGCACGAGTCAATGGAAAGGATTATAAAACTAAACTTTTCTTGGCAGACTATGTGGGAAGCAGAGTTTTGCAGTCTCATTAATTTTTCATGATGATTTAACATACTCAGGAGTCTCTCTAACAAAAAGACTGTAGGTCTTCTCAAGGGTATGCACGGTCCTGCTGCTAGACTGAAAAAGCAAAACAAAAGAACTCCACAGGAATTGTTCAGTGCACAAGGATTTGCTGCAGCCAAAGGAGGAGAAGGATTGCTCAGGAGTGCCTGTCTCTCCCTGTCAGGGAGACAGGGAGCTAGATAACGAGGTGGCAGTGAAACGCAATGAACCCTTCCCTAATCCCAGGGAAAGGGCATTCTTATCTCCTTAGAAAATACAAGGAAAAAAGCTCTTTTTCTCAAGAGCTCCACTGCAGTTTTGCTGGTGATATGTTCAAAGAGAAATTTAAATTCCATTATAAAAGCACATTCTTAAAAAGTCATTTATAGCTCTCCAGGAAAAAGCTATTAGTCTAGATGGAAGCTGACCTATAGCACATGGATTTAATCCAGAAAGAATTCATATTTCTTTTTCATTTGGGAACACTTGTACAGCTGATATGCAAACAAAACTTTGCTAGAGGAAGAAAAAAAAGGGGAAAGAAAATAAAACTAGCTTCTTTTTTTTAATGAATGAAATTTTGTGGCACTTAATGTCTAATTGAGCAAAGATTCTTGATTTAAAAGGGCTCCAGTTGTAGGCAAGGTACAGATCTCTGCCATTTTTCTCCTTGTTTTTATTCCCCTCTTGAGATTTCTCTGTCAACAGGAGAAGTTGTAGTTTGAGTTAGGCATCAGACAGCTCCATTCACTTGGTAGGTGTTTCACATCTTTCATATGCAAAGTGCTTCTTTCTTGATCCTCTCTTTAGTATGCAAAGGGAGAGATGATCTATTAAAAAAAAAAAAAAGCAGTGCTTATAGAAATGGGCTTGGAAACAAGAGTGGAATTAGGCAGACTGAGAAAGGAGCCATTCCTGCAAAAGGCTGAATATTTTTGGCCCATTACTCTCTCAGAACCACATGTGCTCTCCTGCTGTGTGACTTGGGGGGAACAGCAAGACCAGGGAGCACCAAAAACTGGAGTGGCTTAGGAAAAGGAAGGCGACCGTATGCTACTATTTCCCTGCCCACAAAGCTTCCTCCATCCAGCTCAGCTCTGTGTGCTGCAGAATGAAACCATCCTCAGGGGAATGTGCTGGGAGCAGGGAGCCAACATGGCATGTTCTAGTAAACCACCCTGCTGAGGCCAAGTGAGCAGGTAAAGCTTAAAGCCAGGTCCTGCAGCCAACTTCTGTGGGACAGAAGGATGCTGCTCTCTTTCAAAGGGAGATACACCAGGGGGGTGGACTCACAGCAAACAGCCCTTGGCTCCTGCCATAGACCCTGTATCCCACCACTGCTCCACACCCCTGTAAACCTGGAATGGCAGAAAGCTGTCTCCTTAGAAATCCTGACCCTCTCCTGTTTACTTGTGGGAAGAAGCTCCAGTCCTTTTGCTGGTTCCCCCACACAAGGTAGGCTGTTTGTTGTCTGGCACTCATCTCAGAGAAGCACTGCTGCACTCAGAGTGGCTCGGGCAGGTCCATAAATTGGATTATTATTCTGTCTAGACATCTCAGGGCAAGAGACGAGGAAGCAAACAGTGAGAGCAACACAGCTCACTGCTGTGGGTAACAGCATTTAACCCAGTCCATCCCTTCCCTTACACCCCTTCTTTTCTCATTTCCCAGCATCTCTCTGGTTGCATCCAGTTGAACCTGGAGAAGAAAATGGAGGCTGTCAACTGCCTCTGTAGGCTTTTCTCCAGCCGAGACACCATTTCTGCCCACTTAATCCAGATATCAAATATCTGACACAGCCCAGAGTGGGAATGAATGTCAAAAATAAAAGTCTTTGTCAGTGTCAGCGTGGCAGGCAGAGTTCAGTGTGGTGCTCTGCTCTCTTCTCCTCATGCCTGACAGCAAACAGACATCAGAAATCCCCAGAAACATTTTTCTAGCATAGTTCAGGGTCCTGAGGGCCCAGAAAAGTAATAGCTACATGGTTTCAGGCAAAGAAGGACCAGCCTACACATCTGGTGCAGACCTCAGCAGACCAAAGGTTAAGCTCACCAGCACTACAGCTAATTGGGAGAGCAGCAAGTGGAGACTCGAACTCGGCCGAGCTGCCAGCAGTGATTATCCAAACCAATCATTATTTGCAAGCTCCAGGTTTCCCTGGAGATTGTGGATAGCCAAGGTCACATCGTCATGGAGTTGGAGAGAGATGAACATAAGGGAACTCATATCCGGAGGGTGATTGACAGAGCTGTAATTGTTTTGTCTGAAAAAGAGATAATGAAGAGAGGTCACGAGTGAATGATCCAAACTTGCCAAAGTTATTGCAGAATCTGAAGTCACTGAGCAGGCCAGGGACTGAATTAGGAGACAACACGCGGGGGAAGAGCAGAACTTGACAGCATTTCACAGCAAAGATGGTAAACAAGGAGAGTGTGATTTTGTGTGAAATATTAGACTCAACACTACCAACATATGTGCAGAAAACCCGGAGACAATCTGCGATATCCAAGAGTTTGGCATCTGCTTTCCCCACAAGGAGGTTTTGTAGCCAAGGGGTTTGTGGAGGAAGAATTTTTCATTGCATGGTCTCCTGCCTTTCCCTGACCATGTTCAAAGTAAAAGCCCTTTTGTTCTGTCCAGTTTCACATACTCACCCTCAGATGAGGCAGACAGGCTAATTAAGTCACGAAAAGCTTCTGATCCCAGATTACTGTGCAAATCCAGTAGTTTAAAGGGATAAGAATTTTGCTTTTCCTTTGAAAAAAAAAAAAAGATGAGAAATATGGTACAGGTGTAAGAACCCCAAAACACAAGAAGTCAGTGTGGCAGTGTCTTTATGAATTATTATGCACTGTAGGAGAGCATCACCTATTTAAAGTGTGCAAAAACTAGGGAAAACATTGGGATCAAGGTTGAGGAAAAAAAGTAACTCAGAGGCAACAAAAAGGGAGTGAGAAAAGGTCTAGACCTTGTCAAAGCATAACACTACCATGACCTCAGCTCTCTGATGAAAATTCCCTGCAGTACAAAACTACAAACCACAAACAAGTCACTGGACACATGGGAAGAGCAGGATGATTTACACTTCAAGCTTGACAGAGTGGCTTGAGGGACCCTCCAGGTCAGCTGTCCCAAACAACCTCTACCTCTGCAGCTCACCAGCACTGTAGGGCATGTGGCAGTTTAGCATTTTCCCATCAGGCTGCCTCTATAATTAGTAGGGAAGTGCAACGACTAATTAAAGATGTAATTTTATGTGTTGACTGCCACAGACCCTAATCTTTTCTTGGTCTGTCTGCAGCGCTCCTCCCCTGTGCTGTACCTGAAACCCTCCCCATGAAGGGATGATCCTGATGAGGCTGTAAGAACCTGGGGACAAGAGTTCAGACTACATCTCCTGAGCAGCTTTGCTGGCACTGCATTTGTAATGTCATATAAGACAAGAGTGGAGTCTCCTATTGTGAACTACCTTACACAGAACTCTAACACAAATCACACTCTTGAAAGGCCAGGTAATCCTGTCACTAATCCACCTGGGACAGGACGGCAAGGACTTCAAGCCTATCGTTGATGTTATTTGACAAGTTCTGTGGGTGACTGGGATATCATTGTCACAGTTCAGGAGCTTCTGCCTTGCCAGCTGTTCTCCCTGTTGCTGCACTGAACCAGCTTGAATCTTACCAGTACCTTCCTTTGCAGCTCAGAGGCAAATGAGCACTGGAACTGCTGGGGACAACCTTATCTCACTGAGGAGACACACCTGTCTGCTGGTTTTCTGGCACCTGCTTCAGCACAAACACTGACTTCTTTCCAGCTACTTTGCATTTGTCCAACAATTATAGCTTCTGAGGTTAGGACCCAGGAACGTGCTATCCGTGCCTGTAAATGCTGCAGCTTTCTTTAGGCTTAGAAACTAAATGTAGCATTGAATGGTGCTTAATCAGTCAAGATTTCTCTATTACTGGTCCCTAGACTGATACAGTGTGCACATGAAGCTGAGTATGATGCCTGTGCCATGAGTGTCCACATTGGCACTGGTGTAACTTCTACCACAAACATTATTCTGCTGTAATTATTTTAATGAAATAAGCCCATTTTGTACAATCATGAAATACAGTTTATCAGTGTTTATAAACTCAACTGATGTTGGAAAGTACACAGCATAGACTGCCAAGGCCAATATCTCCTGCTTTCTGGTAAAAATAGCAATTTTCAAGCAATACTGAGCTAATAGTACTATCCGGATTCTTTTGTCTTTGCTAATCTCATGCCAGTTAACTTTGGGTGCAATTCCAGAGACGTGTCATCACTAAAATTCTGCCTTTTTCCATGGCTGTGAGAAAAATTAATGAGAGGAACTCTACAAAATTTAAAAAACATCCCTTCCCCAACTTTTTACCTTCATTTTTTCCCACATCACACCAGGTGCCTCAGGCTAAAGTTCATCTCACTGCAGTCTTGCTCCAATACTCATAATTCTTTAATGACTCGAGACACTTTTGATTATGGCTGGCCTGAACTGTTCATCCTGTTTAATCCTGGACACTAGGCACTGCAGCAAGACACATAGTTCAGCTGTAAGAGACCATGGCACATACTCTGAACAAGGACCAGAAACTGCTGGTGTTTGTATCTCTTGGGACAGCAATTCCAAAAGCATTTTTGGGGTCAGAAGGGCCTCAGTCTATTGTGTGTGAAGGGGGTTTTGGTGTCACACAGACTAAGCAGTCCCTCAAAATATTATTCAAACATTCTCCAAGCTAGCAAAACCTCTCAAGAACTATAGGAATGAAATAATGTTTTAAATTCTTTGGAAAGTGTATTCTGCAGACACCCCATTACTTGGGAACTGGAGTCTGCAAATGTTTTGTCTAAGTAAATTCAGCAGCCAGAGGACAGTCAGGTTTCAAAGGATCTGTAGAGATCTCTGTCCATCCACTTCCTACAAGGTAAGACTAACAAAATCTGTTGATGTCATCCTTGGGAGATGGGTGTCTGAAAAGTTCCTGAAGAGCCCAGTGGAGCATGTGGGACACAGGAGCCATTAGGAAATGTGCCAGGCTGGAGGCTGAAGGCCTTGTTAGATGTCACAGCCCTCAGGTTCACTGCTCAGCTGTGTCAGTGCCATGGATGACTCACTCTCCTGCTGACCCAACATGGAGCAGTGCCAGTCCTTCTGCAGAGCAATCACACTAATTAATCCTCCCAAGGAGTGCAGATAATTGAGTGGCTTCTTCACATGAAGATTCCTTTGGTTTCTGTTTGTCCAGGCCTCTGTAATCTCTCTGGGTCCTGAGTTAGGACTCCCCTCCACAGTGAAATATCTTGGAGAATTTTTGGGGGACATATTACCCAATTTTTCAAACTTTTGGAGCAACATAAACAAAGGACAGATTACAGGATTCTCCATCACGTGGGATCCTTGAGTGAATCATGGATGTCTTTATAAAAAGCATAATCTAGTTCAGCCCTTAGGCTGACTCCTGGTACAGGACACAGTGGGTGAGGTTTGACATTTGTGTTATGTGGGAGGTCTGTGAGCATCTCCAGTTCTCAGGATGCAACTCCCCAGCACAGCCTTTCAACCTTCCCCATTTTACCTTTCCCTTCTTTTCTCTCATAGGGAAAAACAAAATGCAGGACCTTGCCAGATTTGCCTTGCCATGCCAGAGATTGGGAACACTGAGTTCAGCTACAGTGGCACTTCCTGGGAAAAAATTTGCCCAGTCCATCACTGCCCCATTCCTGCATCCCCTGGGCTGGGGGAAGACAACTTGCCCTCCTCCAGCCACACACTTGGGCCAGTCTCCACCCAGTCCAATGGCCAGGTGCCATCAAGCTCGCAGGACTCACAGCAGCACCACTTGTATTACCCCTGCAACCAAGAGGAGTCCGGAGGCAACTACGGCCTGCCCTCGCTCGCTGGGCATGGTGAGAGGCCCGTGCTGTGTTCCCACCTTTCCAGTGGTGATCTTGTGCCAGCTTCCAGTCACGAGGCCTCAGAAACGCCCTGGAAGCAGTGGTCCCCCGGGCAGCGGCGGCCGGTGCAACATCATGTTGTCACAGTCAGGTAAGAGTCGTTGCAGTCAGGTGGACGGCGGCTCAAGCAGAACCTTCCAGGCTTGGTGGAGGGAAGTGGGATGGATGAGCAGGGATGCATGAAACATGAGTTTGCTCTTCACCTCGGGGCAGCAGCTGCTCCAAAACGCACGGAAGGATCCAGTTTGCTCTCTACCTCTGTGTGGGCATAGAGAGAGCTGCCATTCCCATGCCAGAGAGAAGTGGAATTTCCTTCTCAAGGGACTGGCTGACTAAACATGTCCATCTTCCTTTACCTTTGTATTTTCTCCCTTTGCACTCCAAGCCACCCAGCTGCTAGTCCTTTATCTTGGCAGAGTTCTCAGTGATAGGAACAGAGTTCATTCTTTTCCTGCCCCCCACAGAAGCTGCTGCCAGTGCTGGAAGGGAGTGGCAGCAGAGGGTAAGCACTGGCTACAGCTGAGCTGTGAGAGATACAAAAGTGGGGAACATTATTTGGCTTTCCAGGTTGGGCAGCAACCAGAGTATGAATTCTTTGTTGTCCATGACAGAATCCATTTGTGTGCAGTGCCTGGGTAACAATAACTTGAGCTACAATCTCTGCTCCTTCCAGCCATCATCATCCTTCCTCCTTAGTGCGCCTTTTAGAGTCCCACTCTTGGCACAAGAGATCATGATCCCTTCAGTGATGCAGCCATAGCCACTGAATCCTGATAAAAGACAGCACAAGATTCCTTCCTTGCCTGTGTACAGCATTGCAGTGCTAGGCACAAAAGCCCTTTACAGTCTCATTTTCCAGCCATTTACAGAGGATTTAATTTGCTTGTGTTTGTGTAGAGGAACTGCAGTCAGTCTTTTTCTGAATCCTTTTCCTGGATCCTTTTCCTGGATCCTTTTTCACTCATATGCTATCAACAAAATTGCCAACCACGTCCTCTGTGACAGGTTATTTAAGTAGGAAGCACAGCTGGATTGTAAATCCCTGGCAGAGTATACAGCACCGGCAGTCAGAAAAGTGATAACATAATAATGCCAGAATGAGGTTTTTAATCCAAGCAAATCTGCTTGAGGAGCTATTGTGAGGGAATTAGCACAGGATGGGCAGCATACTGCCGGAGAGAGACCTCGCTTTGATAATCTGGGGAGGCTTTTGCTCTGCTCCTCTCTGTCCTGAATTTACAGAGCATTAGTGTGATGAGCAAAACACAGAATCATTTATTACATGAGCCACCCTGAGTGACTCTGCCATGGGGAACTCTCCTCCATTCTTTTTCCATTTCTCCTACTCATAACAAGGCTAGGAAGGATGAGCTGCCTCAAGGTCCCCAGTTGGCTGTTGCATGGAGGGGGGGGCCATCTGCCCAACACAGATATTGGAGTGCAGTAGGACCTTCTCCCAGTGTAAGCAGCAGTGTAGGAGGATGAGAGGAGGAGGGAGCACTGGATGAGCAGAGTGTGGCAGCTGTGGAAGGAGGTGGGAGCAGTTCTCTGGAAGCTATGTCCAAGCTGCGCCAGACTGGGGCATGTTTCAAGGGGACAATTCAGTGCAGAGAGAGAGAGCAGAACAAAAGGTCCTGTAGATATCTGACCCACCAAGATGCAGCTTTTCTGTCAGGATACCGCTTGTCCTCAGGGATTCATTAACAACCTTTGGGTCCCCTGGGGAAGGCTTCTTTATTTCCTCCCTCAGAGCCCTTCAAGTAGGAGTGACAAATGCTCCTCTGTGAAGAAAAACCTGAGAAAATATTTTTAGCAGCTCCACTGGCTTTCTGCTCCTATAGCCTGAAAAGACACTGTCTTTGGAGGGGCCCAGGAAGCCCATGAGAGTCACCTTTTTGGGACAATCCTTGCTGAGCTGAAAAGGAAATAACTATCTACAGTTGTTGCTAGCCCAGCTCATGTGATTTAATAAAGAGGTTTGCTTTCCTCAAGAAACATTTTAAGATGTGCAGGAAAACCACTTAAACCAGATAGGTTTTAATGGATGATATCTTCAATGGGATTTCTATAGGACTGCATTGCTAATGTCCAGTACATTCTGTGGGGTTTTCTGAGAGGGGCAAAATGAGGAGTGACTACATGGCTTCCCATCCTGTTTGGTTAAAATGGGAGAGAAAAAGGCTCTAATATTCATTAAACCAATTCACAGTGCCAGAACTGTGTCAGCACTGGCTCACCTTGGTGTGTACCTTGGTGCTTACAGCACTGCAAGGGTTAACCTGCTCAGAGATCAGCCCAGCACTGGGCTTCCCAGGAAAATAATAAATGATCGCATCTTTTTTCCTTTCTGTCTGCAGACATGACAAAGCTTTCAGGATGCCAAAAAGGTATGTTTAACAGCAAAACATTCCTATCCTTGTACCCTGTGATCAGTGCTCTCCTGTCCTGCTATTAGGAGAAGCAGAGTCTTACTGCTGGTGACATCCCAGCAGGGCCAGCTCCAGAGATGAGGTCAGCGCTCCTGGGGCTTTCCACTCCTTGGAAAAATCTCCATTTGCTTGTGAGATCAATTTAACCTGCATTAATGAATAGCAACACTGTCTCAGTAGCTGTTCTTGGTCAGGTGCTTGGCTCTAACCCATACAGTAGCTTTATATACATATAATAATTCTATATGTGTCTCTGTGTGTGTGTACACATATATATGTGTGTGTGTATATATATATATATATATATGTAAGTAAGATTAATCCTGCTTGTCCTATCAGAAGAGTAATGAGAAAAAGAACCTGTCCATNTCTATATGTGTCTCTGTGTGTGTGTACACATATATATGTGTGTGTGTATATATATATATATATATATATGTAAGATTAATCCAGCTTGTCCTATCAGAAGAGTAATGAGAAAAAGAACCTGTCCATGAGATATTCATCTTTTCAAAAGACAGAAAATTTAAAATGTATTTATCACAATTAAAATAATGCGATTGCTTTCTACTTCTGTTTAAAAGTTGACTTTTGTAAACTATTGTTCTGGATGGTTTGGGTAAGCCCCTTCCATCATGAGAAACTGCAGCTGATTTTTTCCTTCTTTTTTTTCTTGTAATTGGACATGGAAATATCCAAAACAGCCTCCAGAAATTAGGTACTCTAATGAGTAAAGAGCAGTTTTGTTCATTTTCCTAGTAAAGATTTCATCTATGAAAACAAACTTGGTAAAGCAGTTGTAAATTGGAAAAAAAATAAAAAGAAAAATCAAAAGTCATGTGAAAAGGTGTTTGAAGTGCTTGTGATGATTTCTAATGATTAAATAGCTGTGGTGGAGCCCCAAGCAAAAGGGGCAAAAGAGCAGGCAAGGAGAACTATTCTATCTCAAATAAAGTTCATAAAGATTTCACTTCCCTTCACAAATACTTGTCAACTATTTTTGAACAAAGAATCATTTATATTCCAGAAATACATTAGAACACAAAAGAACCAACCTGCCAAACCACAGCAGGACCTCATTCTGCTATGTTACATCTCAACTGGTATTTCTGAGGAAGACAAAAATCTTGACACAGTAAAACCTGCACTGGTAAAAAATGTGGGAGAGTAACTTTCATAGATCATCTTATATGGGAGACAGTTTGTCCCAAAGGAAAAATAGAACTTGAATAGAAAATTTTTCACCAGCTCTTTATGAACAAAAGTAGCTGGCAAAAAATACTTTGGCCAGAGTAAGCTGCTTCCCTGGAACAGTTTTGATGGTATAAAAATGTCATCAAAATTTTGTAAAATGTCCTTAAAATTATTTGTCTTCTAGTGAATATGTATGAATTTAGAGCAGTGTCTAAATACACGAATTTACACCAGGGACAGGGGGCTTGCTTGGGTCAGTTACCTTCAGGGACTCTTCAGAATAATTCAAAGATCTCTCTAATTTGGAAATCTGCAGCCCAGACTGTTGCAGCCACCGCTGACATTGCACAATGTGAGAGAAATGAAGAGGCTCTTTCTAAATGCAATCTTTGAACTTAAATGTTTAAAGCTTCATTTTGCCTGAGGACACAAGAGTCTGGTTTTTATTATTTCTGATTGAAAAAGCTGGAAAACGCAGGGAGGCAAAATGTAATTACCCGAGTTAATTAGAGCTGCCTGCAAACATCCAGTTAGAGGTGTAATATGTTCATTAATAGCTGTACTAGAGCCTCCAAGCTTCACAATAAATAACTGCTCAAACCAGAGACCTTGATTTTTTCCTTGCTGTTACTCACACCTTATTGGCTCAACAGCAGGTTTTGCGCTCAGAGTAGAAGCATCTCACCAGCTGCATTTTTTCTTCTCCCGTTGACTGCAGTTACTCCCAGCTGATCGCGGAGTGGCCGCTGGCCGTGCTGGTGCTGTGCTCTGTGGCGGCAGCAATCTGCACTGTGGCTGGGCTGCTGGTTGGGAATCTGCCTGACTTTTCAGAACCCCTAGTGGTAAGTCCCTACAGTTGATGTTATCAATAGGAATGTAAGGAAAATCCAAGCCCAACCAGTGATATCATCCCTCCAAGATGAGCAGAATGTGCCAGTCCTGCACAGCTGCCCCTGACACACAGGAAGAACCACCCATGGCAGTGGCAGCCACCAGCCCATCCCTCAGCCACACTGTGCACTCCCACCAGTGCCTTCGCTCCAGTGTGGAGACACAGCCAGCACAAACTGGGATTGCTCCCTTTGCTGCCCTTCCAAGGCTGGAAGGCTGGGTATTGCCCACAGTGAATAGTTAGGCTTGGCAGAGACTGGATAGAGGAGCTGGCTTTGGCTACTACAGTCTGTGCATGAAGCTTTTGATGTGGAGACCATGCCGTTCTGAGCACTATGCACATGGAATGTTTCCCATGTGGAATGCCACATTCCCTAAAGCCATCCCTACCTCTGGTTAATGGAGAAATCTTGAGAAAATAAGAATACACTAGAGTTTGTCCACAAAAATGAAAATTAGTCCTGTTTCTGTAAAGGACTACTACACTTGAAAAGAAGGAGAAATTCTTAGATCAGAGAGACGTAATTGTAGCCATTGTTGATGGGAAGGGAAAGGGAAAGGGAAAGGGAAAGGGAAAGGGGAAAGGGGAAAGGGGAAAGGGGAAAGGGGAAAGGGGAAAGGGGACATATAATTTCTCTAATCTCTGGAATGCAGTATTTCCAGGGAAAGTTCAATTTGTGTATCTCTCCATGATGCAGTAATACTCTCATACAGTCTCCATGTCAGAGGAGGCCTAAGGGCAGCTGAGCTGAAGTGTAGTTGTGACCAAGCCCTTTTCCTTGGTGCAGGGTTTCGAGCCACGGGACACTGACATTGGCAGGAAGCTCATTGTGTGGAGGAATGTCGAGAGCCATACAGGCTACAAGAAGACCCTTTCCCTTTCTCCATATGCCAAGAAGAAAAGGTATTTGAGATTGGTTTGGGGGTTTTGAGAAACATATTAGTTGTAAAGTCACATATTCAATATTCCAAAATATCTATGCAAATTCCAACACACATCCTACGCTTAAAAGCAACCAAGGCATTGGAGAATTTGAAGTCTGTGTGGATGGATTTGGGCTCCCTATTGCTATGTGTGGCACCAGACCCTTGTCAGTGAATGTAATTCCCAGCCAGATGCTCTCTTGTTAATAATAATAGTTATTAACAATAATCTGCCCTCTTGCTAGCCATGATGACCTTGGCATTGGCAGAGGACAGAAGGCTGCTCCGGGAGAACAAGCAGCAAGGACACGGAGAATGGTGGAAACCATCTATGGAGCAGATGGATTCTTCTGTGGTCCCCCAGGTGACTGAAATCTTGATGGGGCAGAAAATACTGCACACTCAGAACTCAATTGACAGAACTGTCAGAATTTAGAACACAGGGAATACTCTGAATTTGCTCTAAGCAAGCAGTGTGTACAATTTCACCTGTGAGAGCTCTGACAGTGCCCTCCCAGTACTCATACCTCGGAGGTCAGAAAAAGCTAGTTCAGCATTCTGAAGAGTTATTTCTCCTTCTTAACTCTTTGCCATATTTTTTGGTTTCCCTTTATAAATATACCTTGAAAGCACACATTAAAGGACTTATGTTTTCACCATTTACCCATATCAAAAGTGAATACTCTGAAAAAAAGCATATGCCCCAGTCGCTGTCTGCTCCCTTTCCCTTGTCTGCTCCCACTCCCTCTCCATTC
Source organism: Notiomystis cincta (assembly GCA_013398075.1). Lineage (NCBI taxonomy): Eukaryota > Metazoa > Chordata > Aves > Passeriformes > Notiomystidae > Notiomystis > Notiomystis cincta. Next base: position 141,700 of record VZRX01001681.1, read on the forward strand.
CTTCTCTCCTTGAAAAAATGTAAATGGTAGTAAAATCTGGAGAGAAAAACAGAAAACTGCAACACCCCCCAAATTCATCCAAAAATGGTCACTAGTAAGTAGGAAGAAGAGGAACAGCATTGCAGATATTTTTATTCTCTTCCCTGCCTTCTATCCACCTCTGAAACAAGTCACACACCAAACCTACAAGTCCTTGGGGGTTTTTGGCTAAGCTCAAGCTCCTCCCTTGTTTCTGGTGCAGAACCAGATGCCAGCAGTCATTAAAGGCAAGCTGACATTTGATTTTGAAAGCACCCTGATGCTGCTGACCAATTGCAAGGAGCAGGGGTAAGGTCACACAAGGCATATGCTCACTACTGTTTTATGACCTGCTTCCCTCCAGGGAGCGAGCCCTCCAGAGCAATCCTATGGACAGAGACATACATTTCTTTTTTCTTTGAAGAGAGAGTCTACTCCAAACAGCCTGGCTGATTCATCTTCATTACCTAATCCTTTTATAATTTTTTTGCTTTTTCTTTATTTCAGAAAAGAGCTATTCTCAGCTGGTATTTATGTCCACAACTGCTGGGAGCTTATGGAACTTGCAAGCAATTCAGTCTATGTGTCAAATGGAACAAGACAAGGTCAGTGATGGCAGGAAGAACACATGTACAGGCTGTCTCTTTTCTGTCTACTGCAATCTTCGATGTCTTGCTGAGAGGATGCCAGACAAACAACAATGTAAACTACGCAACAGGTTTCACTTAGAGGATTCCAAAACATTTCACCTACTTGGCAATATAAGGATGATTCCACCTGCCAGCTGCAAATTAAACAAGAATAAATGGACACTGAACAGGAGCTGGTCCAGAAGCCAAATGTGTCCATCAGAAGCTGCTGAGGATTTTGGGCAGCAGAACATAATTATGGAAATGGAGCTACCAGCTTGGAGACCGGTGGCAAGTTTTACAAGTGGGAAGTTTAATTGGATGAGCTGCATTTGCCTTAGGAGCCAAATTTTCAAATCTGCAGTTATAAAAAATAAATAATGGACAGGGTTTAATTTTTGCAAAAGGCTACTAATTTTCCATGGCTTTGGTGTTTGGGATTTGTCACTGGGAGGATGGCTGGGGATGGGTGGCACACCTTAGGGAAAGGGGAAAGGGGAAAAAGAGAGGAGAGGAGAGGAGAGGAGANATTACTGCAGTGAGTAAAGAACACTGGGGCTGCAAGGGAGGGTCTGACCTGATGTCCCCTCATGTTTTTCAGATACGCTCACATGTGAACTTTAGAGACCTCTGCCAGCGCACTGAAGCCAATGAATGCTGCCCGAGCTGGTCCCTGGGGAACTATATTGCTGTCCTGTACAACAGGTCTTCGTGTCTGGAGATAACCCAAGGAGACATCTCCCACACCCTGGCCCTGCTCCGTGCCTGTGCTCCAGACTATCACCGAGGTGTCCTCACTCCGTCTTGCATAGGCCCTGAGGCTGTCAGACAGAAACACTCTCAGTGTGCCCAAGTCCCAGAAAAATGTACCCGCTTCAACGCCATCTATCAACTGCTTCACTTCTTGGTTGACAGGGACTTTCTCAGTCCCCAGACGATGGAGTACCAAGTGCCCTCTCTCAAATACAGCCTGCTTTTCCTGCCTACAAGAAAAGGTGCATCTATGATGGGGATCTACTTAGACAACCTTGAAACCTGGGATCTGTTTGATAACTATACGTCTATCACTGGAATGGACCTGGGCCTTAAACAGAAACTATTCCAGCACTACCTTTTACTGGATACTAAGTATCCAGTCCTGGCAATATTAGCTATTTTTCTAAGCATTTCTTTTTATTTACGCTCAGTGTTTATTACCTTGATGGTCCTGCTCGCCGTTGTCAGTTCTTTGATGATCTCCTACTTCTTGTACAAGGTGGCCTTCAGATTCACCTATTTCCCTTTTGTAAACCTGACAGCAGTCATCATTCTCAGCAGCATTTGTGCCAACCACACTTTTGTCTTCTTCGACCTGTGGAACCTCAGCAAGAGCCAGAACCCTTCCGCTGGGCTTGCTCAGTGGGTGAGTCAAACCACGCACCATTTTGCATATTTCATGCTGGCCTCCTGCTTCACGACAGGTGCTGCCTTCTATGCCAGCTACATCAGCAACATCACAGCCATCCGCTGCTTTGCCGTCTACATGGGCACCTCAGTGCTGGTGAACCTGGTTTTCATGATGACCTGGCTGCCCTCTTCAGCTGTGCTGTACGAGCGCTACATCGCAACAACCTGTGTTTACAAGCCAGAAGCCTACTGGAACAACGGCAGCCACAAGAGAGTCGCTCTCTCCGTCCATTATGTACTCCGGACTCTCCAGAACACATTGTCGGAAACCTCCAAGCTGCTCTTTGAAAAGCTTCTGCCTTGTGGGGTCATCAAGTTTCGGTACATCTGGATCTGCTGGTTTGCTGCCTTAGCCATAGGAGGTGCCTACATTTCCTGTTCCAACCCCAAACTCAAACTCCCGACTCTAGAGACATCGTCTGTCCAAGTGTTTAGGCTGAGCCACCCCTTTGAGAGGTACGATTCCGAGTACTGCCACCAGTTCATGTTTGAGAGGCTGGAGCATGGAGAAGGGCAGCGTATGCCTGTCACTATAGTCTGGGGCATTCTGCCCGTGGATAATGGAGACCATTTCAATCCAAAAAGCAACGGCACCCTAGTGACAGACACCACCTTCACCATCCAAAATCCCGATGCCCAGAAGTGGCTTCTTGAATTCTGCCAAAAAGTGAAGAACAAAACCTTCTATTACCCTGATGCAGAGCAGAAATCTACTGTGTGCTTCATGGAAGAGTTCCTCAGGTGGATGGACAGTCGCCAGTGCTCCCAGCGAGACCATAGCTTCAACCTTTGCTGTAACCAGTTCTCCTTCCCTTACAGAAGTGAAGTCTTCCTGCACTGCATCAAAATGATGCTCCTGGAAGAGGGCAGGGAAGGGGCAGAATCGTATGATCTGGGCCTCAGGTTTGATGGGGAGGGAAATCTCGCTGCCTTAGTGCTGCAGTTTCAAACTATTTATCACTATACCTTCAACTACAGCAAAGCCAAACAATTCTATGAGGAAATCAGCCTCTGGATAACAGAGGAAATGAAAACTGCCCCCATGGGGCTTCAAAATGGATGGTTTACCAGTAAACTAGAGCTGTACAACCTCCAGCACAGTCTCAGCACAGAAACCATGGTGGTCATGGGGCTCTCCATAGCCATTTCCTTCGTGGTGCTGTTGCTCACGACCTGGAACGTTCTCCTTAGCGTTTTCTCCGTTACTGCCATTGCAGGCACCGTCCTGGTAACCATTGGCCTTTTGGTCCTCTTGGAATGGCAGCTCAATGCAGTGGAGTCTCTCTTCATTTCAGCTGCAGGAGGTCTCTCTGTTGACTTCACTGTCAACTACTGCATCTCGTATCACCTGTGCCCCCATTCCGACCGCCTGAGCCGAGTGGCCTTTTCCCTGAAGCAGATGAGCTGTGCCACTGCCATGGCAGCTTCTGCTCTCTTCTCTGCAGGGGTCATTATGTTGCCTGCCACGGTCCTGGCATACAGGAAGCTGGGGATATTCATCATGATGATCAATTGTATCAGCTGTGGTTTTGCCAGCTTCTTCTTCCAGTCGCTCTGCTGCTTCTTTGGCCCGGAGAAGAACTGCGGGCAGATCCTTTGGTCTTGTGCCCACACCATGAAAGACTACTCTGATGATTCTGGGCTGAATGGCAACTTTGCCTGTGGGGGCAGTGAGAAGCAAAACAGGTTGCGGAAGGTCCAGGAGTCCAACACTGCAAACGAGCAATATGAGCTCCAGCCCTTGTCCAGGAAACTCAGCGACAGTTTTGACAACAGCACTTCCACAAGCAAGCTGTCTAACAGGCCCTCTGTGCTCTCTGAAGACATACAAGTTGAAGACAACAGATGCCCTCGAGTGGGAACACACCCCTCCCTGGAAAGAGAGAGACAGAGTCTGCAGGAGACCCTCGGAGACCAGCAGGTCGGCCTGTGCCAGTGTCCCGCCTTGCAAACTTCCTCCCCTTACAAGCACAGCACCTCAGAAACAGAAATTCATAGGGAGAGACTCTGCCGAGATTGTCACTGTCGAAAGTACGGTCTGAAAGCATGGGATGGGTCCGGGCGGGACCACATCCAGCCGGCTGGCATGAAAGAAGAAGGGCAGCTCAGTAAATCCCAGTGCTCCAGTGACACTGCCCAGCAGCAGTCAGATTATACCTCAGACCACAGCCCTCTCCCTGCTGCTGACATCTATAAAACTCACAGATGCCTTTGTTCTCTTGGCAGCTCTTTCGATATGCTCAACATCTCCAGCGAGACGTCAATCAGCGATTTCGAGCAAGGCCTGAAGCTCGCTGAATCAGCCAGTTCCTGTCCTGATGCCTTAGAGCTGTCTGACTCCTACGGTAACACAGAGCGAGGTTACCTGAATGGGAAGAGAGATACCCTGCGGCTGGACCTGAGGGAGACTGTCTTTGATGTCTCTCCAGCTGCATCACAGCAGAACAGCTCTTCATGGAAAAATCGGTTTGGATTGGGGAACGAAGGGCCAGTCGTGCTGCCCAACAGCCAGCCAGACATGCCCGATGTTTGGATCAAACGATCCAGTGCACAAAGTTCCGGTTACAACAGCTGAAACCTGGCAGAAAGCAAAGCTGCTGCTAGGGAAAGGGAAAGCCTGAATGTTCTTAGAGCTGTAAATATCAATTTTTTCCTCCCATCTCTCCTAAAGCTGAGGCATTTCTTAGTATTTCAGCCATGCAAAATGTGTGTTTTCACAGAATCAGCAGATCTGATGCCAGTGAGAGGACATGAGAGCCATCGTGATGGACTACGAGCCCTTTGACTTCCAGTGTCTGGTGCCATGTTCACATCTGTTCACAGGACTTACTGAGTAAACCTGGTTTGTCATTTCGTACAAGGTGATTAGGTTTTCTTTTCTTGAGAAATAACGAGGTGAAGCTCCCCAGGTATTTAACGACAGAGAAAGAGAGCTCNTGAAAATCTAGGTATCAAGTGAAGTGTATTGTGAATAATAAAAACTAAAGTCGTTCATTTTCTACTTTATGCAAAGCCCAGGTCCACAGACCCCATCAAAATAGCTCAAGTATTATAAAAAGTCCTATCAAGACTTCCTGAGTCGACACAGCCCCTTCCTGACCATGGAAGAGGCTTCAGAATCCAGCCCAGTAACAACTTCAGTTTGTTTTATCTAAAGGAATTCTAATACTGCCAAAGATTTTCAGTGTGAATTTTCCCCTTGAGAAAAGTCCTTGTTCCCCCTGACTCAGGTGCCTTGCTGTGTCATCTTCATAGCGTGTTTCCACTCAAGGCATTCCCCACAAACACGTAACTTTTTAAAATTCACATATTTGCTGAATCTTGCATTTTAGGGGTTCCCCACCACCACCACCACCAGAAACAAACAGGCAGACAAACATTTCTTTGGCCTTATTTGTTGAAAAATAAAACATTCTCTCTACAAGTTGACATACAATAAATGCTTAAAACAACCTTTCCTAAAATCTGTGACATGCTTCATTTTCACCAAGAACACTGTGGTTATTCATCTTTTAAGTGCCTAACATATTTTCCAAAGGGAAGTATACATCTTTAAAATACTTATTGTTCTGACACCCATGAGTTGTCCCTGTGCTGTGTGAGACAGACAGCAACTCCCTAATACCTATTAGGGACATGGACTTTTAAAGCTAATACAAACATGTTGGTTTTGTTCAGGTGGGTATTTGGGCAGCCAAAGCCACCCTCAGGCTGGGACTGCAGCATCCTCCTCAAGAAGTTGCTCCCTTTGCTATTGGGAGGGATTTCTCACCCATTATAAAAACCATGTTAGCAAACACTGCAAAAATATCTTTAAGTCGGGAAACATTTTATACAGATGCCTCATTTCACCTTGCAGCATTAGAGGGCAATTTTAGTATTTCACACAGCAGCAGCAGCAGCACCGGCACTCTCACAGCTCTGACTCCTACATGTCCGCACAGAGGGCCACAAAGCCCTTGATCTTCGGGCCTCGAGTGCCCAAACCACAGGCTGAGGCAATGAGAGGCAGTGGGAAGCAGTGAAGGAGGAAAACGCGGTCCGCCTTTCCATGAGGGTAAGAGCGTCGCGCGGGGCTCACGCCCCCGTAATGGCGACCAACACCTTCCCTGAGGGAGAGGGCGCGAGCCAAAAACCGGCGCGAAGCAGAAGCGGCGCGAAAGACACGATCGGCGCACGAACGNGCGCCGCGCCCCCGCGCAGGCGCAAACCCGCCCAACCGTCCCCGCGCGGTGCAGTTTGAACTCCTGAGGGGAGCGCAGCCACTATGGAGCGTCGGCTTTCCCGCATCCCCGTGCACGCCCGGTTCCACCGCCCCGAGCCGTCCGCAGGTGAGTGCAGGGCACGGAGGGACACCCGGGAGGCACGGCTGGTAGGGTTCGGCCGAGGAGTGCAGGGGGGCGCCGGTGCTAGGGAGCTCCATTGCTATCTGGCTATGTGGTGGCCTTTCCAAAATCTAATTAGGAGCTTTAATCCACTGTTTTGTTACTATTTAGGACTTAGGTTAACGCTCAGGCTACTGTGTGTGCCCTCCACCGGCTGAAGGCAGCGGCCCATTGATTTGAAAGATGCTTCATTCACAGTCTCTTACTTTTCTAAATATTTTAATGCTGCTTACTGTACTTTATAGCATTTCATAATCGTGAGGCACCCAGGCTTAGCGTTCAAAACATGAGAGCTGGGCTGTATCCGTGGAAACTCCATGTTGCTCTACTCTAAATGTGCTCATGGGTATGTCATTTGAAAAATAGTTAACTTCAGGGAGAAAAAGCAACTTCCTAAAGCCACTGAGTGAACAAAGTTTTATATATACTCAAATAGTTTGTGATCTAAAACAAATTAACTCTATATAAAAAGCTAGTTTTCTATATTATTTTAGTAACTATTTAGTCATAGTGAAATATGGAGGTCTCTTAAGAGAGTATCATGTGGGCTGTGTTTGTTTTGTTTCCAATATTGAACAACAACCTTGTGGCACAATGTTTGCTTGATGTGTCATCTTTATTGTATATTATAATTTCAAACTCTCGTTAGTGCTAGCCTGGTAATTGTATTTTAACAGTGTCTACATCTGACCTATTTGTGGCTTATTCTGGACCCTTGATCCTGGGTAAAACTTGGGGACTGCTCTTAGCTACCTCTACCTTAAAGTCTCCTTTCTAATCAGATATAATTGCTTTATCTCAAATTAAAGACTTAAGAGCCCTTAAAGGGGGTCTTTTCTAGGCTACGGTGTTTTCACAGTTGTCTTTTTCTTGCAGAATTGCAAATAACTTTTCCTTCAAAGAGAAAATGTGTCAACAAAACATCAGAGCCAGAGTCCAGCAGGGTTGCCAGTTTTAATTTTGCCTCAAACATTCCAGCTGACAGTGTCTACAAGGCTGCAAACCAAGGGTAAATCAAACCAAAATATTGATGGATTTATTTGGCAGATGTCCTAAAGATGGCTTATTTTGGACATTTTGTCAAACTAACAGGCTTGGTGATCTGCAAGAACATAGCAGTCTTCTGGTAATTGTATTTTATCTCTCTTTAAAGGTTGCCTAAGTCTGACAAGAGACTGGAACCAGTTTCAAAGACAGTGACAAGATGGTACGTCCCTCCCGTCTCCGTTAGTTGTCCTCGTGCTGTGGCGTTCCCCCATGGAGGGTTATGATGAGCTCTCACCCATGTGCAGCTCTCCTGCCAAGTTTGCTAGTTAAATCTCTTGGTCAGAAACAAAAGCAAATGCTTAAAAAAGGGCATATTTGCAAAATTAGGAGGTGTGCAACACTGATATTTTTGCCCCTAAGTCTCTGCTCTTTGACTCCACAGCCCTCTCAGCAGATACCAACTAGAAGCAGAGCTGAAAAAGAAGAATCAGTTGGTGAAAACACTCAAACAACAGCTAGAAAGAGCAGAGGTAAGGATAGGAGAGAAAAACAAATCATTGAGTAATTTCCATCTTCTAATCCATACAGGGTCATGTTAAGGATTGTCTTGCTTGTTTTCTTGTCTTCATCAGAATGTCTTTGTAGTATTCTGCAAGTTGTTTTCCCATCTGCTCAGCTCTGGAGAGGCCAAACTGGGAATATTTTGTCTAGTTCTGGGCTCCTGGTACAAAAGAGATATGGCTGTACTGGGCAGAGTCCAAGAAAGGGCCACAGAGATGGTTATGGGACTGGAGGAAAGGCTGAGAGAGCTGGGACTGTTCAGAGACTTCTGTTTCAAACAGATCTGATTTGTGGAATCAGGTTTAGATTCGCAATTGGCAGTTCATTATTCCCAGGCTCTCAGAGATAACTCTAGGACATGCTTAGTACTACTTCTGTCATGTACAGGAGGCCCTCCTGGTAACCTACAGCTGTAAAATCTCACTATTTTCCGGTTCTCAATCTGTAGGATGATTGTTCCTCATATCTCACAGCTTGATTTTCTTAAGAGTCTCTGAGACTTCCTATGAAATGTTCCCAAAGCTTCAGCCAGATCACCTTAATCCACATGCTTTTTGGTCTTCTTGGAGAATTACATTCAACCTGGGAGGTTGATCAGCTTATCCTGATAATAATAATCCTGCCTGGTAATGTTTGGATTGTGTATGGAATAATGCTGTGGCTTAAAGATATGACAGCCTTTTCTTCACAATGTTTATATGCTCCTCAGTGTGTGCATTACTTATATAAATGAGAAGGAGCACAAGAAAAGATAGAATTGCCTAAAAGGAATTCCTCCATGATCAAAATTTTCTAGTAATTGCTCTGATATGTGGATGTGATAAATGTATTAATCCTGTAAAGAAGCAGGAGCAAAGACCTCCAACAGCCTAATTTGCTGTGGTGGTAGAGAGCTAGAAGGCAAGGTCTTATTGTTGGTGCCAGAGCAGCACTTGTCAAGTTGTTACTGTCAGTATTACTAAGGAGAAGAAAATCTGCTTGGAAACTTGCCTCACTTACAACCTGTGTTAATGGCAGGGCACTATACAGTTAAGGGAGTTAAAGAAGGAGAACGAGAAGCTGATCCACGAAGTTGAGAAGCTCAAGAAAATTCAGGACACTTGCATGACGATTTTAGAAAGCAGAAGCATCGATCCTGGTAAGAAGTTTATGCTTCACTTACATCTTGGTACTCCTTCTCCAGAATGTTTTTTTTCTTCTGTTGTGACTATTCATAAGAAATTTGGATTGTGCTTCTTTGTTAAGGGAATGCTGTAGGAATTCCAGGGTTTGGGGGTTTTGTGGCTTGCTTCCTGTGGTATGTTCTGGCCTGGATAAACTAACTTAGTATTTCTTGGTGTAGAAAGCTACTTTGAAAAGCTGTTTGTTCTCAAAGTAATGTGTATATTAGAGGTTCACTAAGGCACCTCCTGAATTAGTTACAGGTAGCAACATGGAGGAGGAAAAAGCGACGCGCGCTTGCCGGGAAAAAACAACAGTAAGAAAATATTTTGAGGGGTCTGTGTGCCCTTACCCTTTTCTCCTGATGCTCCAACAGCTAAAACTCACATTTATTTCCGTCATATTAAAAGTAATTTTCCTTTTGACTCATCAGATGCTAACTAAGAAGGTCATAGAAGAATTGATGCTATTTTGTCACACAGTTGCAAAAGAGAAGGAGATGCTTGAGGTAAGACTGGCTCAACCAGGCAGTGAGCACCGGGTGCTGAGGGAGTTTATTTTGCTCCTCTCAATCCTCCTTTCTCCATAAGAAGGAGATGAAAACCTGCAGTATTCCTCTTCTGATATAAACGCACATGTTAAGGAAACTGTTTCTCCCCTTTTAAATGGAGGGATCCACCAGCCTGGTTGTTATTCTGGAAGTCAGAGCATTTGATTTAAATTGGAAACTGTTGCAGTGACCCTGGGTAATCTCTGGGGCAACTGAGAAGTGTGCAAGCATAAGTGGCTTCAATAATTACCTATATACAGACCTATAAAATAGTCATTAATTTACAGTTTATAATTCTTGATAAGAAGCCCAAGAGCTAAAATATAACTGTTAAAGGAAACTTCCTAAATTTTGGTCATAGATGTATATTTACATTTTCCACAAGCAACCAAGGTAAAAGAAATCCCAGACTTAGTTTAGGAGGAAAAGCTCATATGCTTTAGGACTTGGCTTTTCTGTTCCCTACTCTGGTGTTAGTAAAACGTGGTGTGCACTGACTTCTCCACAGACAGCGATGGCCAAGTGGAAATCGGCACAAGAGGAGAACCAGCATGCCTTGGAGAAACATTCCTACATCCAAGCTCAAATTAAGGAATTGACAGCCATACTAGAAGCGCTGGGGAAGCTTCTGTCAATGTGAGGCACGAGGATGGACTGGAATTTTTGCAGTTTCACCCCTTGTTCAGTGGTCCGTTTGTCAAGCCTAATTCCTGCGTTTGGTGATCCAAATGCCGAGCTGGTCACTGCTCCCCGGCGGGGTAGGGACGGACGGGGGGGCTAAGGCAGCAGCGGTGGCCGGTTAGCCTCGTGTCGGGCGTTCGCCTCTCTGTTTCCCGTCTGTGGTGTTTGTGGGTTTAGTTCATTAAAGTTGCTGCAAGAACGCGGGGCTCTGCCGCGGCCGCGCTGGGCCTGTTGGATCGGCAGTCGTCAGAAACGTGATCGTCAAAGGACCGCTGGTGGGGTCACGTCACACCCTCCCGAGAGAAGCGTTGCAGCTCTCCCAGGTTGTTCTGCCCGATGGGGCGCTTAAAGATTTAGGATAATTCGTACAACTCATTGGAGGTTACGACTTTCCTGCAAGCGGCAACACAGGGACAACACTAATCTCTACTCTGGTCACCAGTGACAGGAACCCAGGGAAGGACAAGAGCTGGGTCATAGGAGCGTTAGGCTGGGTAATTGGGAAAAGGCTGGTCCTCCATAGGGTGGTCGGGCACTGGGACAGTTCCCCAGGGAATGGTCACAGCCCCAAGGCTTCCAGAGCTCAAGGAGCATTTAGACAACACCCTCAGGCACAGGGTGAGATTGGTGGGGTTTCCTGTGCAGGACTGGGAGTTGAAAACCTCCAAAAACATTGGGGAAAAATAAGACTCTAACGTTGTCGTTAGAGTTAGTGAGTAAGGCATTACTTTTTTTTGACCAAGAGGTGTTTGTGTGGCTGGCAAAGTTTCGACCTCCACGCCAACCCAAACCCCAAACTTTTTCACTTACACATTTTTAGCAAACAAAGAAATGAATGTTAATTGGGTCTAAGTTGCATAATTCTCTTTATTAATTAGTATTCTGTCCTCTATTGATTATTGATTTCTTGCTCTTCATGCTAATCTGGCCCTCTTTCTTTAATCCTTTTATCATTTTTTCTCAAATGGCGAGTCTCCACTTTCCCACACTTCAATCTCCTCTGTGTCTTCTGGGTACACCAATATGTCTTTGAAGTGTCATAAATTTAAGATCTCAGGTGTCCAATCTTCAACTCCCTCAGGCTTTGTTTATTGAAACTTATCAGGATAAGTTTTAGTAAACTTAAGGCTTCAGTGATTTAATGATCAAGGTATCAATAAGTGTCTGTAAAAAAGAAACTTAACTAGTGCTGACTAAAAGTGGACATGCTTACAATTAATTAAAACAGCTAATTAAAAATTAGTTAGGAAAGTTACATCATTTCCAACAGATCAATGATCCCTGTGGGTCCCTTCCAGCTTGGAATGTTCTGTGATTCTATGTTCCTTAACTTTGCTGTGTTCTGTGTGTGACAGCAGCCAAGTGCTGACCGTTCCAGATGTATTTCCTTTTACCTCAGGGCTTGGAGTGAAGGGCAGTATCTTCCCAGGGCTGCTCCACACAGGCTTCTGCCAGTGAAGCACTGGAGCTACAGCCTCACTTTCCAGATAATTTTGACCGTGCAAGCATATGGATGTACAAAATAAACTTGTTCTTTCTTGCTATAGAATTATTCCTTGCCACACTTGTGTTCATGTTTATGGCATTATCAGCTCGAACTGATGTTTGTTTGTACTTCTATATTCAGCAGGTGTAAAAAGAGGTGTAAAATATTCCTGGTTTTCCTGTCTGTCTGGTGGAAAAGCTAAAAACATCTGAAATAATCTTCAGTAATATTAGTGAAGCTGTGAATTAAAAGCAATATAATTTATAAACTGGCTTAGGGTATCAGGGTTGCCTGTCTGAATCCATCCTCAATCTCTAATTGATTAAGGATTTTTTTTTATTATGGTTTTAAGCTTGTTTTAATTTATTTTAAGCTCTTTGCTGAAGTGTAATGCAGTCAGCTTTGTCACAGTGGAAAGATATCTAATGTCTTTTGGATATCTTTTGAAGTTTATAAATCTAGCAATGGGGAAAAAGCTTGTTTGGTAGTACTGGAAGCCAGGGTCTATGTGACTGTGGAAATTTAACATATCTTCTCAATTGTAAAAAAGAGGATGCTTAGGTTTTGGGGCTTGGAGAAAGGCAGAGGATTGTGGGCATATTTTAGTTTGGTTGCTCATGCCCCTTATACAGGTTTTGGTTTAACAGATCAGGTTTTCAGTCTCTGAAACTGCTCCTCCACCAGAATTAATGAATAAAGAACCAAAAAGAAAAACAAACGGATTACTAAACTCTACCATAAGATCCAGACCAAGTTTTTAAACCTTCCAGTTAAAAGCATTTAAGATACTGTATATATTTTGTAGTATGTGTATAGACTTCTGTAGAATGTATGTATGTAAGTGTTCAGAGTTTAAGATTTAGAAAAATATTTTGGGTTTTTTAACACTTGGATCAATGAACATTCCTAGCTCTATCAAATTTTTCCACTGTAGAAGGTAGTAAGGAAGACAATGTACTTCCAGGTTGACACACAAATACATTTTAATTAGTATCCCTGCTTATTACAGGCATCTACACATAATTAAATGATGCTGTAAAAAGCTACTGGATGGGGTTAGTACATTATAAACTCAGTTCATCAGCTTCCAAAGTTTTCTGTCCAAAAATATGCCTGAAACCCAGTGCAGGCATTCAGGAACATTCTCTCAATTAAGGTTAAATGCTGAAATGACCCTTTTATGTGGTATTTTAGCCAGTAACCTGAACCATGGATTTCCTTATGGTCTTGTGCTTCTGAGTTTGGGATGCTGAAGTTGCCTGGTGAGGAAATGTTGGCAGGATCCAGGGGAAGAAGATGACGATATATTGCTGAGGTGTAATGGATGTGTTTTTCCTCCCCTCTTTTCCCAGCTTAGACAGACCATGACAAAGTTCTGCCAAGAGCATTTGGCTCCAATAGCCCAACAGATTGACCAGGAAAATGAATTCAAAGGCATGCGGGCAAGTATTTCATGTGTGGTTCTGAAAACCGCTCTGGGTTTGGTCTCTGCATTAGTCCAGACAATCCCAGGCCACACCACAGGAACATGTGCATTAACTTTTCAAACTTAAAAGCCACCGAGAAAACCTATTTTTTATTTCCTGTTTTATCTTTTTTACCAACTTTAAGCAACCTGGGGCAGAACCCAGCGATAATAGTAATAAAGATTGATGATGATCTCATTTGGATTCTTACCATGGGATTTCTGCCTGGCTCTGTTCAGGCTCATTCCCCAGCATGTCCTTTTGTATACTCCTGACTTGGTCTCTTTCTTGGCCATGAATTTCCTCTCAGATTTGCTGTGAAAATATTGTGTGCAAATGTGGAGTTTGACTGTTGAGCTATAACTTGCCTTTCTAATAAACCCAACAAATTCTGTGCCACGGGGTGCTTTGATTGAGGGAAATGAGAGATCTGACTGTTGGTTTTCATAAGCTCCACAAGACTCAAAAAGCTCTAAACATCTGCCAGGATTTCCCAGAGTTTTGATGTTGACATTTCCAGGGATGTATGTGCAGCTTTGAAGTGAAGTGTACAAATTCAGCCTGGCATTCCAGACGTCATCCAGAGCTATTGTAGGATACTTTTTGAAGTCTCTGGAGATATTCCCTGATAATTATTGCTGGACACCGATGCCATGTGAGGAGCACTCACCTATGTGACCATCATGTAGCAGAGGAAAGAAGCAGCAGGGAGATGGCCCCACCAGGACATGTGTGGCCCTCCCCTGATGACAACATCCTTTGCTACCACATTTTGTCATGGCTGTAACATTCCCGTTTTTTTAATCTCCCCCAAAGAGGCCTCCTTGGCTTTAGTTGCCAGCTCCTGTTTTACTGGAAGAGTTTTAAAGTGCCAATGCTTCATACTTCCAGGGTTTTGGTAATGGATAGTTTATCCTATTTCACAAAAATTTTCCTTTTAGTGGGCAAAGAGTTAAATCTTAGGAGGTGCCCTTCCAGAATTAAATGTAGGCATGTGAATTTTCACTGAATTCCACAAATTCCTCCCGAGTGTAACGTAACTAGTATCCTTAAATCTGTGTGGTTTCTCAGTTCTGAGGATGGAACTGCATTGTAGGAGGAACAGGTATTTGCCTCATTCTTGTGATATGTCGCAGATAAATGGATGTGTCCAGTGAACTGCCTGGGGAAACTTGTTATGCTGGTGCCCAGACTGCCTGTGTGGGCTGATTGCTTGTTCTGTATTCGTAGGACTTTTGGAAGAAACTTGGAGAACTGGGAGTTCTGGGGGTCACAGCCCCTGGTAAGTCTGTTCCCATCTTTTACCTTCTGATGGATGATTCCTCAAACGAAAGAGAGACTACTTAAACTCTCCAGTTCACAACAGCCTTGTCTGTGATGTGACATCCATTTTGTCCTATTTTGGTGTTTTAAAAAACTCTTTCACAACTGTTATTCTCTGACTTTGCATCCTTTTTCCTTGTTAGACAAAATGCCTTTCACAATTTAAAAGCACTGCTCAGAAATGATTTCTCCAGATGTAACATATGTAGCTCAAACGTGTTTGTGGCTTTCTAATATGAAGCAAGTTTTGAAGGAGGAGAACTAGAGATAAAAGTATCCCAGAACAAACATCCATCTGTAATGGGAGAAGTTAAATACAGTCTAAAATAATGCTCTGAAAAGCTGTGATAACTAGTGGAGAGCTGACCACAGCCAACCAGTCAGAAAAAAATCAGGGGGAATCTTATTCATCCATGCACAGGTTAGTGAAAAGTGTTGTGATGAATGTTACAGATGAGTGTGGTTGTGCTGAATGCACCAAGGCAGGGTAAGGCGGAGAAGCCCTTAGTGGAGAAAAGCAGCTGGTGGGGCCTTTCTTTCCCCATAGAAAAGTCTGTTTTCTGGATGTGGCTGTGCAAAGGCTCTGCAGAATCCAGCTGAATAGCAATTGGAGTAGCGTTGGAATAATGCCTCTGCCCCACTTTCAGTGCTGAAAGACTCTGCATTTCTGCTTACTTTCTCTCTCCTCTTCCCTATTTGCTGCTGCTCCTGTTTTTCCTCAGTCTTACCTTCTTTCTTCTTTGATGTTGTGCCTGAGGCTTTCAGCAGTTTCCCACACTATAAATAAGCCATCCCCTCACAAGTCCTGTCCGTCTTGATTTCCTCAAAGGTTTACCTCTCAAACCCTCCTACACCCAGGATCTTTCACCTTGTTTTGGATTGTGGAGTTGTGTGTTTCTTTATTGAGGTTGGTTTTGTTGGAGGAGGTGGAGAGGAGGATTTAGGATGTGAAGATCGTGTGAAATCTTAGGAGGGTGTACACAATTAAATGGCATATTTGGGTACCAGTGCATCAAGTCTATTAAGGGAAAATTTTGAATAACTGTGCTGTTTGTTCTCTTCCTAAAACTAAGAAAACTGTGATGCTTGTAATTTTCCATTTGTTTTATAAAGTGCAAAGTGAAGAAATGTAAATATGTAGTTTCCATGGAATGATAAAGCGTAGCCTTGAAAGGGCAGCATCATTTGAAATCACATCATGGTTGTGTTATTTGAGGAGGTGTCTGGCAGGATCATTCTTCTGTTCCTCTTGCAGTGCAAAGCAATCCTGGTTTTGTGCTGCTCTTTTGTGTGCCTTTCTTGAAGCAAAAGCACCAAAGCCAGCCATTCTATAGGAATTAATAAGTTCCAATTTATTAATAAATTCCAATTCTATAGGAATTAATAAATTCCAGCAATAAAACCCAAATTGTTTTGGCATACATAAGAAATTGTTAAGCCCATCTTTTAGGATACTGATAGCAAATCCCTAAACTTGGGTTTGTGGTAGAGAGAAGATTTCAGAGGATAAAGGGCCCTGCAGATAAAGGCAAGAGTCAAAATGAGGGACATAGGAGGAAAAGTTGTGTGTGAAGCTAGTGGCTGTGGTGTTAATTTGAGGAACTTGGGACAGCAGCCCCTTGGAGCTGTGCCCTTTGGTCACTCTTAGCATACACAGAGATTTGCTCTTACTCTTGTTGCTCTTGCTTGCAGCCTCTACATTCATGAGGAGTATCTCTCTGGCTGCTTCTCAGCATTCATGTCCTGTTGTAGTACAACCACTTGTACCTTAGCAGTACAACCACTTGCTTCCTACCTGGAGAACAAAGCTTTTAGGTTAGGAGGTGACTGTATTTGTGTGTGTATAAATGTCTTTGTAGGTACATGTGTATATATTTATGTAGGCTGTTGGCTCCTCAAGGCCTCCTTAGCCCTCTCTTTTTACCTGCCTTCTCTCTCCCTGTTCTACTGTGTGACTTTAATCTTTACTATCAGTTTTAGGCTCAGCTCCATGTGCCCAGGTGGGCTCCCAGTGTTGCTCTGTCTCCCTTCATCGTCTCTTGAAATCTACATGCTTGTCACTGATGAATTACATTTACGGATCATTATCCTTCTCAATCAGCTACTCATCAAAATTCTGGTGTCCTGCACATTTGTGGACTTAGAAAAGTCCTTAGTGCCTCATTTTGGAACAGTTTAAGGATTCCTTACTTGTTTAGGGGCAAACATACATGGATTTTACAAACCTTACCTGTGTTCCTTTGTTCTCTCCTTAAGGAGGTTGCAATTTGGTGATTTAATCTTTGTGATAATACTATGGTTGATAAGAAGGACATATTATTATGCAATGTCAGTAGCATGTTCAAGATGTGTCCTTGTGCATGTTCTACGTATAAACTATATTATACAAGTTGGTTATGGATTATGCTAAAGACAAAATATCCCTGTGACTTTAAGATGAGAAAACTGAAATTCAGAGAGGATGGGGAAAGCCAGAAGTGCCCAGCTCAGGGACAGTAACAGTCAAATCCAGAAGCATTCTCGGTGTCTTGAATTTCATTGGAGACTGAGCCCAGCCCCGGGATCTTGCGCACAGGGTGGGTAACAAAAGCCTTTTCCTCTCCTCCCAGCGGAATACGGTGGATCTGCCCTGGGATACCTGGACCATGTGCTGGTGATGGAGGAAATCTCCCGTGCATCAGCATCTGTGGGGCTCAGTTATGGGGCCCACTCCAACCTGTGCATCAACCAGCTCGTGCGCAACGGCAACGAGGCCCAGAAGCACAAGTACCTGCCTAAGGTATGTGGCTGGAGGAGGGGAAACACTGGAAACCATTTGAGTTCTGGCTCCAAGGATGAATGTCTTTTACGCTGTGTAACATCTTAAGCACCAGCAGATTTCAGTGACCAAACCTAAGGAAATACTGAACTTGCCAAACTTGCCCTTCTCTAGCTTGTCAATTTTTGTCCTATTAATCCATATTGACCTCATCCCATGCCCAGGTCCTTGTCTACAGGCAGCACAGCCCAGCCCTCTGGAGTTGTGTTACTAAGGGAAGCTTTGAGGTGACACTGGAGGTTATTCTTTCAAATTCCCAAATCCTTTTGAGATCTCTGAATGAAAGTCACTGCTTTCCTATTTTATATTCTCTATTTCTCACTGCCCAAATGCTTGGTTTGGCTGTTAATTAACTACATGTGAAACTTCATCATCACTTGGGGCATTGATGTTGTAACTCAGAAGCACATTAATTAGATTTCAGTTTTTAAATGCATGTAAAAACAATGAGCACGTTGAATCCCAGCTACTGAGATTATCAGCACAAGAAACTTGATTTAAGTGATGTGCAAAGTACAGTGTCACTTCCTCAAAGCACTGTTCAGCCTGCAAATGTGTAATCCCGAATTGTCCTCCTTCCTCAGGTGTATTTTCATACTTCATTCTCTGCCTTGCAATGAGATATGAAGTCACTTCAGCTCTGACATGTTTTGGTTCCTGACAGAGCACTTAAAGGTGCTTAACTAGATTTGAGCACTTCATGAGGACTTCCGTAGCAATGCACTGATGGATTGAATTGGTTGAACATATCTTAAGCATGGAGTTTGCTTTTTTAAAAACAAGTAGAGATCAAAAGGAGGAGAAGATGGATGAAAGTACACAGGAAGGAGAAAAAGAAGGGCAAGGAGAAAAGGGCAGGATGAAATAGTGAAGCGGAAGCAACAGCTCTGCCAGAACCTGGTGTGAGCAGGCACAGGAGGAGGGTCCATCTGCTGTTATGGGGTGAGGGTGGGGGACTGGGCTATGAGAACATTGCAGAGAACTTTCCCATCCCTTTTCACCCCCTCATTGGCCTTTTGTGTTCACTAGCTCCTGTTTGTGTAAAAGGGCAGCAGAAAGCCCAGGCAGGAGCTGGGGACAGGCATATGGCTGCCTGCATGGTTCCTTGGCACCTTCCTCATGTGTTGTGCAAGCAGGGCTGTGCTCGTCTAGCTCAGACAGAGCTGAGTCACCCTTCTCATCCCACTGGGATTTGGTTTTGTTCCTTTGGCACAGCACAAGGGAGCTCCATGCTCGGGCTGTGCCGGGAACAGCAGCTCTTGTTTGAGTTCTTGCAGAGAACAGCGACTGTGGAGGTTCAGTGCAGGAAAACAGGCAGGGGGGCTAAAGAGGGAACACAGACAATGCTGCTAGTCTTTTGTTAATATTTGTCTTTTCTTTCAGCTAATCAGCGGGGAGCACATTGGAGCCTTAGCCATGAGCGAGCCAAATGCTGGCTCTGATGTTGTGTCCATGAAGCTGAAAGCAGACAAGAAAGGTAAAGCCTGTCCTGTGCTGCCCAGGGACGTGCTGAAGGCCCCATCCCTGGAGGCATTCAAAGAACATTTGGATACGGCACACATGGATATGTGCTCTGACCTGGTTCACAAGGTGGTGGACTCGATGATCTTTGAGGTCTTTTCCGACCCAAGTGATTCTGGGAAGCCTCTTAGGGAATAAATGGAGTGGGAATGTCAGTGTTGCTGCTGTGAGCTGGCAGATTTCATCTCTTGGCTTCCAGGAGACTACTTTGTTTTGAATGGGAACAAATTCTGGATCACCAACGGGCCGGACGCAGATGTTCTCATCGTCTACGCTAAAACTGACATGAACGCTGTCCCTGCCTCCCGAGGCATAACAGCCTTCATTGTGGAGAGGGTAGGTTTAGTCATCCCCACAGGGTTTTAAAGCAGAATCCTTCATCCTAACTGCCTTATTTGGAAGTCAGCTGGTTTTCCTTCCATAATTGCCAGCCTCTTCCTCAAAGACAAACTACTTTGTGCCTTTCAGGCAGGAAAGGAACTTTTAATAGAATAAAATCTGAGATCAGTAAACCTTCTGATTGACGTAACTTCATTATTAGAATAGTTCAGTTACTGACAGAGCTTCCAACCCTTGCTGTAGGAGAGCTTGTGTTGGCAGCTGTCCAAATAATTTATTTATTTGCTGTTTACATGCATTAGAAAATGGGTGCACAGGGTTTACATGTGTATGTTTCTCTGTCCATTTGCTTTCTCTGCACTTGCACTTAGACCTGACCTTGTTCCTAGGTCACTTTATCTCCCTTCTGGTACACATGTTCCTGTGGTCAGGGGAATTTCACAGATCTCCCATGATTTTCTGTCAGAACTGAGACATGAAATGTATTTTTACTGCCTTGACTTTGCAGGGAATGCCGGGTTTCAGGACAGCCCAGAAGCTGGATAAACTGGGAATGAGAGGCTCTAATACTTGTGAATTGATCTTTGAAGACTGCAAGGTCCCTGGTGAGTTAGGTTCAAATCATGGTGGTTTCCTGTCTTCTTGATCAGATAAATTGGATCACTAATTACACATGTGTTCAGCCCATGACCTGGAGGGCTTTGCAGATGCTTATCTGCTCTCTGGCAGCCTTTGAGTGAGCTGGTGGAACTGGAAAAGTGCAATCTGCTGGATTGCAGGGATGGAGCACATCCCTTGTCAGATCACTTCTCTTTCACCCTCATGGACCTGGTTCTTAACAACTGCTCCAAAGCCTTGCTGAGGCTTCCTAAGCAACTTGTTTCCATTACAGCTCCTGTCTTGTATGGAGGTGAGCTACTTTGCCCTGAAGGTTTTTTCCACTGGAGACTTTCCATCAGGCTTTTGTAACATTTCTGAGTTCTTTTGGGGCCAGGGCCTGAAAATGGACACCCTTTCCCCTGTTAGTTAGTACAGCAGAGGCCTCTGTAATAGCAATATTTGTTATTCCAGTGGCAATTTTTGTTGATAGAAAAACTCCAGCCTTTCTAGAGCAAATGGAGAAGATGTCTTACCCAGAATCATAAAAATCCTGATTGCACATTTGCAGAGCAAGGAGCTCTCCTGCTCCCCATATACACCTTCAGAAGGTAAAGTGGAAGAGTTTCAGTGAAGTTGGACATCTCTAACTGTATTGGATCCCTCCACCCTGAAATCATAAAGGCCAGTGCCCCAGTGCTCTGATCATGTCCCAGGAGTCATCCACAGGGAACAGCATGTTCTCGTGAAAAGAGGATGATGACGTGGAGAAGCACATCACTGCTGTGCTGGAACTTAACGCACTTGGCACTCAGGCCATTAATGCTCCTTCTGATCTTTGGCTTTGGAAGCTGAAACTGTTTTTTCCAGGAAATTGTTCAGGCTATTCAGGCATTTTTCATAGAATCCCAGGAAGGTTTGGGCTGGAAGAAACCTTAACGCTCATCCAATCCCACCCCCCTGCCATGGGCAGGGACACCTTCCCCCAGCCCAGGTTGATCCTCCTCCCAGTGAACACAGGCCCTCAGAGAGAAGCTTGTCTGAGTTTTGGACATAAATAAATCACTTTTCCTTTGCTCTTTGCAGGTGAAAATGTCTTGGGGACATTGAGCAAAGGAGTCTACGTTCTGATGAGTGGATTGGACCTGGAGAGGCTTGTGCTCTCCGGGGGCCCCTTGGGGTAAGGGTTTGTCATCTTTTATAGATTGTAAGGCCAGAAGGGTCTTTGGTGATCGCCAAGCCTGGTGGGGATCCCTTTGGGCCTGCAGCTTTTGGTAGGATGTATCCTGAATGGAGAACTGGTTTACTGGGGCAGCAGAAGAGAAGAGGCTGCGTCAGATGTGGGAAGGAAGCAAGATGCAAGGAGATCCCATCATTGCTGGGTGTCCCAGTTAAAACCAGCAGAGCTTCTCAACTGGACTCTCCTGGAGGTGCTCAGGGCCCTCTCAGCAGCCACCGCTCACTCACATGTGCTCCACCTTGTCCTTGAGCTCTAAGCTCCTCATGCAGTGGTTTTCCAATTTGAAAGCATCTCTGTGGAGCCCCCTGTGAGGGGCAAGGGATGGGAGAAGCAATGCCAGAAAGAATGTTTGCAAGTCTGCCTGCCAGTGTCCACTGACCCTCCAGAGCAGTCTTTGGAAATGATCGGTCTTGATATAAAAATTTTCAGAGATGGTAACTCTGCCTCAGTCCCTAGTTGCTGGCTTGTGTAGCCCTATGTTATTACTCATGGAATAATTTGTGTTATCATTTCCTTAGAATCTAACACACTATCCAGATACTCACAAAGTGGTTTGTTCTTCATTTATTCAATCCTTAAGCTCCCAGTAATTACTGGCACTTCACAGTCCTTCTGTCCTCTTGAGTGGTCTCTCTGGGCTAATCATCTGGTGGAAAGACCAACTTCCACAAAGCAGGAGGATTTTTTCCCCTCCTTGTTCTTACCTGTAATTTTTTTTTTTTTATGGTATTGGCTGGTACTCTTTGAGTTGAGGGGGCTCTGGAGATAAGAGGCAGCACAAACTGTCCTGGCTGTGGTTGTGAGAAAGCTCTTCAAGTCTCAATCCCCTGAATTAAAAGGTCAGACCTTACCACGGGATGTCCCAAATGAGCACTAGGGAGGAATATGGGACTGTTGGATTTTAGCCTTGTTTGAATGGAGCTGTAGGAAGACAGCAGAATATCACTTTATCTATGAGAACCTTTTTGCCTTGGGTTATACTACCAAAGTTAAATCATTATTAATTAATAGTTCTGCTGTTTCCCTTCTCCCTCTGCTCTTCTTAGCCTCATGCAAGCTGTTCTTGACCACGCAATTCCATACCTGCATGTCAGAGAAGCATTTGGACAGAAAATTGGCCACTTCCAGGTGAGGCAGAAAAGGAATTGGGAGTTTTTGTCCTCTTCTCTCTTTAAAACTGAGCAGACTGAGAGCTTTGTTGTGGTGGGGGCTTTGCATGGAAAAGGTCACCTGGTGTTTATGCTGGGGCTGCATGATGTCATAATGAGCAGCCTGGGCTAGTGGAAGATTCCTGCTCATGGCAAAGAGAAGGAACTGGATGAACTTTAAGGTCCCTTCAAAGTCAATGAATCCTGGGATTCTCTGATGTGGTGAGAAGGTGGAAAGATCTCTGAGCCTGCTCCCCTGAGGTCACTGTTGGTGAGTGAGGGACTGTGGCTGATATCTCGGGGTCTGTGACATGAGCTTGCTCATGTCTGCTGGTTCCATGTCTTCTCCTGTGTCTAATTTCTCTAAGGTATTTTGGGGGAATGGTCCCCCTCACTCATGTTAATTATGTCCCTTGTCTTTGGGCTCTGCAGCTCATGCAGGGCAAGATGGCAGATATGTACACACGGCTTATGGCATGCCGGCAGTATGTCTACAACGTGGCCAAAGCCTGTGACCAGGGCCACTTCAATGCCAAGGTGAGCTCAACTCCTACCTGGCCTGTGTGTTCTGGGGCAGTTCCTCCAGTCTCAGAGCCTGAGCTGAGGGGAGCTTCTGTACAATGAGTCCTCACAGCCCAAAGGGTCTTTTTTTCCACACCCAAAGTGCCTTTTTTCACTGACAAATTAATGGCAAGCCGCCTCCTACAAGGCAAGAGATTTAGCAGCATCAGTAGGTGTTTATTGGAAACCCAATACATTCACTGGAAGCCTAGACAGATGTCCTGGCCTACTGTAAGGGCTGTAGCAGTTCTTAGACATGTTGTCACCTCCACCTGTCACCACACCACAATTAGAGGAGGATGTTGCATGTTTAACAGTGGGAGCACAGAGCTCTGCACCCCAAAACAAATCACATTGGTCTCCTGGGGGATTGATGGGCCTTTGTGAGAGTGCCAGCTTCTCTGGCGCACTTTTTTTTTTCCTTTTTGTTTCTTCATGTGATCTTTACAGACCTGCCGTGAGTGTTCTATAGTGACAGGGACACTGCTGGAGCTCTTTGTCCCTGTGATTTGTGATCAAGTAGTTCAGGGTCCTTATCAGGTATCTATAGAGTGGTGGCAGCACAGGGACTGGAGATGGGCAGGTGACACCTTTCCTGACTGTCTCCTTGTGACTGTCCGATAGGACTGTGCTGGAGTGATCCTGTACTCAGCAGAGTGTGCAACGCAGGTGGCGCTGGATGGGATCCAGTGCCTGGGTGAGTCACTGATGGCTGTTCAGAGCCAAGCACAGTGCGAGAGCATTTCCCTCTGCTGTCCCACCCTCAGCCCTGAAATCAGGGACAAGGAGTGACCTGTGGCTTTTTTTGGGTGGCAGGTGGAAACGGTTACATCAATGACTACCCCATGGGGCGCTTCCTGCGCGACGCCAAGCTCTATGAGATTGGAGCGGGCACCAGCGAGGTGCGCAGGCTTATCATCGGCAGGGCCTTCAACGCCACCTTCCAGTAATGCCACCAGTGCAGAGGCAGCACCATGACCACCACGAGGCCTTGACCGCGAGGCTGGAGCGTACAACTCGGCTTCTTCCCGCCTGCCATTCCCGCATCGCCACTTGTGAAGTCCCCTCTGCCTGCTCTGGGAACAGATGCTGCTGGACTGGGCTTGGACAAAATGAATCAGAGGGTACATGGAAGGAGAAGTGGTTTTTCTCTTTTGTGATCATCCTGATTGATAGTGTTCATGAGCTGTTGATTCTCAGCTTTGCATGGCAGAGGTTCATCCCCCCACCAGGCAGGCTGGCAAGGCGTGTGCAGCCACTCCTGCACACAGGAAGTCAACCCAAATCCACTGAAATGAACAATGAGGGAACAACTTTGTTCTTTCCAAAAAGCCCTGAGTGCCATTAAACAGTTAGAATTTAGCATATTGCCATTGGAAGGTGAAACTTCCTGCTGTCACCTTCCAATGGGATTAATACCTTCCATTTTGGGAACTTGACATCAACCACATTATGGGGTTGCTATCATGCACGCTTAAAATCATGTGTGCACAAGCAGCATTTTAGGTGCTGATTCCTAAAACCTCCTTAAATCCCATGTGTGTTTCTTTTCAGAATTCCTTTCCTATTTGCAGAATTCCTTTCCTGTTCCAGCTGCTTCTGGAGTTTTTTGGGTGCAGGCCCAAGTCCTTGCTGTGCTGACTCACTGCTCCCACCAGATCATTCTCTCAGAGCTGTTACCATCCGTCACTCTGGGGACAGTTAACACGTCCAAGCTGTGTTGTGAATGAAGCAGGCAGAAAGAGCTGATTTCTTTGGGGTTTGATTCCTTCTGAAGGTTGTTGGTTTGGCCCAGCCTATCCTCTCACTCCACCTCCGGGCAGCTGAGTAATGTGTTTGTGAGTGGTCTCAGTGCATCTTGTATCCAGCAAATTGGGGCTTATCCACTTTTTAAAGGAAATCACACAGCATTCTGCCAGCCTTTAAGTGTGAATCACAGATGAAAATGGGCTGCTGGAAATGTGATTGAACAGTTAATTAAACAGTTGCCATGTAGGCAGTTCCCAGCAGTTTTAACAAAACTCACCTTCAACTGTGTGTATTTTTTTGGTTGTAGTTGACTCCTGTCTATACCAGCTGACCATAGACTAAGAATGTTAAAATGCCACAGATTGAAGACAGTTCACTTTTCTGAATTTCCAGGTAGGTCACCAAGAGTTTATAAAAGTCACAAAGAGCCAGAAAGAGCTTCTAAACTCCTGGTGGTAGTATCTTCCTCCAAAACTTCATATTTATTCAGCCTCTCAGCTGTCCCTCAGGAAGTGTTCCAGGGTTTAATTTTCAGCCTAAATCTGTGGATAGAGGGTGGACAGAGGTGCCCTGTCAGGAATGTTTTGTTGTTCTGCATCTGAAAATGCTGTGGAAGTGAACATTGAGGAGCACATCATATGGGAAATACTCGATGCATTCCTGTACATGGATGTAAGAATTTAGTTTTTTATATTTTATCAGAAAATTATTCCTGGATCACTGTTAAGGTCCATTCCTGCCAGAGGAACTTTTCTAGGGAGTGTCACAGCCATGACAGGATGGTATGAGATTCAGATTGTTAAAAATAGGCTTTCTTATGTGGAAAGAACCCAGAGATTTTTAAACCTGTCTTTCAGCACTGGAGAGGTCTGGTTTTAATACAGATAATAAATAATGCCTTCACTTTCCAGGCTGATCAGCACCTTGGAGTTGAAGGTAAAATGAATCAATATCTAACAAATCTTGGGACAGGGGCAGGGAGAGATTAATAAATCCTCTGCAGGGTTGTGTTATTCAAATCTCACTCCCTTCCACAGCAGCTGCCTTGGGAAAGGGATGGGAGAGCTTTTTTTGGGGAAAAGGGGGTTAATCTTTATAGTATACTAATAAAATAAGCTTTTGCTGTGGCCTGTGGCTCCGNTCTGGTACCCACCAAAGCGCATCCAGGCTGGCAGCAGCACCAAGCTATGGTGTTGCTTTCCCTGCCTATCCCTCCCTCTTCCCAACCACAGCTTTTCCCCGTAATTCTTATTTAAAAGAAATACATTTACAGAGATCATGCAGGCTGTTGCCTCGGGCCTCCTCTGGAGAGCAGCAGAGCTAACAGGGAAAACACAGGGGGCCGTGCTGCTGGATAGATCTGAATGGTGTCTGCTGTGGATATGTGATGGAAATCGTCCTGGCCTGACAGCCTTTGGCTGGTGGCAGGGCTGGATGTGCTGCATCTTCCCTGTTTTTCAAGATCCTTGCCCTGTTTGCAGCTGGCTGGCCACTGAGCAGAGAAGGCATGGAGAGCAGGGAGGGGAATCATTCACAAAGCTATGCAGTGGATCGACCCTGGCTGGGTGCCAGGCACCCACCAAAGCATCTCTATCACCACCCTTCACATCTGAACAGAGAGAAAAAATATAACAAAGGTTCATGGGTTGAGATAAGAATCAGGAGAGATCCCTCACCCAAAACTGTCAGGCAAAACTGACTCAAATTAGAGAAGTTAATTGAACTTATTACTAACAAAATCGGAGCAGAATAATGAGAGGTATATTCTCCTTCCCTCCCCGCCCCCATTCCCTCCTTCCCTGCTCTAACTCCTCCCCCCACAGCAGCACAGGGAGACAGAAATGGTGGTTACAGTCAGTTCATCACAAGTTGTTTCTGCTACTGCTTAGGGAGAAGAGTCCTTCCCATGCTCCAGAGTGGGGTCCTTCCCACGGGAGACAGTGCTCCGTGAACTTCTTCAGTGTCAGTCCATCCCATAGGCAGCAGTTCTCCATGAACTGCTGCATCTTGGATCATTCTTCCACGGGGTCAGTCCTTCAGACTCAGGCTGCTCCAGGGTGGATCCCCACAGGTTCACAAGTCCTACTAGGAAACCTGCTCTAACATGGGCTCTTTTTTCCATGGGTCTGCAGGTCTCTGCACAGGCACAGGCTTCCTACAGGTTCACAGCTTCCTCTCAGGCATCCCCCTGCTCCCGTGTGGATTCTTCCACAGGCTGCAGGTAGATCTCTGCACACCCATGGGCCCTCCACAGGCTGCAGGGGGACAACCCTCCTCCACCATGCTCTGTACCACAGGCTGTAGGGAAATCTCAGCTCACACCTGGCTGAGCTCCTGCCCCTCCTGCATTGACCACACCACACCTTGGTGTCTGCAGGGCTGTTCCTCTGACATATTCTCACCCTACTCTTCTCTGGACCATATTCTATCTGCCTAATAAGTTTTTTTTTCTTGTTAAATATGTTATCCTAGAGGTGTCACCACCATTGCTGATTGGCTCAGCCTTGGCCAGCAGCATGTCCATCTTGGAGCTGCCAGGAATGGGCTCTGCTGGACATGGGGAAACCTCCTGGAAGCTTCTCACAGAAGCCACCCCTCTAGCTCTCTGGCTATCAAAACCTGGCCATGCAAACCCAGTACAAGGTAACAGAGAGTTTATTTCAGCAGTATGAGATTTGGAATGAGGTTCATTTAGTGACAGGAAGAGAGGACATAGCCTCAAGCTTCACTGGGGAAGTACAGGTGGGATATAAAGAAGAATTTCTTTACAGAAAGAGTGGTCAGGTACTGGAAGGGGCTGTCCAGGAAGGTGGTGGAGTCCCCATCCCTGGAGGTGTCCAGGGAATGACTGGACATGTCACTCAGTGCTCTGAGCTGGGTGACAAGGGCAGGGGGGGTGCTGTCGGGTCAGGCACAGGTTGGACTCAGTGATCAGCTTGTGGTAGAAAAGCTGGGCTTACTGAGCTGGGGCACTGCAGTGTTTGATCCAGAAACTCAAGGGAAAAGTGGAAGATACAGTGGGGAAGATGGGCTTAGACATCTCCAGTGTTCTGCCTCATGCTTCTCAGGGCAGAAGGGACCACGTTTCCTTCCACTTTTGGACAGTGTTTGATTTTAAATAGAGGCTGTATTTGCAGGGATGCCCACAGCGTGAGGGAGCTGTTTGCTTTATGAACACTCCAGGGACATGGTGTTAAAATCTGTTTGTGAGGTAAAACTGCTGCGGGGGGTCTGTGGGGCCAGCTGGGCTTACAACCCATCTGCCCGGGGAGCCACAGCCCTGTCATGGGGCTGGGCTGCGGTTAAAACAAATCTTGCCTTGTCAAGGGAGGTCAAATCACACCAAGAGGTGCAGGATGTGGGAGAGGAACTCGTGTTTGCAGAGCACCTCAGGCACAGCAGTGGCTCTCCCCGATCCTCCAGAGGGACCTGGATGCAGTGGTTTACCTCCCAAAAAAGATGTCCTGAATCCCTCTTCGGCTGCCGGATGGGATTCCCAGCCTACTGCATTGCTGTGGGACCACTGGCTCCCTCTCAGCAGCTCCCTGGAGAGCACCTCTGTCCCCTGCTCGGTCCCACTGCCTGTCCCTCCTGTTTTCAGGGTAGTGGGGAACGTGTATGTTCGCGTGTATGTGGGACAGAGGATGTGGTTTCTTGCCTGTGGAGCTGGTCCAAGAGCAGAAGGGAGGCTTTGGTAACCTGTGGGAAGATGATGTTTCCCTCCCGTGCTGAGCTTTGAGCAATTTCAGTACAGAGTGACACATAACGAAAGTGTCATTGCGTCCTGATTTCACGGTACAGAGTTGTGCTGAAACCAAGCCCTACGGTGGTGCTCCATCCCTGTTCACGAGCCCCCTCCTGTGCCTGCCTCCCTCCTGCAGCCCAGCAGGATGTGTTATTCAAAATCTCTGTGTGTTTAGATTCCCGCTCGCCCCAGCCTCCCCGAGGCTCCGGGCAACATTCGCTGCGCTTCAACGCCATTGCCGGAGCAGGGACCTGCTGTGTCACCTTCGTGTTGCCGCATGTGGGTGATGAGTCGGTTTCTTTCCCAAGCTGGAGTGAGAGCCCACGGAGTCACACGTATCCGCTGTCATGGATGGAGGCAGAGAGGACGCAATCCCTGCATCCTGGCCGATCTGTCCCCGCATCCTGCCCAGCAGCTGCCCGCTCCTCCCGCACAGCTGTGCCGGCCACACTCCCCTCACAGCGAGGCACCCGCTCCTCCCAGCCACGGCCCCGCAAGAAGATTAGAAAGAGATTTCTTTTCAATCTATACAAGAATTTACAACTGTGAAGGGGAGACAAAAACATTCTTGAGCTGAGGGGACAATATTGTGCGAGGGAGGCCCGGGGGGGCTGTGGGATTACTGTAGCGCAGCCGAGGGTCGCCCCGCTTGCACCTGCTGTTTGCTGAAAGGCTGATGCTGAGCAACAAGCAGCTGATGCTGAGGCCCAGTTGTCAGCCTGAATGGGGGAAAAAAGGCTGGAGCAACGTGCTCGCCAAAGGGAAATGGCAGGCGGCCCAGTGCCAGCGGGAGGAGGGAGCCGGCAGTGAGAGGACGGCAGCCGGCTCCCCCTTGGCACGTGGAGCTCTGGGCAGACCGGGAAGTGTGAATCTGCCTGAGGATCTGTCATCCCAAAGGCGTGCAGGAGAAAGGGGATGATCACGACCCTCCAAAGAGGTTGAGGAGGTTGACCGCATGAGCTCTCCCCAAACCACCCTGCTCACTCCAGCGCTGAGCTGCCATAATGGGCAGATAATGTCCCAACCAAACCTGAAACTGAAGTAGCACTGCTGCAGGACACCCTGCCCTTGGCCACTGCTGTCTCCCAGGCAGGAGGAAAGGTACTTTTCAGGAAGAATTTCTTCATGGAAAGGGTTGTCCAGCATTGTAATGGGCTGCCCATAGAAGTGGCAGAGCCACCATCCCTGTAGGTGTTCAAGGAACAACTGGACCTGGCCTGGTCTGATTGACAAGGTGGGGATTGGTCACCGGTTGAACTGGATGATCTTGGACATCTTTTCCAACCTAAACAATTCTGGGATTCTCTGATCCTGCTGTTTCCGCTCACAGCCCCTGATCTGGCAAGCACAGTGACAGTCAGATAGATGTGCCCTGCAGCATGAGGATCAGAGTGGCACTTGGATCACTCAGCGTTGTCACCCAGAGGTGCTGAGACACCTCGATCTCTCTGAGCTGTACAATGAGCACTGAATCACCCGGCTCAGCTCTTCCATGCAGCATCACTTCTGTCCCCAGCACTGCCCCTATGGGGCAGGGCAGAGGGAGAACAGGTTGTTTCTGAAGGGTGTCTCAGTGGGCTGAGGGGTTTGGCACAAACACAGGCCCCCTCCTGCATGGGCCTGTCTGGTGGCAGAGCTAGGACTGACTAGAGGGGGATTTTCCAGCCCTTTGCTGCAGCTGCCTCTCAGAAGAGAGGGCAGGAGTGAGTATGTTTTCCTGCAGCTGTTAGTGGGATGGAAATAATCCATGTGCCCTGGGTGTCTGCAGGGTGAAGGGGGCTGTATTGGATTGATGTTCCCCCCATGAGCCAACCTGTGCCATGGGCATTAGGAAACAGCCTGTGTCCTTTCTGTGCCTTGTTGCAGAGCTTGGAGCTTCTCCAGAGGGACAACAAGCCGTGTTCATCTGAAGGAAAGGAAAGAGTGGTAGCTGCCTGGTCAGTCCAATGCAGAGGAGAAAAGCAAATGGTTATTTTTGCAGCCCAGCAGGGTTCCTACTGTGATTTAGCACCTGGGTGCTTCTGCTTGCATGAGAAGAGGGAGCTGCACAGAGGGGATGGCCTGCTGACCAGACACACTCAGGAAATCTGCAGGGATGATTTTTTTGGCTTGGGCAGAGCTGAAGCTTCCAGCACTGGGAGCCTCCGTGCAGCTCCCCTAGGCCCCACTTCCCCAAGGAGCTGGTCAGTGCTGAACATGCTCACCCGGGGCTGGTGTTCCCAAGAGCCAGCGTTTCCAACACTGCTCTGCAGAGCTTCCTCCTGGGACCACAAGGGTGCAGAACTCGAGGCTGATAAGGTCTTTCCTGGATCTTTATGGGAACCATCTCCTGCTCAGAGGGCAGCCCAGGCTGTCACATCCCTGCTGAGATGGGACATCACTCCCTTTGCTGGGAACACTGTGTCCATGGGAGTAGCCAGTATCTGCCTAGGAGATGGTACTGGTTTCTCCCCTGCAGAGGTAGCTGCACTGCAGCATGGAGGAGCGCACCCACCCTCCTGTACAGTTACTCAGTATGTCTTGGAAAACTGAAAGTCTTCCTGCAGCTTCCATAGGCTGCTTTTGTTCTTAGAAAACCTCCTTCATCTCTGTTTTCTCTCTGGCAGCATCTCCCAGGAGCCATAGGCAGGATTGAGCCCTTTTTGCCTGGTGTCCTTTCTACACAGGTCAGAACCTCAGCACTCCCAAGTGCCCCAAAACTGCTGCTTGGCAGCATGTTGGGTCCTCCTTCCTCTGCTGCCGGTCCCAGGTCCAGCTGGAGGTGAACATCCTCAAGAGTGATCTTCAGGGGCAGGAATCCCTTGCCTCCTGCTTTTTGCTTGATTTGCCTTTGCTCCCAAGCCGGGGTGCACTGGAGGGAGGCTGTGCTCTGGCATAGAGCTCATGCCAGGAAGCCATCAGGAGCAACAGACAGGCAGATGACTGAAAAGCCAACATGTTCCAGCAGGGCTGGTTTGAGTTGCAAAAAAGCTGGTTTTGGTGAAATGCAAAAAATGCTGCAAGTTCAGGCAGGTCCCACCCCTGGGCTGTGGTTTGTGAGGGCTGGGGTGGTGGCACTGAGCCCTCAAAACTCAGGTCCTTGGGAGGGCACAGGGCAAAACCAGCCATGGCATCCTTGGGAAGAGAGGGCTCATGAATTAGCAAGATCTTGGGATTCCAGGGAATCCTTACCTCCATGGCAGCTACGGATTTGCCAGGGGAATTTATTTACCCCTGTCAAGTAAGCACTTTCCTCACCAGAAGGACTGGGCCATGCTAAGGGGTTAAGTAACCCAAGGTCACCAGGGTTGTCTGTAGCAGAGAAGAGCAAAAATCCTGTGGGCTCCAGAGTCACCATCATTTTTGACCCATCTTGTGATTAAAAAATGCAGTTTGGTGCTTCTGGGTCTGGATTTGGTGTCCAACCATCAATGATTATTAAGCCTATCTCTGCCATCAATGATTATTAAGCCTTTCTCTGTGGAATTAAAATGCATTTTAAATGCTCAACATATTCCCTTCCCTCCCAGAGCCCCAGGATAACCCAAACAGGCTCATTTCCACTACAGGTGGACCAAGACCAAATCCAGCCTCATTTTTCTTTCCCTGCCTGACACTGAGGTGGGATAACAAGGCAGAAGAGCCACAGAACAGCCATGAAGAAGAAGCTGAGCACAGTCCGCAAGGAGGCAAGTCACTGCTGTCCTCAGACCAGTGTCTTTAATTGCTGCATCTCTTCTGCCTGTGTCCAAGGAGCTGATCCCAGGTGACTCCAATGGACAATGTCATTTAAATCAATTATCTCCCTGTTTGGAGCCATCCACCCTCTTCCTCCTTCACCATACAGCCAACGAGCCCCATAATTTATTCATCCTCGGCTGCACTTAAACATCTGCTCCGCTGCCATTTGCGTTTGGCAGAGCATTAGCTTTAAAATTTCATGAAACACAGTGCAGGTGGCAAAATCAGAAATTAAGGATTATAATCACAGCAAAACTGGGTTGGTGAGCTGGCTCCGACTCAGGACAAGAGACGCCAGGAGAACTCCTTGGGATTTAATGCCTCTCAGGTGTTCAAATCACATTTTTTTCCCCTTTCCCCGAAGACTGGTGGGATTTTTACATCCCCACTGCTCTTAGGTGGATATTAAAGTGAGGGGAGCATCTTGAGCTCATTGCTCCTCGGGTTTTGTTGCTCCATTGCTGCTGGCTCAAATTTTTTCTGGCCAGAGGGTTGTTTTTGAAGGGTGATGTGTCCCCTGAAAGGTGCCTGAAGACATCTTTGCTCACCAAATTGGGATTATCAGGATTTAATGATATCCTCCACCCCAGCTGTGCTTGTGGGAAGAAGGAAATATTCTGGAGCTGTGCCACAATTCCCTCTTCAGCCCTAGGGATGGGCTACAAAGTAGGTATGAGGTGCTGGAGCAATGCTGGTTTTAAGAAAAACTCAGAAATCCATGTGTCCCCAATTCCTGATTTCACTACAGAGCCACAACCCTCTAAAACACATTGGTTATCCACAGTGGTTCCCTGTGTTTATAGCTAACGAAGAGAGCTTTGGAAAGAAAATACTTGCTTTAGCAATTCCTCTTTCATCTATTAACCCAGTTTCCATCGTTGTGCAGAGCTGGGTCAGAAGGATAGAGAAGCAGGAGAGAGGGCAGGGAGTGGGCTGGGAAGGTTAGAGGGAATTGAGAGATCTCTCTGCCTCTGGTTCTGGTGATGACGATGCTGAAGAGCCTCAGGATCCAGCAATTTCTGAGCCATCAGATATCCTGTCCTGCAGAGGAGGAGATCAAGTCCTCCTCCTCTTCCCAAGTGTTAAGAGGAAGACTAAGGGGATTATTTAGTGGTCGGCTGTGCTTTGATGCCTGGAAAGATTCTGGAGTATGGAAGGTTTTAGATCTACTGAAGCACCTGGCAGATAACCAGGTGATAAAAGAGCCAGCATGCATTTGTCACACAGAGATCACATCAAACCCCTTGAATTCCCCTCTTTGCTGAGGAAACTGCATGTGTGGATGAAGAAGCTGCCACAAATGAGACATATCCTGACTTTAGGAAGGCTTTAGACCTCGTGTGACATTTTGAGAAGGAAACAAGGCTGTTTGAGCTGGACACAGACCCACTGTGCTGCACAGCTTGCTGGAAAATTCTCTCTCAAAGGCATAGCCAAGCTCCAGCCTTGGCAGGGCTCTGAGAGTCTTCCCTCCACACCAGCCTCCTGTTTGGTCCCCTGTCTTCAGTCTCCCTGGATCAAGGTGTTGTTTTAAAGAGAGGAACTGATCAGCTCCCCAAATCCAGTCCCTGTGCAGCAGGAGGGACTTGCCTGGACACCACCAACCCTCAGTGCTGGGTGAGGAGGCACCAATCTGGGCAGTCCAGGGCTGCACAGGTTCTAATGTGACAGAGAACAGCATAATGAGGTTTGGTACAGTGATTATCTACTCAGGCCCAAATTTAGGGCAAGGCATAGGAGTAAACGTGCACTGATGGAATTTTTAGGTTATGCTTTGAAGTCTCAAGGATAGGAG
This sequence comes from Notiomystis cincta, assembly GCA_013398075.1. Classification (NCBI taxonomy): domain Eukaryota; kingdom Metazoa; phylum Chordata; class Aves; order Passeriformes; family Notiomystidae; genus Notiomystis; species Notiomystis cincta. The sequence goes on from VZRX01001681.1 coordinate 175,626, forward strand.
GAAGGGAGAAGCCATCTCCAAGGATTTGAGACTTCAGGTTTTTGTGTATATGGAAGGAAAACAAGCAGGGGGAAAGAGGGTGACTTTTAACCCATTTTATCTCCACAGGTTTGGACAAGGCTCCCATCAGGACCTGCCTTGTTCTCCATTTTAGCTTTGAAAGTTTGTACAGCTCTGGATTCTCACAGGGCAAACTGAACTTTACACTTGACTGACACTTTCTAGCAACTTTTCCTCCCATGAACTCAGAAAGGTGTTTTTATGGGATGGGGGCTGGCTGGAACCCATACAGCGTTCTGAACAGACCAGTGCCCCAATTCCCCCTGTTTTTCAGGATAAGGCAGGGCTGGGGCAATCTCTGCCCACAGTGATGGAATAAGGAGGGTTTGTCAGGGTTGCTACTCTCAGGTGAAGTTTGGGAAGTTCTTACTACATCAGCCCCTTGCATCCAAACGCATCCTCAGCACCCCCTGGTGATTTTTGTACTTCCAAAGTATCCACTCTTAAGCCCAGGCACAGACTCAGGCTTGCAAGGAGTCCTGGGGGTGACTTCCTGGGCAGAAAGCCTGTTTTGGAGTGTCACTGGGGGTGAAGAGCTGGAGACAGTGGGAGGGGACGGGCAATAGTGAGGAAGGCTGTAAATAGCACAAACCCAGCAGGACTGTCAGTACCTGAGGACTCCAAGGTACAGATCCAGCACTTCCATGTACCCCCAGTGAGCCAGGCTTGCCCAGGGCTTCATTTCCAATTCAGAAACCAGGTCCATGTGAGTGCAGAGCTGTCACTTTGATGGAGCGATCCGTAACTTCCCTTGCTAATTGTCAAAGCACAGCACTCAATCCAAGGCACTCTTCCCTCGGGAAAGTGGCTTCTCCTACCTGAACTGGGAGGAGAGCAGCCCCAGGAATTGTGAACATTGCATCATTTCCATGGCAACAGCCTGGGAGGCTGCGAATGGAGAATTATGACTTTGTTCCCTATTCTGGCACAAGGAGAAGCTGGGCTTTACGGGATTAAGCAGATCCCAGCTCAAACATCCAGGGTACCACTGGAGGGAATAATGAACAGTAATAGCAGAATAAATGGGTTTTGATCCAAGGCTCTGTCCAAACAGTATGAACAACCCACTTTGTTTAAGTTTGGTCAGTTTCCAGGCTGAGTGTGAACCCCTTGCAGGTTTCTGAGCAGGGACAGGAGCAAGGCTGTGCCACCATTCACTTCATGGACACTTCTGAGGAATAAACTGGTCATCAAATATGAGGCCAACAATGATCACTATCATCCAGGGTCTCCTGAATTAAAGTTCCCTTTACTCCAGCCACCTTTGTAACTCAAAAAAGCAGAAATCTTCACACCGTGGGAATACTTTGGTAGACTACAAGTCCTCACATGAGGATCTAATGAGGATATTTGGCTTAATGACTATTTTTGCAACGGCTGCAGCAGCCAGGACATTGGGATAAGCCTGTGGCTGAGCCAAGGGCTATGGCCACCCGCAGCCATGGGGCCCACATCCTCCTCTGCATCAGCTCCCCCACTGTCCTGCACCCTTGTCATCCCTCACTCCATCCCATGGGAAGATTCTGCCATTTAGACATATGGATAGGAGCTCAGCATCTATGGCTGTGGTGACTCTGCCTGTTTTCCAGCTTTTTGAGTATGGTTGTTCTCCCCTGCTGTGGTGTCTCTGCACCAGGGTTCTTCTGTGCTCTCCCCACAGCACCAGCACTTGCTCAATGATCTGTCCTCTGACAGCCCTGTGCAGCCCATGTCTCTCAAAATCCTGTGTTTCAAAGTCTGAAGGAAACGGTGTGCTGACCCTTCCTTTTTTCCTTTCCTTTTTCTCTCTCACTGTTATCAAACAAGAGTAAGGAAAGATTTTCAAAAGGAACTTAAGGAGGTGCTGCCCACCCAGGGCACAGTGTTTTCCCCAGCCAACTGCACATCCTCCAAATCCATCCCCAACCCAGATGACTCTCCACAGCAGCTCAAATCCCTGAGTGCTGCCTAATTTACTTCCCATAGGAGACACCATCTCCGGACAAACCCTCCTTTGCTCCTGTCTCTCCCTTTCTGAGTATTTGTTATTTTAAGCCAACCCCAGAGGGATTCAATTTCTGTGCAGAATGTGGGGATTTAGCCACACAGCCTATGTTAATGCTAATAGGATTATCATAGAATCATGGAATCGCTTAGGTTGGAAAAGACCTTTAAGACCATCAAGTCCAACCATTCCCCCATCACTGCCAAGGCCACCTCTAAACCATGTCCCTAAGAGGGAGATTTGCACAGGGGAACTCCAAACCTTCTCACCGGGTGCCTGATGTACGGACAATAAGGGATGGAGATGCAACATCTTCAGACTGTGAGTGTTAAGCCCAAATTCACCCCCTGACCCCTGGGATGAGGCAGAGCATTAACAGATATGAGTGTATGTATTTTCCCACAACACTGAGATGTTATTTGTTAATGAAGGTTTTGGAGCTTTTCCTGATGTCCCACAAAAAGCCCACTAAGACATTAGTTCCTCCTTGTGGTGATCTTGCCTCCAGCTGATGAAAGTAAGGAATGACAAACAACCTTCAGGGCTGAAAACATCTCAGAACAGGACTCTGGATTGACCTCAGGGTGCTGGACATCTTAGGGAACTTGAGGACAAGGAAACTGTAAAGCATCCAGGAGTGATGTTTTCTTTTCACACAGGAAAATAGGAATGTCCCTGTGCTGGCAGGAGTGTGAAGGAGCACACACATCTCCCCTCACTGAGGAATGCCCCTGTCCCCATGTCCATGTGCTGACACAAGCTCTCACCCACCTGAGGGACACAAAAGAGAGATGAAGATTTCCTGCTGATGCAGCTGTTTCTCTGGAAATGCAGATTGGCTGAGCAGTTCCTTTGGGATTTCTTATTAGGTTTTTCCTGTATTAATTCTGTGCAAGGAATTGTACAAGCAGCCATGGGTTTGTTCCCACCGATTTTTCCAAGCTGACCACAGCTGAAGCATTTGCCCCAGCCGAACAACCCACAGAGGGGCGAAGGACGGGTGCTGGCTGTGCTGCAGCCCATCCCACAGCACAGATGGTCCCATAATTGCTACTTGCTTTCCCATCCTGACTTTCTGGGACATGTGTTTTGCATTGCAATCCCTGTAGCCTCCCTGGTTTTGTGAATCACACTTCATAAAAGAATGGCTACCTTGGGAATGCAAGGCAGGACATTCATCCTTCCTGTGCATGCAAGTTTGTCACTCCCTGCCACAGTCCAGCTCATAAAGCAGAGTCCTTGCTTTTAATCCTGATTTTGCAATGTACTGAAGCACACACATTCACCTCCATTCACCATAATGCTCAGGGATGTTCTTAACTCTTAGTCCTGTGATTTTCTGCTTTAATTTAAATCAGTCTCATTTCCTGACTGTGCTGGTCCCCACTGAGCTATTCTCATTGTCCATCTTTTTTTCCCTCCATCAATAAATGATATATATTATATCTATTACATATTCCTTACTAAAGCACTTTAAAGTGTTAAGATGAGAGGTGAAATAAGAAATAGAACACAGAAATCCCCTTTTGTTTGCTGAACTTCCTTGGCACTGCTGCTTTCTAGATAATATCAGATATAAACAGCATGAACTTTTTAAAAACTAAAATATATTAAAATAAATGATAAATTAAACCTTTGAGGCAACAACAGCACCAAAAAGCTGCAGACGATTCCCTAAGACACAAATGCAGTAATTAGGATTTTTCCAGGTAGGTAATGAGATCCTGTATGATACCTCTGTACTAGCAGACTCCTCTCCTGCAGCCTGCATCCCTCCTGGCTTCTTCTGATGGAAAAAGGGGAATGTTTCACCCAGCTAAAAGTGAGCAAATGCTGATGTTTAAACAGAAATCTCGGAGGAAGCTGCCTGTGTAACCACAGCTGGTTTGCTGCAGACCTGAACGCTCACAGCCAATTTGCTTGTTTGGTGTAATAGAATTCCAAGTCAGCCCATGGAGTTCCCCAGGGATTCATCTGGCCTTTTGCAGTTACTGGGTTAACCCTGGAAGGGGGAAGTAAAGGAGGGAACCACCAAAACCCATCTCTTTGCCAGCAAGCCAGTGCAGCACCAGCACCTTTTCTGCGGACACACCAGGAGGGATGGGATCACATAGCTGGATTTGGGGATGTTTCTTGGTGGGGGAGATGCCTGGAAAAGGCAGGATCCCCCTGGGATGCAGCTGCGATGTGCTGAATTAAAGACTTTTTAACCCAGCCCTGTCACTACGACCACACAGGGGCCACATAAAGACCCAAGGATGAGTTTATCCCCATCTGCAGCCACAAGGCTGTTTGGGAAAGGTGGGACTGGCCATCCTCCCCCTCACAGATGTGCTGGGCTCTTCCCTGCAGCCAAGTCCTTCCCTGAGGCCCGGCTGAGGAACCAGTCAGTGCAGGATCCTCCACACTGCAGCTTTTAGTGTGTGAGCTTACTTGGATTAAGGCTGTTGCTTAAGCTTCCATGTCTATTTGCAAGCTGCCGGTGGAATGGGAACTTTCCATCAGTTTGTGGCTGTGCAGGAAACTCTGGTGTTCCCAGGGATGCACTGCTTCCCCACTTGGATTAAAAAGATGTGCTGCCAGCCTCCTGCCAGCCTCCTGCCAGCACGGACACCAAAGCTGCAGGTTCCCTTTCTCTGTCCTTGCAGCACTGCTGGGGGATTTTTCCTCTTGGACTTCCTGTGACTTTTAAAAACTTCCCACAGTTGTTTCTGAAGGTCAGAGAGCTCTTAGTGTGCTATGGGGTGTGCAGTGCAAACACCCTTCTCCCAGCCTGACCTGCAGTGAGATGCTGGGGCTCTTCCCAGTTCTCCCATGGGACAAATAAAGTTTTTACTCCTGAAACTCAGAGTCAGAAAATGCAAAGATCCTTTTCCCTGTTTTCCCTGTGTTAATGGTGAAATCCTCTTTTTCCTTCTTTCCCTTTAGGGCTGACTCAACTGTGTGTGCCTATCCCACCCCAGTACCTGGAGGTGAGGGGTTCAATGAGGGACAGTCCCTTAATTCCTGCTGGTTCCTGGCCCAGCTCCCCCACAGCCATCAGGCTTTAGAACCCCTTTTACCAGTAAGTACAACCTCAGCAAGGTGCTACCACAGCCCAAATTGTGAGTTGAGGACAAAGATCCTTGTTGTGCTGCTGTTCAAGCAGTCTACAGCCCTGGATGTTACCATTTCCCAAAAAAACAGCCCAGAATTTGGGGAAGGAAGATCTCGTGTCGGCACTTTGGTGGTTTGTTCTTCCCAGTTAAATAGGGAAGAAATAGCCCAAATGCTGCACCTCGGCCGTGCCGCTGCCTGACAGAGACTGTAGCTCAGCAGACAGACAGAAATATTGTTCTGGAATCAGCAATTAGCTTCCCATTTCCCCCCCTCATCTCTCTGAGAAAGGGACAAGGAAAGGCCCCACTTCAGAACAAATTAGTATCTCAAAAGAGGGAGCTCTGCAGATGGCTCCGTTGTGCTTCACACTCTTGTGCAGCTCTGGAGCACACCGTTCCCCATTCTCAACCTGTCTGTTGTCCAGATGTTCTCCTATTCCAAACACCTGGAAGAGGGAAGGTGGCCTCACCTCCACCTTCCCCAAAAAGCAGCTGTTAAATGATATTTGTCAGCAAACTTCAGCATGAATTTTGCCCAAGTGTTTCCCTCTGGAACACTGTGATGCTTGAGTTGCAGGGTGGTTTCAGAACTTCAGAATTCACAGATTCTTCACTTTTCTGCTTCAAATATCATTCTGTTTAGCTATGGGAGTCTGAGTTGGTAGACTTTGGAAGTCACTTGAACACATCTAACAACTGGAATAAGTAACTCTGTGTAACTCCAGTAACTCTGTGTAACACCAAAATTGAATTCACTCTGATTTTAGAGTGCTGTGGTTCCCCTCCTGTTCCTGTGGATCACAGCAGAGGGAAGAAGTTCAATAAAATACAACTTTTAGAGAATAATTTGGCAGCACTATGAGCTGCCTTCACTTTTCAGGTGGGGAGCAGCTCTGGTCTAAGGAGACAGAACCTTTGTGCTTGTGGAGTGGCTCTTGGTGAAGTCGAGCAGCATTAAATAGAGCCTGGAAAAGTCTCATCCAACAGCTGCATTTCCAAAGAGCAGCAGTGAAATGGGGTAATCACAAAATATCCTGAAGTGGAAGGGACACACAAGCAACATCCAAGTCCAACTCATAAACAATATCAGAGAGTTTTTAAGAAGAGTTGCCCTACTGCACCTTGAGGTCTTCCAGGGGTGTAGCTGTTAAGGTTATTTATTTTATCCTGCTCCGTCACCAACAACTGGTATTTGTTTCAGGAATTAGTGTCTCCAAATAGCTGAACTTTTCCTCAGTCTTCTCCTGTGTAACACCTGGATCCTGCAACAATCATATCAGTGCTTGATCCTGCTCTTGTTTGCAAGATCCCCGTGGACCACCGGAACAAGGCAGGAAGTATTTCAGGCTCTCAGGTCTCCTGCAGTTTAGCTGAATTTCATGCAGACCATCAGGGTCTCGCCTTCATTGTGTGTGCATTTATCTCCTGGAGCCCCACGGGTTGCTTGTTCCATGTGCCAGTTCCTTTTCAGCTGTTTCCCAAGTTTAAAAGAAATAGGACAAATTTGGTACCGGAACAGGCTCCCCAGGGAAGCAGTCACAGCTCCGAGCCTGAGAAAGCTCAAGAAGTCTTTGGACAATGCTCTCAGGCACATGGTGGGATTTTGGGGCTGTCCTGTGCAGGACTAGGAGTGGGGCTCAATTCTTGTGGATCCAACTCAGGAAATTCCATGATTCTATGGAAAAACCCCGTTCTGCAACTGATGGAAAGGCTTCAGTGATGGGGTCTGTGGTAGTGCTAAAGATACTGATCAAATAATTTCCAGGCTTGTTTGGTCTGCTTTAGGGCTTTAAACTCATTTTTTCAGGAAAATATGCAGCTTTCCAGATCTTACTGCTGCCATGTCCCACCTGTTGGTAAGATCATGGAAGCCATGGACACCTGAGTATCCCAGTGAGGACAGGTTCTGTGGGGAAGCTCTGAGACACCTGAGAATTCCCTGTTGGCCTTTTTCCCCCTAAAATGCGACGGGATATTCCCCTGGTGCTGACTCACACGGCTGCTCAGGGACAGCCACCACACAGGGGATGTCCGTGGCCTTTCCAGTGTCCATCTCGGGGCGGGAATGATGGGCGCTCAAACCCGCTCTGCCTTGTGCCTCTCCTCCCTGGCAGCTCTCAGCGGAGCTCCCACCGGACCCCTGGGACTTCCAACTTTCCCGGAGTTTGGATGCAGGGTTCGGTTTAAGTGTGTCTGCCCCGGGGATAGGCCGGGCACACCCGTGAGGTGTGAGGGCGTGCCGGGCGCCTCTGAGGGACCCACGAGGAGGGTCCCTGACAGGCGCGCGGGGCCGCCTCACGCCCCCGTCCTGTGAAGGAATCGCGGCCATCGGAAGCTCTCCCAGTGCTCTGGCGGGGCGGTTATCCTGGTTTTCCCGGTTATCCCGCGCCACTGGCGGGGGGCGGCAGCGCGGGGGGCTCCGTGAGGGGAGTGGGGGGGCGCCGA